>JAOWBP010003659.1:11884710-11914011 GCA_028571105.1 Tragopan temminckii | reverse complement strand
CAAACAAGTAGAAAATCCACTTGCATTACAGGCATTATGGTCCCAAACTTCATGAAAAATGTGTATATTCCTTTAGAAATCCAAACTTTTAGATTCTGAAATTGCATTACTGCATTTTCAGAAAGTGAAAAGTATATTCTAAGGATACACGTTGACATTCAGCATGTTGACTGGTATTTACAACTTATGCAAAATATTCATAAGCAGTCTGGAAAAATGGATGTGCATAAAATTGAGATTGGCAGCTCTACCAGCTGTTATCTCAACTTCCAACTGCCAAAGACAGATCTAACAGCAAAAAAATAATTCAAGTACTTCCCAGTTTTGCTGAGGTAGTTATCACACACTGAGTACTCTGAAATGAGACTTGACTATACTGACCTACATTATAATAATTTTCTCATTCTACCATACTTGAAGAGACAGACATAATAGGGTTGGAACCAGCCGTTCAAATTTATAAAACTCCTGTCTCCTTATTTATCTTATCTGTTCATCTTTATTACTTAAATGCTCCAAACATTTAAGTAATAACAATGCTCCAAACAAACAAACAGTGCTCCAAAGCTTTGATCATGCATTTTATAAGTTGGCTTAGTTTTGATCATTCATTGTTAATTCTGTCTGTCCTCAAAGACAAACTACTTACACGCAAGCCGAAGTAGAGTAGGAAGAACACATTGAAAGCCATGTCAATCTGTAATGTGAAATCTTTGTAGAAATTCTGGCAGGATTCTATTGGGCTATTTGAAAGAAAAAGAAATCAGAGTAAATTGTCAGTATATGAGTTTCTGTTCTGATGAGATTTTAACGCATTTCATTTTAAAACCTTGATTCAGAAATTACTTTTTTTCCTTCTTTTTTTTTTTTTTTTTCTCCAGTCGTTTACAAGATACAAGCAAGCATTTCAAATGGATTATTTCGTTCAGTCAGTTAGTCATTCATACAGTCTTAATATTCACCTGTTCAGGTAATATCTGAAAATTAACATGCAGATACCTTTAAGAAAAGACAAGCAGGAAAATACCTTAGGATTCCTTAACCCCATATTAACCCTTAAAGAACTGACTTCTTTCAATAGCATACATACCTAGTACATTTTAGGAAGAAACCTAACATGTGCACAGCTACAGTGAAACTTTATGTTTTAGATTTATGTTTTGATGTAAAAACTTTAAAAAAGAGAAGTAGCTGCTTAGGAGTGTATTACTCATTAGCAACCTGGGGCATTAAGTCTTATAGAATCAGTTGTTTACAGTAAGTTTTGTTTTACTTTTGTTTTGTTTTTACTATTTATGTACTTGATATACAGTACTATAAAGCTGAGTAGAAAAGCAGCATAGCCCACTGGTAAAATTATACTGGAAAACAAATTGAATAATTTGAAGCAGTACTGTAAGGGTTAATTTCTGCATGCAGGTTAATTAAACACCTTTCTGTGTATCAGGCAGCCATTGCAAATTCTTGCTTACTATATTATGCTTTATTTAACAGTGAGACAGGTCCAAAGCATATTCTATACAAACTGGTACTTTATAAATACACTTTATCTAAGGAAGGAATAAATTCCAGGAGTGTGATTAGTGATTTATTTGTGAAGTTTGTCAAACAGGTTGGTGAAGCCACAGAACAATGTTGAAGTTACAGACTGAAGTGAAAGTCATGTCCCAATATATGCTGATGTATATACTACATATACATGATGTCCCACTATATATACATACATGTACACACATATATTGCAAATGATCATGTATTCATCATAACTAATAAAGTGAAAAACTAGAATGTGGATCATTTGGAACCCTAGAAAATATTCTATCAGGAAATAAATTCTTTGGCTTCACAGGTCAAATAAATCACTGAATGTGACAGTAATACCAGTTAGTATAGCTGCAGGTCTGCAAATATAATGCTAGACTGCTCAACAAGCAAGATTCTATGCGTTATGGTCAGTTACCTAATATAAGGCATAAAGGAAATAACAGGGGCCAATAGATCATTACACATGCAGCCAAGTTTTCCATTCCTTGTATACATTACAGGTCAAACAAGTTAAGTACAGCATGCCCTCTTTTGGTTTTAGATGCAGGAATGCATACAGCAAATTCTTCTTGATGTACAATAGTTTTATAATTTAAGAAGCCTCAGTGACACAGGAAATTATATTAAAATGTTGAAATAAAACTATAAAGACTTTGTAGTTATGAAATATTTCTGTTATAGATCAAATAAAATTGATTTAGAAAAACAGGCAGAAGGGAAGAGAAGCCAAAAGTTAACATATAGGATAGAAAACAGCATCTTGTACTTTACAAACACAGTTTTTGCTACCAAGAGAGAATGAAATCCAATAAACCAGAATGCTCGGTTTCTGTATGGCATTATAGAGAGTAAAGTATTTTGTTAAAATAAAGTAGGCTACACATCGAGTCAGTATGCACCCTATCAACAGGAACCACAGGAAACACAACAGAAGCAGAATGAACAATCCTGTATTTACACAGAGGCTGGGATCCCTAACTCAAGGTTAAGTACCTGTAAAAGCTGCAGGTATTCAATGGAACTAACAGATTTGCACAAACTTTTAACTTCAGTAGAGACAGCTTCATTATCTTTAACAGCTATTTGGTACTTATCATGAATGCTAATAAGTTCAGCTGAGGTTGCAGCTAACTGCTCTCCTTTAGCACCATTGTCCTTTACAAAAACTACAAAATCTCACAAATTAGTTAATATATAATATATCATCATCATGTTTACAAAATACTTCGCTGTATTAGCCATTCTTAAAAGTGGAACACAATCCTAATTTCGCACTGCTGCTTACCAGTAGCTCTGGTGAGCTAATCTCACTATTAGCTCTCTTCCTAAAGCACCCTTCATTTCTGATATTGTCCCTCTTTTCAATTTCTAAGTTATCCATCTAGACAACAAATTCAACGTCCTATCCTTTTTATTTTAAATGAAGATTGTCAGAAAGGCATGTCACTAAGTCTAAAGAAATCATTTTTTTTTAATACACACTGAATAGTTGATGCATTTTGCTTTCCAAATTAAATTTTGGTGACACTACTCACCAAACTTGGATTGTTTGTTTTCATCTGTAGTTCACATTTGGACTGAGAAAAAATACAGCTACTAATCTTTATCAATGCACCAATCGGCATTCTGCAAAAAAAATTTGAAACCCCTTTGCACTAAGTTTCCCAAAAACTAAAAAGCTATAGTTCTTGCAATTCCAGGCAGCTGTGAGCTAGGATCTCCAGGACAGATACTTCCTGTCATATGCTATAATCAGATGGTTTTTCCTATAGGATTTCACCATTTTAGGCCAGCAAAGGTTTCACCTTAAAGGAGGCAACACTGTTAGAACCTTTATTTTTCTACTGTGGAAGTGTAGCTCATTTTAAGTGTAGTTTTACAGAGGTATACTACTAAAGTCAGGAGCAACTACAATAAAATCAATGGAATAACATAATGGTAACAATTGGAAAGATGTAATATAGAAAACTTATAGAAGTAATGTGAATGTAAATGCCAAGTACACTTGATTTGAAGCTGACAGCTTTATTCAGGTCACTGTTTATATGAAGTTATTCACCACAACTGTGAGCTAACATTTAATACAAAAGCTGTATATAGATTGCTAACAGTGGACTTAGTTTACTTAATCAGCAGTAAAGACAGAGCTTTACCTTTGTCTGCCAAGCGTGGGCAATCCCTCTATTAATTTTCTTCCTTTCTCTCATGCTCTTTGAACATTGTTACTCATTCCAATTTCACACTGTATTTATCTGTTCTGTTTATTATTACAGCATTTTTATAATGCTGTTATAATACGAGCTCTTCAAAAGCCCAGTAATAAAAGGATCATAGGCATAAATCCTTTCAGTGGGCAGGAATAACTGCATGAGAATTAAATAAATTGCTCTAATTTACACATATGAGTCTAAATTTTGATAAGATGTTTCCAGCTCCATTAAACCTTTTCTGCAGCAGGTACAGAAGCTGGCACTATAGAATGATTTTATCACAGCTGAGCAAATAAATGAACTACACTTTTATTTTACTTCAAAAGAACTTACCAATGTTCAGTTAGCTACTGTGGTCACTAATTCCTATGTACTTTTTATTATTCTCACTTATTTCTGGTTAGTTTGAAATGTTTTTAATACATCTGGAACAGTTCTACTGGGGTCATTCTCTGTATAGTCACAGAACAAGTGGGAGAGGGCAAAAAATTGCATGCATTTTAATGTTGTCTGAAATTACTTGTTTCCACAAGAATACACACATGAAACTTCCCACAGAAGTCTTCAGAAAATGTTTCCATGATTCTGCAAAGCAACTAAGTTGAAAAACTCATGGGTATTCTTTCTGTATCATTTCATCTCTTGATAGAAGTTGCACAGCTCATTTTTAATCACAGCTCAAAGCCTGGGCATCATATATCAATTTGTGCTACAATGCAATCACTGTCATGAATACCACATAGTAGTAAGAGGAAGCAATTCTGTTAATCTGTTAATTCAGAATTTACGCCAGTGTTGTGCGTATCCAAATCTGTATTTGAAGTAACCATCCAATTTGCAATCTCCAGGTCTGTATTCCAGTCCTCCTATGTAAGGAAGTGGACTTGTGTTTTTGATACATCATCATGTCCTCCCATCCCTTTCTCTTAATGGAAAGACCTACAAGACGATCCATATTAAGTCATATTAATCTGGCTACAATTTACAAAAGATTTTGATGATAAGTAATGCTATGCAAAAGATACATACAACCCCTTAAAGAAAAATGACTTGTGCTGTGATTTCAGCAAAGAACAATACTAAAAGATGTTAGTATCACGCAAGCTTCTATATCTTTAGAACTTTAAAAAGTTATTGAAAACTTCAGAAATTGAGAAAATTGTCCTAAATTAATGTCTTAATTTTTGGAAGCAAACATACCTTCTAAGTAGAAGTAGAGAAAAAGCTAAGCCCATTATTATAATTGCAAAAGGTATAATATAACAAAAAGTTAATTAAATAATATGTAAAATTGAAAAAATTGGAACTAAAATAAAAATCATTACAAGCTTAATTTGTCTGAGAAATAAAACATCATACTATGAAAAGTTAAATTTTCATTTTTCATGAAAATTCTTAGCTTGCCCATTACACAAAAAGATAGAATGATGTTCATTTTCTTTTAGAAAAAAAAGAAATTCAAAGATGATATTGAATTTTAAGATCAAGTGAAATACCAGTAGAGATGGCTGAAATACAATCAGCACATATAAATAATGGAGAGAAATCACTCAGTATATAAAAGTTCTTTAGTATCTTATCACTTGAAGACATTCCACTCACTTGGTGTTATCAAATTTGTAATCAATTAATATCTGTTAACTTGGGTACAGAAATCCTCTTTGTACACACAAAATTGTCTTAAGTAATCATTTACTCTAAGTTCCCAAAATTTTTTACTTTAAGATCATCTGTAATACCATTTTCCCTCATATTTATTTATACAGGAAAACAAACAAACAATGAAAAAAAAAAAAAGTTACAAATTCTAGAATTAAAAAAAAAGTTTGGCACAAATTTGCTATGACAGTGTCCATTCATATCCCTTTAATACATGTTTTTAACAATACAAGGAAGGTAGATTATGGGGGTTACGGTTAGCTGATTAACTGTATTTCGATGACACAGTGACTAAGTACAAAATCAAAGAGAAAGCCAGCTGTATCATTTACTGAAGTAAAGTTCTTTCAGTGAAAAAAATTTCTATTCCTCTTACTCTAGTTAAGTTGTACTACTCAGAAGGGAACAAACTGTTTAAAAAATCTCTTTATGTAAGCAGGCATGAACATATAGAAAAAATATAAACATGGATGCCTAGCTGGTCTTATACTCATGAAATAACAAAATTAAATCAATGAAATTAAATAAGAATCAAAGGTATTTAATATCTCACCATGACAAAGAGCATAATACCTTTTCTCTTACTTCAATGGCTTTCATTTTTTAAATCAAGTTAGAGTCACAGAAAGAAAACAGTTTTCTTGGGATATATACAGTGAACTTCTAAGTGCAAGATAGCTTGTTAAATTCCTCAGTTTATGATGCCTTCCTTTGAATCGTAGCATCAATAAGCCAATTCAATTTTTTATGGTAATTGTCTTCTAAATTACTTCACTCTCACTTGACATGCTATCATCTACCAGCACGGAAGTTTTGCTACTAATATTTTCAGTTAGTACTCCAAGATATGCAAGATGACTGGAGCCTTCTCTCCCCAAGAACCAACTTTCCAGACAGCAAATTCTGCTATGAAATTTATCATAGCTCTAAGACTTGGGATCCATAAAACTTCTTAGGACCACTACAACAGCAACAAGAGATAGTTTCTAAGCTCTGTGTACCTGGAGGTTGTGAGTAAAGAAGGAAAAATCCCTTTCTTACTGAATTTCACAGACACTTGTCACCTAGTGATAAGTTAAGGACGGTGCTGTGAACATTTCCATTTACCTTCTTATCTGGTCAACACTAACAATATATTTCAGCTATTTTTGAGCACTCAACCTCCTACATCTAAAGCTAACTCTCTTTCTCCAATGCGCACATGTATAAAACCAGAGAGCTTTCTGCTACCAATACATTCCAGCATCATAGCTTCTGTTCTTGTTCATAGTCAAAATGCTGATTGTGCTTGGCTGTCTTTCATCTTTTTCACTGTACCCTCTCCCTGTCTAGTCTCCACATTATCTACCACTTTCTCCTTCCTATTCCTTCAGAAAATTTCAGACTAATATTTCTGTACTTTTCATTGGGACTTCAACAAATACATTTTTCAGATCTCTGTTCAACTGACCTTTTCATTATGAATTAAACAGTGATTTCCAGTCTTAAAAACTCCACAATTTCAAATGCAATGGTTTACATTTATTTAATCTACACCTTACTTTGTTGCATCTCCATTCCTGCCTTTTCAACATTTGCTTCCATATTCAACATTCTCTTTCAGATTCCCTTTCAAAATCTTCTACTGACCTTAATTTCACCAGCAGTAAGCCAAGTCTTAGAATCGCACCAACACTCAGTATCTTTGTTCAATTTTAAAATAAATTCTCAAAATATAAATTTATTCAAGATTTAAAAAATTAGCTGTTAAAAACCTTCCAATATTTCTGAGACTATTACCTAATTTACAAGGTTGCAAGGGAGCTGTTTTTCACACATATGTATCTCTCCTTATCTCCCTTTCTTCATTGCTATCACAACATCTGTTATTTTTTCAAGTCTGACAGATCACAAGCTGGCACTAGAATATTATCCTTCTAGTTCTAATCTAATTTAAAAATGCATCATGACTCATCTGTTCTGCAGATGCTTTCTACTAACTACGTCTATATTATGTCCATAGCTCACAGGGGAACTTTGACAAACTTTTAGTCTAACGTGGGGTAAAATTAGCAAATTTCCTCATCCTTTTATGGTTAAATACACCATCAGAAGTAATAAGCAACAATAAAAACACACCAATCAGTAATACAGTGGTGTAAAAGAACCATTTAGTAAAGATTTTCCTAAGAATCAGTGCTTGAGATGTTCTAGGTTTTCCACGTGCTTCTTTCACTTTCCTCCTTTCCTGATTCATGTGGTAGAGACATAAAAGTATTTTTTTCTTTTTTTTTTCTTTTTTTTTTTTTTTGTTGTTGAATGTTGATTTGATTTAGATGTAAGAATCTATCTATACAAATATACAAATTTGGCATAGATTAAAACAATTTTATTCACATTTCACAAAAGAAAATAATATTTATTTCATAGTGCATGCCTGCTCTCCTGCTTGTAAATTAAGTTTCTTCCAGCTAACAAAAACTTTTGCCTATGTCCTATGTCCTGTGGATAGGATTTGTTGAAACTGCACACCTGCAAAAAAGTCAAGTACATTTTTTCAATCAAATTCCACAATGAGAAAAATTGTTAAAAGCTACTTTTCATAACAGGAAACAAGTGCTTGTCACAAATAGTAAGAATAATAAGCTATCATTTTACAGTTTCTAATGCAAAATTAATTCAGTTTAGAAACTGAAATAGAGAAGAAAATTCAGCAGGAAAGATAGAGACTACTAATTTTAATTTTTGTTACACCCATACATTAAGAGTGAAATTAAGTTTGCACAACTTCAAAACAAAGGCCACTTCAGATGCCCAAAATGTTTGCTGGCATAACTCTGCTGACTTTTACAGAGTTATACACAATTGACAAATTATCTAATGATAGAAATATGTAACTTTGCTACTACTTTGTTTACATAAATTAACTAATAAAACCCAGTGGTGATGCAATTTTCTTTCCCTGAGGCTGTTTTGAAAAATATGGAGATAAGGAATAGGACAAAAGTCAATACCTGCACTTGCTAAATATGACCATATATTCTGCAATCTCATCTGTCTTTCCTGATTGAAAAACCCCTTCCCAGTATAACGTAGTCACACTTCATCTTCCTAACTCAAATTTTTGACGAATTTTAAGTACATTATGCTTCTGCATTGGCTACCATTGTAAAATATAACCACAAAACTCAAGCAAAATCAAAGTCTTGTCTTCCCCTGACTATCAATTAAAGCTGCATATAAGTATGTTTAAAATAATTTTTTCTTCTCATTTTTATATTGAATTGCTGGAAACAGCAGAAGATATGCACATTAAAATTGCTCACTCTGAAAATGGTATATTTCTTAATATCATCAAGATCTATGTACATTGTCAACTGGTGACAACATGTGTCTTCAGTAATTACTGACTGGCAGAAACAAAAGGGAGATTCTTGCAATGGAGCTGAATTATCAGAATCTGAGTGCAAAATATCTGTAAACAAAAATCCCAGTGTCAGTCATCATAACTTTTCTGAGTCCTTTAAGGTACTTTGTACTTTCTTGCAAAATACTCCATTACTATCTCAATCCTGCCTATGATTTTGCATATGAAGAGCTCTGTTGAGAATGACATAGGTAAAGTACACACTATCTTACTTTGCATTAGTTTTGTAAACTGTGTACTAAAAGCTGAGAATACTAGCAATTGCAAATAGCATTACATTACTTTGAGAAAACAATCTCACTGATGACATCGTTCTAAAAGAACCATAGATCAACAATCCCCGAGTACACATTTTAATTAAAGTTTTTGTGTGAATTTAGTGGCATATTAAAGAGAAAACTTCCAGTATATTGTTTCAACTGACATTACATTATTACTCTTTTTGACAATATTTAGGAAGCCACTTCAATTATCTCTGCTATGGTAATTCTGTTAAATTACATATGCTATTCAGTAAAGGTGGCAATCTTGCATGTTTCTACTCCGTAGACTCCTTCCTATTACTTCTTGTCTGCTTATAGGATTTAATATAGTTTTTCTTTAATACTCCTTATCAAAATGTATCAAGGAGTTGTAGCTGTTTACTCTGGACAAGAGAAAGTAATTGTAGACATGAAAAGACAAAACTGTTATACGATGCTTCTAAAATCATAATAAGCTCTTTGCCACATTCACATTGAATTGAACAATGGAAATTAAGTTAGCCAAATGTATACCGGGGCATAAAACCTTTTCATTAGAAACATACATCTACAGACTGGAATGACCTTTTTAGGGAGAAGAGAGAATCTCAGCTTTTTAACAAAAAACAATGGCAAATGATACTTTTCAACTTCAGATATATGGACAACTTACAGTCAGCAGGATTATTTAAGGTTGATCTCTAGAGAGTGAAAATTGCACAAGTCAATAAAATCATCTACATACATGAAATTTCTAATATTTCTACTCCTGTAGGAAAGGGCCTGGAAGAAACTGAACTCTGAGGGAAGTGTCAGTTTGAATAAATGTACAGCAACTCTTACATTGCATCAGGAGGTGTAGATGACTTCCTGAGATTTCTTCTTGTTCTATTTCATATGATTCTATTTTGCAGTCACTGTCTTTTGAAGCTACCCAAAGATGTATTCCACGCATACAATGAATTTTCTTCAAGCTTGAAGTTTTCAATGGCCCACCATCATCGTTGGTTTCTAGCTCCAACTACTTCCCTATTCCAGTGTCTTTTATCTTTTTATTCTGTTGACATTGACATCTAACTTTTATGTCATCTTCATCTGACTGCACCCTGAGGAAACTGTTGCAATCTTCAAAAATAAGAATGTCCTCTACTTATCCTATTTGACTATTTTGAGACTATTAATCACTATGTTTTTGTGTATCATCATAAAACTGAGATCTGATTTTTTGCTTGATACATATACCAAACATTCGATTTCTCCAAATGATTTTGAGTATGCATTCTATATGCTTCTTGCTTGTTTACATATTGTAAGTTAAAAAAAAAAAAAAAAAAAAAAGTTTCCTAAAAAATTTACACCCAAAATTAAACAATCCTATCTGAAAATGATAAGAGAAACAGATGAACTGAAGTCTTAAAATATGTACAGCTCATTCATCTGACTGTCTTTTCTGGAATTTCCCTTCTCTGATACCTTAATTAATAAAAATAACTTCTATCCAGTTTTGAATGAGAAGTAGCAAACTTGAACCTAAGGTACACTACTTGGCTTTAATTTAACTGAATAATTTAACTGAACAATGAAAGGCAAAAGTACTAAAAAGTGGAAGAAATTTGACATAAAGTTTAGAGCATATATAGTTTCTACACAGATCTACTACAAATGCCATAAACCTACATTGTGTTATATTGTGTTAATTACAATTTTAGAGATTCTAATATACAGTTTCATCATGCAGAAAATATTGTCTCATATTTTAATGGCTTAAACATAAATACGAATGATATATATATTCCTTCCAAAACCAAACCAAAAACATTGCATAAAGCTAGAAAACATACTAGCCCCAGCCAAAATTTAATCATTTTGGATTCTCCCTCTGCCACTCTTCACAAGGACCAGATAGCCTTATCTATCCCATTAACATACAAGTCCTTCAAAGACCTATGTAACCTAATACCTAAGATACACATAGGGTGCCATAAATCTCATGTATTTTATTATGAAACAAGATAATGCAACTTAAGCATTCTAAAACTCCAAATTATTCACTGTTTTATCCATTTCCTTTTTTAAAAAAATCTCCTTTCTCTGGCGAGTCTTTATTATACATATCTTTTAAAGTAAAGCACACAAGTATACATGCAGTTTTTTCATCCACCACTGTAGCTTTCCATATGGATTTAACTAATAGTTGTCATGTTCTAAAGAGTGTTCATGTCCTAATTGTTCCAGCTGTAGGACCTGATTGTTCACTAGCAGTCTTAAAAACAGATTACCACATTCTTAAAGCAAAGTGTTGATCCCAAGAAAGAGTGTGAAAAACCACATTCACTTCGCAAAAATAAAAAAGAAAAAATGTTTTAAACAAAGAAAGAAATAATAAAAAAATAATAACTCAACTCTTTCCTAGTTCAACTTCTCTAGAAACTAGACTGGAGCCTGAGTGACAGTCTCAAACACAGTGACATTTTTAAATGACAAAGGCAAAGCCCTTTTTAGACAGATTAATGGCAGTACATCATTCTTTTTTAGCATTCACATTATCTCCATTAATAAATGGAATAAGGTATTGCCAACACCTGTAGCAGTTGCTCAAATCAATTATCACAAGCCTGGTATAAAACCACTTTACATCAATGTAAGAACAGCATTATAATGATGTAACAAAATGAATATATAGCAGCACTTTTTTTCTAGCACTAACTCAGCACGGCTTGCAAACATGCATGTTATAGTCCAACACCTTTTTATCCTAGCTACTGTGCATGGAAACGTGAATATGTAGTCAAAGATTACACACGGAGTCAAAAATGGACTGGTGTAATAATAGTCCATTTTGCACTTATTTCAGGTGGAAAAACGTAATGCTGCCCTACAGATACACATTTGACTGGTCTCACATTCTTAGAAGAACTGTCCTTCATTAGAAAAAAAAAAAAAAAAAAAAAAAAAAAAAAGACTAGAGAAACCCCATAATTAGAATCTGGGAATAAAACAAACAAGTAAATATTAGCTAATCCTGAATAGCAGATAGTGTCAGAACAGCCAGGTAACAACACAAGGGTGACATGACAACAGCCGCAGATTTGAAATCATTTCCCTTTTTTATTGCTTTGACTTTATTGCATGTTATTGGCTACTTGCTTATAAGTACAGACTAAAAAACACGTTCTGGCTTTATGTATCTGTCCATAATTATCATCTTTCATTTACAACATTTTATATTACTTGACCTCAAAATTAAGTAAACTAAGTATGAATAATTGCATTTACTGCAACAGATATTAATTTGTAGATTTGTTCTGACAAAAAAAAAAAAAAAAAAAAAGCACAGAATGTAACCATATACCCCTGATGATTTCACTGATCAGCAGTGCTAAAAATTGTGCTCAGACAAAATGTTTTGTGTCACTTTCTAAAGTATTTGTTTTGTAATTATATTGGGAAACAATAGGATTAGCATTAAATCATATCTTCTACTGTGCTGATGTAGCATTTATTTGAATATGTTTTAGAACACACGAATAAAGATCTGCTTAGGATGGTCAGTGTCTTTGGCAAATAAAACCTAGAGCAATGTTACAATTGTCTGTATCAAATTTCATTTTAGTGTTATTTTGTAAATAAAAACATTTTAAATTAATTTGCAAGATATTTAGTAACTTAACTTCAAAATATTTCCAAATTTTGACCCTTAATGAATAATTACTTATAATCTTACCTCTTGTCTCTGTCACCTGCTGCTTAAGTTGATATCAGGGTAAGGTTTAACTTTCTGAACACTACTGGAATCATTCAGTCCTTTTCACAACAGGATAATTGGAGCACTCCATTTTCCCACACTTTGATCGCACTACAATTGTCTATCTAGTCCATAAACTACTGCAGTACACTGGAAATCTTAAATATATAGGACCTGGTACAAATACGTATTAAGATCTATTCATTCTATGCTTTTCTACAGATACTGACAAGATTAATTTACATTTGCTCAGCTTTCTATAATTTCATGGATTCCTTTAGTTCCAGTTCATGCACTTGATGCTTAGGCTGCATTCAGTGTATACACCATTATGGTAAGCACATTGGCATGCACAGGCAATACAAGAATAGATTATAATTAACCCCATAAACAACCAAAAAGGGTGAAGTTGCATCATGCAATGAAACCACAGCTTGGCCTGGACTGCCATGCAGAAAAAAACCTACATCAATGAGTCTGCAGTACGGCTCCTAGGTAAGAGTTGATATGAAAGAGGTGAGTTATTTCAGCAATGAAGTCATAGGCTGAAAAAGTTTATACTACTGTAAACAAAATACTGCACGTAGCACCAGTATTACTCTCTGGGGGAAAAAGATGCTTGTAGAGGGGGACAAAAATGATGAGGAATAAGAGGAGGAGGAGGAAGTATAAATTACACTAACAAGTCTAAAATTCAATCCAATATTTTTTCATAAGCATGTGGTTATTTCATTCAAAATAATGTCATTGGAGCTTTTAAAGAAAGCCTTAATTTTCAATGTATTTTGAAATAAAACATTAGGTGAAATAATGAGATACAGGGTAATTTCAAAAGATCACAGTGTTCAGTAACCGATGAATAACTGAAGATAATACACAGATATGTAGAAGTGAATTTTTTAATGCATGGTACAGATCTAAACAACACAACCTTCACTGATTTAAACACAATGTATTGAGCTTCTATTTATTTACTTTTTGTTTTTCCCTCCAGAAATAGTATTATTCTGAACTGCCTTTACTTTATTCACCCCCATAGTTGTGAATGTAAAAATACAACATGAACAGCAGGGAGACAACCTGGCTTGTTTTAAGACATGCTTACTAGACCTAGAAATTCATAGCCTGATTCCAGTAAGCTCAGAAACACACATGATCTGCTAGTTAATTTTAATACAACACTCAAACAACAGATTCTACTCTGTGATGGAAGCAGTATGATATTATGTGAATATTTCACTACAGAAAAATTTGTTCCACATTTTTCAATAGGTATGCTATTGCGCATTTTTCCATAATTACATTTAATTGTAGGAGTTCTTTTAACTGTATAACAATTTGCAAATATATCAGCTAATCACGTAGGGCGGTAATTGATGGAATATCAAAAATAGCTTTATAAAAAAACTATAATTTTATTTACTGCGCAAAGATTTTAATAGAAATGAAAACTCTTCCAGTTGCAGAACAGAATTACAGAATCACAGGGGTTGAAAGGGAGTTCTGGAGACTGAGTCCCACTCCCCTACTAAAGCAGATACCCTACAATGCAGGTAGGCATTCAGACAGGTGTTGTATGTCTCCATAGAAGGAGACTTCAAACCCCTCTGGACAATCTGTTTCAGTGCGCTGTCACTTCTACTGTAAAGTTCTTCTGCATGCTTGTACAGAACTTAATATGATCAAATTTTAGGCCACAACTCCTTGTCCTATCACTACACACCACCGAGAAGAGCCGGACCTCATTCATTTGCCTCCCACTGCCCTTTAGATATTTATAAGCATTAATCAGATCCCCTCTCAGTCTTCTCTTCCCCAGGCTGAACAGACCAAGGTTATTCAGCCTCTCCTCATAAGGGAGATGCTCCAAACTCAATTGCTTCTGTTATGTCCATTTTTACTCACTGTCATCTTTTATGAAATATTAATCTTTTCATGTAGTAAATTTTCACAGAAATTTACCTCAAACTAAAAATCAGCACAATTGACAGTATAAATTATTTTCTTGACTCTTGAAGTTGATCAGGAGAATTGCAGGAAAACCTGTCAGCATCTTTTGAATTCAAAAGGTACAATTCTTAAATAGCAAAATGTGTATTAAGTTTCCAACCTAACACTTCTATCTTTCTCACAGAAAAAGATTCCCCAGTCACAACTGGTACTACCTTCAGCCACTATGTGCTATTTAACAAGGCTAAAAAGATGTTTCCTTAGTTGTCTATTAAAGAATGCAAACATTTTCTTGGGTGTACAGGTATGCACTTACATAATGTTGTACTGCACATGCAAATGCTATCAAATAAAAACATTCCTCAAAATGCTGATGGAACACATAGCTTGCCTTAGTTCTACAATCTAGTTCAGATATGAACATTTCAATTTTAAAACCTTGGTAAAAATTTCAAATCCTAGGTATCTGCTACTAATGCAATAGAGGATGATAGAAACTGCAAATGCAAGATATCTGAAGATCAGCTTAACATACATCTTCACTATCGTTACTGTCATATGACCTGTGGTTTGTTATAAAAACAGCTAGTCTTGGGAAATCAAATATTAGGTTTAAGAAGAGAATCAGTCTTCTATTTTCAGATCATTGCTATGAACTCATCTCAGCTTAGAAAAGTCTTTCTGCGTCAGGTGGAGAGAGGATGCTATCTATCATTGATCTCCTAAAATGACAGAAGTTTCTCCATTTCTATGCAACCAAAAGACATAACAAAGTTCATATAATTCATACGATTCTTTTACAAATTATAGTCATTATGAAGGATACTCTAACATTGAAACAAAATGACCAGAGTTATCAAATTCTAGTACATTACTGATGTATTTTGCCCTGGAATTTGCTTTCAATTCCTTCCAAACTCTCCTTTAATAAAACATCTATTTGGTGAAGTTTATTTTGACAATACATACATCTGATTCTAGTTTTCAGTTTTCTCTTATGCATTCTGTGATGCACAACAAAGAATTCAGAAGGGCCACACTACAGTTTCAATGTCATAAATATGTTTGCATATTTACTCCATTTACTCACCTAGCTTATTCAGAAGCAGAGTTAAGCATATTTGCCTTTTTTAATTAGTGACTTAAAATACCAGAAGACAAAGACATCTTGCACACCTAGAAATAACAATAAATGAACCAGTCCTACTTGCTCACTAAGCAAGACTGTATTCAGAGCCTTTTCTAGTAGCCTGTTCTGAACACTTGCCTAAGTAGACACTTCAAATCTTTAGATATCTTGTTTCAATTCTTAATAGTACAAATACAGAAACATATCAAATTTAATCTTTAGTAATAACAATAACTAATTAAAAGTGTTAATCTTTACTATTCTTATTGCTTTTATCTGTATTTAAGAAAATGTTTCTAGTAAGAAGAAATTTTACTTCTGTCTTCAGAGGGATCTTTCCAACCTGCTGAATTCTTCTTCTTTCCTTGCTTTCAATATAGCTAAGCTTCCAACAGAAGCTATAAAGAAAATACTATTCAGTATGCAACCTTCATTATTTGTCTTAAATTTGCTAAAAGTAAAGGTTTATATTTTAAAGAAAGTTAATGATTAAAACTCTCAGTTATAAATGAAAAATTGTAATTTATTGCATACCACACATACCATACCATACTCCTGGGAATGTATATTAATGTGTAAATATTTTTCTATGAGTTATTCTTTCAATTATTTTTCCTACTGACATTTCACAAATTCATTTCCTTTTTCTTAGACAGGTACATTGCTAAAATAAAATTAGAATTCAAAAAAGGTAAAATAGTTATCTAAACATTCTTTATTATTTTCCTAAAACTAAAACAAAGACAAAATTTTAAAAGTCAGTGCATTTAAATTTTTAAAATATATTATTGAAACCGATACATATTGATTATATAAGTTCACAAGTACAGTTTCAAAAAGGAATCTGAAAAAATTCATCTTCACTTTTAGTAAGTAGAAATCACCTGAAAAAACTATCACAGATTTTCACTGATGTTAAAATAGTATTCACTGCCTAAGAGAAATTAATTTACTTATAACATGATATTAGACAAAATAGTAGGCTATGGATGATATATTTTCCTATGATGCAAGCACTTGAGCTTGACAATTAAAATGAAGATTTGCAACAGTACTGCAGTTAAGCATCTGTACTCTCAAGATAAGAAACATCATTCAAACAATATTATTGCAATTGCATTATATCACATGGTACGGTAGAAATAAAATCTCTCTGAAACATCATTGTCACAGGAGATTTGCTTTGTAAATAAGTAACCATAAAATAAAACCATTATTTATTGTCTCTATATTCCATAATACAGAATAAATGTTTACTCTTCAATTAGAATTTGTTCTACAAAATTACATCATATTTTGACAGCTGTTTAATGAAAAGAGAAAAAGATTTACAAAATAATTAACATAGTTTAAAAGATATTTTTCTTTTAAAAGTTCCTTTTCTAAAATACTAAGATCATACTTTGGCAACATCAGAATAAAATTATCTATACATTCTACATCTATACTCCAGCTCTGAGACTTTGGAAATAATGATATGAAATTCAAATAACAATTTATCCCTTGACAATATCTAACATCAGAGCACAAGGAATTACAGTTATAATTATATACACTAGCCTGAATCTAGGAAAGAAGGAAGATGGAACATGAGCAAATATGAACATACAGATATAGAAACTTCACATCACAGACCATGCACAGAGAAGATTACTGAGAACAATCTAATCTATGCATCTCCAGGTAGAAAAGTATAAGCAAATTACTCAAAAGTGAGAGGGAAAAAAAAAAAAAAAACATTAAAGGAAACTGATTCAATTGGAAAAGTATAGTTAGTTACCAAACATTGAGGCACAACATACACGGAGCAGAATATCTGAATATACTGAGTTTAAACAATGTAGGAAGTCTGGATGATGTATTTAAAGTAATTAACAAATACTGCCTTTTAAAAGAAATGAAATCAAACTACTGAATGAATAAAAGCAATACGAGAAATATTTCACAAAGTTGTGCTAACATAACTATTACTACAGTTTATACAATCCCTTTCTAAAAGTCTTTGGAATTGGTTTCAATTTACCAGGTAGCTTAATTACTGAGTTTGAGTAACCTATCTGAGTAAGGATGCCAATAAAGTGAGTCAGTGGAGATACGTGAATATCAGGTGACTAGATTCACACCCATTTAAAATGGTATTCTGAACAATCACATTGCCACTGCATCTTAGCTACCAAATCAAATGTACTAGATTTCCAAGTTTTCCCTATGTGGCCAAACTCATTCAATTCACATCAGGCATTTGTCTTTAAGACATCTTTCCTAGGACCTAACAGTGTCTTGACACAAGCCTTGGGATACTGCATTAAAGTAGCTCTCAGGAAGTGTACTTAGTGGTTATCCCATCACACACAAGCGTAGATTGACACCAGCCTGCCCTGATGGCTGTAGCTGCTTATCTAACTCACATCTTTCCTCCACTCAATCAAGCCCATTATATTTCTTTCCCAGAAATTATTCTTTTCCCAGCCAGTCCCTCTCACAAAAAAAAAAAAAAAAAAATCCCCAAACCCCTCTCAAATTCTTCTTCTATAACCACTCTTTAAGTATCACAGCATAGTTTGCCACTGCCTGCCAAGGATTGTCTCTGTATTGTGCTTTTATATCCTGTCGTAACTACTGCTGACACAGACGATCTTTAACTCAGCTCCATAGGCGCTTAAAAGACTAGCATCCAGACTAATAATAAATGAAATGAAATCAAATTAAAAAAAAAAAAAAAAAAAGAGTTGGCAAGGTCACTGTTTAGCTGTCCTTTGACCAAGAAACTGCTATTGCCTTTATCAACTGAAATGAGTTGCACCTGGACAAGTACATTGACCTCTGTGATTAAAGGGCAGACGGTTCACATATATTCCTTTGCAGTGACATCTCAGTTTTCCCTTCATTCATTACTTATCCTCACTCCTGCTCTCATTGCCAAGTCAAACTAGATGGAAAAGGATTTTATCTTTTACTGAAGATCAAAGAGAATCAAGAAAAGAAAAAATATTGCACATAATATCCAACTCATAACACTTGCATCAGTGTTTTTTCTGCAAGTAAATTAGCACAACAAATACTACCAGCTGTTAAGCTATAACAAGGGCAGAAACCCCTACCTCTACCGAATGTATTTGGGATAAAATATACAACCAATGAGCAGGTGTTGAATTTTTAATTTATGAAAGTACAAAAAAAAAAAAAAAAAGACCTAAATAGTTAGCATGGCAAAAGGTAATTTTTTTTTTTATTTTTTATTTTTTAAAGCAAATAAAACGTCTTGAAGTGACATATCTGCATAAACACATTTGCCAAGTTAAAGTACAGAAATATCCTGGAAGCTTAGAAATACCAAGGAGAGAAGGACACATCAAGTGACTTCTGAACCCAATGGTTGAGCTTCCGTATTCTTGACTAGGAGAATAAGCTAAAGAAAAAGAACATAAGAGAATTTAAAGCTATAACCTATTTATGGAAGAGAGATTCTATCAGAACATGATTTTGCAGGGTTACGGCTCTATGTTACTTACTGGGAATATCATAAAGACTGTTACTAGAATATTTAAAATACCTTTAATCACAA
Organism: Tragopan temminckii; assembly: GCA_028571105.1. NCBI lineage: Eukaryota > Metazoa > Chordata > Aves > Galliformes > Phasianidae > Tragopan > Tragopan temminckii. Next base: position 11,894,560 of record JAOWBP010003659.1, on the reverse strand, counting down.
AACCATTTGTCTGAACAAGGAAGAAGCTGAGTCAAAGGAAGGAAGTAGGGAAAGCATTTCTGATCTAGTGAAGTTTAGGCGTTTGCTTCTAAAGTAATTCAATCTGTGGGCTCAACCTCCATCTCCCACTGAATTCAGCAGCTGTTCTGAGTGCTCAGTAGGTCTGTAAATTTAGCCACTAATTGTACTGGACTTAGATGTTTATTTTTGGATACTAAACTTTGAAAACTTAGCCTTGAAAATTACCTTGGGTACTAATAATCTGAGTATTATAAGTGGAAGGACTTTTTACTTTTACTGCTGTAGAAAATAATGCAATTGTTTGTATTATTTCATCATATTATCACAAGCAATAAAAAACTCAGCTGGGAGCAAAATATATGAAGTCTGCTTTTTGTATCTTCACCTAGCACTTCTGTACAGAAACATTCGTTCTGTCTCTCTAGCAACAAGACCCTTGCACCTGCATTTAGTTCATGGCATAGTAAATCTTTCCCATATCACCATATTAGAAATTCTTAATAATCTCCTGTTATCACTATGACATATGACACCCTGTGAAGCTAGTAGAATTAATATTTTGGATACTAAGGAAATCAGTTACAACCCTGATAACCCACAGAATTTTTGTTAACTACATTACCATCAGTACTGTAAATCTTGGCACCATCTGAATAAAAGTAATCAGACTGGCCTCATTGTCTATAGGAGGATTCCCTCCTTTCTTAATGCTTGCATAGATGCAACACAGACTACCAGAACTGGTATTCTGTAATTAATTGAACCTCTTTTAGCAGTCTATATGTGTCCCCGAGGCCTTAAGGAAGGTTATATTTATTATACACAACAGCAGTAACATATTGGAGATTATCAATTATTGTAGCTTCAATCACAGACATGGTTTTGCAGTCTCACTAAATCTGATCGTGAATTATGGCCTCAGGAAAAATGAGAAACTGAAAGACATCTTGACTGTGGCATTACTTCAGTTCCATATCGGCAAAGAAAAATATATGTATGGAACAATCCGTGTGCTTCTGTAAGTATCAGAGTTTGCAGTCTCATGTACTTGGAAAAGATATTGTAGCTCTATTCAAGCAAAAACTTTATATATTTCTTCCTCTTCCCAAAATGAAACAAGTATATAAGTAATATACTTCTGCACCAGAAAACATAAAATATGAAGTATCCTGAACTTCTTCCTTTGACTAATTTTTGAGAAAAACTGATGAAAGTTTTCATGACGGCATTACTATTCTACGTGTATATCAAGGAACACTGCAGTTAACCACCTCTAGGAATTTAATACTGTAGAAATGCATAACTGAAGAGTGATTGATACTCAGATACACGCACAACTAAAATAATCTGTGCACCTGCAAAATATGAATAATTTTTCATTTACAAAAGTGTCATATTGATTTGGCTGTGATGTAGACTGCCCATATACTAAACTAGAGGCATATATTTAGAGTAGATTCATGAGTAAAGAATTTCTGTGAGGATGGTGAGGTTGTGGATGCCCCCTCCATGGAAGCATTTAGGGCCAGACTAGATTGGACTTTGAACAACTTGGCCTAGAAGGAGGTGTTCCTGCCTACAGAGGGTTGGAACTAGATGACCTTGGAAGTCCCTTCCAACACAAACCATTCTGTGATTCTATGATTCTATACCCTAATTGTTTACACTTCTCTCTTTTACTGATAACATAAGCAATTCTGTTGTGATAAAGTGAATATTGTAAAGTAATTTAGAATCAAAATACTTTTATGTTTCCATGCAAATGTGTTACACTACTTTCATTCTAGATAAGCAGCAAATACATACATATCATTCACTAAGAAAGAAGTTGTTGTATTTTCACTGTAAAAGGATGTCTGTTGTTAGGCTTATATATATTTAAAACTCTGATTCTTTTCTGCCCAGTCATTTTTCACTGTATGTTATGAGAATGCAAGGACAGAAATAAGAAAAACAAATGAAAGATTTAAAGCCTATGAAGATGGTAGGAAAATGAAAGAGCATATGAGGTATTTAAAATTACTTTATATATGCTTTTACTGTTTAATTAACTGTATTTCAAGTTCATGGCGTTCCTAGAAATCACTGTGTAGAAATATACCTCACCCATACTCTAAACCAACCATTGCTTTCCAACTTAAAGGAACTATAAAAAATATAATGACAAATATTATGACTACCATTTTTGATATTATGCTAAAATAAAGTTATGAGATTACTAATCAAGATGATTTCAGTAGTTTTCATGGACAGTGTTTTCAGAGGTTTCTCTAAATAATTCTTCAATCAGTTTGACAAATAAGTGTAGCTGAAGGAACACAGTAACTCAGTTTTCCTCATTTCTATTTCTTTTGCTCTGTGAAAAGTCAAGTTAAAGTAGGTAACGTGGTTGCAGTTTTTATTGATCAGTATACTCCCTCATCTAGATTGGAAACTTCACTGATTGGTAACATCATAAATATGTATATTAGTACTTGTGAAAACATATAGAACTGTATGAATAGTAAATATTATGCATCTAGAGACATTTATGTAAATAAAAATTGTACATATGTATAAAAAATTGTAATTTATCTGAAATAACTATTGAAATCACTTTGAGGTAAATTCCAATACCGACTAGTTTAGTTCTGCCTATATACACTCTCCTCACGTGATGTGTATTTGCTGTACAACAGACATTTGAGAGATCAAACAAAAGGAAGATATTCTAGCCGAGACATCGGATTAGGAAACAAAACATTATATTTATCCTAGCACTACACTTAGTGATATACCTGAGATATGCAAATGATCAAAGCAAGTTGGGAGGGAAAATATTATGGCATAGTGAAAAAGATTATGTATGTATGTATGTATGTATGTATGTATGTATGTAGAAGGTACAAGCTCCATTTCTGTACAGTTCCTGCCTTTCATTACTCCAGGCAAGGAAAGAGGCCTTAGATATCCCAGTTCCATGTAGATGTTCCCATGACATACAAACTGACACTATTCAGCTTTACACAAGGACATAGAGAAAAAACAGTAGGATCCCAAGATCAACACTCAGAGGACTTAATATTGAAAATTCTTAATAAATTTTGTTGGATGTCCTGTACATCACAAGTCATTCAACTTCAGCAATTTATTTCCAAATGGAGTAAAAAAAATGGCATTTTAACTTAAGTATCATTTTTCTTTTGATGTTGTGCATCTTTAAGGAAAAAAAACAATCATTGCCAATACAAACACACCGATCTTTTTTTGATAGAATATTTCAGTGGGTACTTACACAATTAACATTTTATACCTTATTTCCTATTTGAATTCTGCATTCCCTCCAATACAATGATTCTTATTAAGCCTTTATTTTATTAAACAGCCCTTTACTTTCTTCCACAGAGGTACTTACATCATTATAACCAGATCACACATCAATCTTCTTTTTGATAAACCAGAGATTAAGTACTTTAAATCCCCTACTCTATGGAATTTTCTCCAGACATCAAATTTCCTATGCTCTGCAACCTCCACTTAATATGACCTTAAAGAGTTCAACTGCAATCTCCACAATATCCTGCCACAGAACAGAGATAATACCCCAAGCTGTAAGACTGTTTATTTAGAACTCTACAGCACTAAAATAAGGTAGCTTTTTTCAGTGGAAGACATTGTATATAACACTGAATCAAATTGTATGCTTTGGATTGCATGCAACTTGCATTCTCTTGTTTCCGGAAGCTGAAAAGATTAGAAAATTGTTGCAGATCCTCAGACATACACTTCAAATCATGTCTGCAAGCCATTGAAAAAAGCTTCCAGATACCTATGTAGAAGTAGAAACAACAATTTCACATTTAGAACTTTTTTTTTTCCCCCTTAAAAAAAGAAGGTAGGCTTAAAAAAGGAATGCAGACATTGAGTTACCGGGTATAAATGTACTCAGTGTCCTGACAGCTTCACATTTGATAGAATACTGCACACAATAAATTCCTTGTAAAATTAGACTGCTTACCTGCTAGACCTACATCACTCCCTGGGACAAAAATTACACTGAAAAGCTGTACTCTGCAGTGTCTTACAGGTTAAAAATGATATAACAAACTACAGCTTTCATTATTTGAGCTAGGAAAAAGCCTTACTTTTCCCCCTTTTGTCACCTATAATTACGATCAACTTCTTTTTTTATGTTAAAAAAGTGGGTGAAAAATTGCATATAATGTTTCCTTACATGCAGCTGTCATTTTCTTTTCCCTGTAGAAGTGTCAGAAAGTTTGTATGAGTCTGTCCAGCCCTTCACTAGTAGAATAGAATCCATTCTATTTTGGTCCTTGATTACATAGGCCTGGCTGTAGTGTTTTCACATAGAACTAATTCTAAGTTTATAGGCAAATAATACTTGTATTGAGACTCACAGAAACAAAAAAAGGCACTTAATCATTTGTCTCACAATGAGAAATTTGTGTGTGTCTAATACTATACTTTATTGAAAGCAATAATAAAGGTCCCTCTTTCCCCAACAGAGACAAAATCATTACGGTTACTGTTAGTTTTCAATCAATGAAGAAAGACTGACTGGGTTTAACATTCGGTAACTGATCTAACAACAGTGATCCAATATGAGGATGAGTATTGAAAAAGCTGATCCAACTTTTAATGAGTTATTAGTTTCTAGGGAAAAAGAAAACAACCAACCAAAAACATAAGAAAATCTGATAATCATTCATCATGTCTCATTTCTAAATAAGACACTAGTATAGGAATGACATAGATAGAGCAACCACTCTTTATAAAATGAGGAGGCAAAGAGAGTGGAAATCTATTCATTAATGGATCTGTTTGAGCTAGGATGACACTGAGTTGCCAAAACTCATCTTGTGAAGCTGAGCAATGTTTTGTAATTGTGGAGCCAGTAATTAGTACTTCCTAAATCCAGATTCCTACTTGCTGTCTTCCATTAGGCTATGAGCTTCAGTTCTTTGCACCCTTATAGATATACACTCATTGCTTCATATCAAAAAGTTAAAAGGAGATTAATATATCTACCTACATCTTTACTGCCTTTTGCTCTTTGTTATTGAATGCAAGATGTCCCAAGGTACAAAATCATAATAGCGCAGTAACTTCAACATCTAAATGTCTATTTACTGCAAGGAATTAAAGTTCTATAGCTCGTGCATTTAATCCTTTTAGTCAATTTGCTATCTTCTTCTCTTTTGTCTCCTCACTTCAGTTCATTTATGGAATGGCTGTTATGAGACAAGGCATGTCCAGTAGGATGCTGTACAGAATCATATAATCATAGAATGGCCTAGGTTGAAAAGGACTATAATGAACATCTAATTTCAACCCCCCTGGTGTGTGTAGGGTCGCCAACCACCAGACCAGGCTGCCCAGAGCCACACCTGAAGAATACAGTCTAGTCCACACCTGGAATAAAATGTGGTATTTATGATGTTTGCAGCCTCAGAAAGGTCAATGTAAATTGCAATGGCTTGTGTGGAAAACTACAGCAGTGACTGGGAAATGCGATGACTATTCAATAACACACAAAAAGTTAAAGATAATTTAACATAGCAAAGTAAAGACGCTGAATAAGTATGACTTCTATCTGAACGCAGTGTAGATTGGCACCATGTAGGGAACAAGTTGTAATCCAAGCAATATAGTCAGAAGAAAAATGACTACTCACTGCCCAGAATTAAATTTAGTTTGAAAATAAAAAGATTTTGATCTATTTGAGGAGGACAGTTGTGGAACAGTCTGTAAAAGAAGGACAGGGCAAAAGAAAACTATTTTGTAAAGGAATTAACTTCGTTTCATTTATTTTACCAAACCACCAATGAACGTCTCTCCTATTTACTAAAATATATTTTTAAGAATTCATCTAGATAATGAAAAATAATAATATAAATAGCTATGCTCCTGCGTGGAATTTTACTAAACACATGCTATGAAGTTATTGGTCAGAATATTGATTTGCTTAGCAGGCCTCCTGACATAATAAGTTCTGTTTTTATGGTATGCTACCATTATGTTGCATGGAAATATTTCCTTGGATTATTTTGTTTCCATGGAAGTAACAGTTCTATGGGAAAAGGTTTTTTAAGTACATTTTAAGTGCATTTATAAGTTCACAGACTTGTCTGTGCACTATCACCTATTTTCTGTCCTCTTATGGATGCCAAAAAGAATACAAGTCTAAAGATTGCTTTTCCAAATGTCGAGATCACTCTTCAGTGTGATGTCTGCCAATTTTAAGATCTAAAACTTACAAAAAATGAAAACCCGTCTTTAAATAAACGTTGTAATTCTGCCAAATATACTATACATTTTTCCATCTTTGTGTTATTTCATTACAACTAATCTGTAGTTCTCTGCTTGTTTACTAGAATTCTAGACTTAATTTTCTTTTGTCTTTTTCCCGTCCTCTTTCATCCTGGAAGCATTCATCCTTTTTGTTGTGTGGGGCTGGGTTTTTTTCAGCATACAGAGAAATGGAAAGGTCCAAATATTCATTAAGTACAAGCCCTCTGAGTGAGAGATTTATGATATTAGACTAGTCTCAACAGACTTTGTTCTCTTGCCGGTAAGCCATTTATTTTCATATATCTCCTGTCTGAGAGGTTATTCCACTGATTAAGCTGCAAAGGCAGGTTCATTCTCATCTCTCACAACCTGAGGAAACTGTTAGTGACAGCCCATGAGAAAGAATACTGATGTACTTTTTACTGTTCGCTCACATGCAAACAACCTCTTTCTTCATAATGCTAAGTTTTATCTATATAGCAACTAAGACAGAAAACTTATTTCTAGAGTATTAACTAAATTTTTCCACATATTCCCATTATTCAGCTGTGGTGCAAATCTTTCACGAGGTAGTCCATATCCTGTTCAATTTTGTAGTATTGAGTGGCATCATTCCATTCTAATAATTTCTGGTTCCCATTTACTAATAGGTTGCTTAGTTGACAAGCACAGACTTCATCTACAACACAAAGGTGTTTTGTACTTGACAGCTGTATTAATAATGATGACTAAGTACAAACAATATGAACAATCACCTTCACCAGTTACTTTAATACAGCAGGAATCATCAGTGAGACAAATAATTTCCTAGCAAACAGGACTGATTTTGCTTTGTAATTTGTAAATTTTCACCTGATTTTTCAAAAAAGCATTTGAGAAACACAATACCTAAAGTGTAAACAGAACTGATCTTTAAACAACTTTCTAAAATCATTGAATTTTAAAAAGGAATTTTGCCTTAATTACAATTTTGCCTTACTTATTTTGCCTACTGCCATGATGTCAGCTTGAATTCACCCCAAGAGGTTAATTCCAGTATCATTGATGCACTTTGCAAAATGGCAGAGGCAAGATCAGCATTTATTTATTTATTTATTTATTTATTTTGAGTGGAGTGGGAGAAGGCAGGTGTGGCTTTTCTTTTTTCTGAACAACAAGGATATAGGAGGAAACCCTTGCGAGTGGCAGCAAAAAAAAATAAAATAAAATAAAATAAAATAAAATAAAATAAAATAAAATAAAATAAAAAGTTATGCAGCTGCATATATTAGTAAAGAAAAACAGTCCATGAAGTACTTTTAGTCTCTATGTTGAGAGACAATTGTTTTAATAATTTCTCAGCTTTTCTCACTGCTTTTAAAAGAATTTTTCAGGCCCAAAAAGAATAAAGGAATATATACTGAAAGCATCCTTGCCAATGTATTAAGTCAAGCTACTAAGCTCTCCTTTTATGTAGGTAAACTGATTTTTAAGTTCTTCTGATACTTAGCTTCATAATCTGAGAGGATGTGTCCAATGCTCAGTGTAATCAGAATACCTTAATTTGGCATTCAAAAAAATTTGACACACAAAAAGTATTTTTATTTTAAGCAATCTTTTTTTTTTTTTTTTTCACACACCAGTGGCTTCAGAATAGTTACAAAGTGAGAGTTAGAAAGGGTTCAACACATTGCAATTTTCTTTAAATAAATGTTTAAATTCCATCTATGGCATCAAATACACATCTAAAGAAGGAACGTGTGCTAGAGGAAAATGTTTATCATTATGCTACCACATTACTTCATATTTCAATCCCAAAACATGACACAACCCTCTTCCAAAATGTTGTGAGATTACTCTTTTAAGTGGATAGTAAGCAGCCATAACAGTGCTCTCTTGCCAGAGAAAATGGTGGCACTTGTTGCACCTCCCAGAACAGACGCATATTAGCCATGGCTTTGTAAATTCATTCAAATACAATAAGTGAACAGTTTGAGTTTGAGAAGAAATTCACAAGTATCTCATTGAAAGCATGTACTGCAAGCTGAATCTTGAAGTACTAAGGCTTAGTTCACAGATAAAAAAGCACTGTCTCAAAAAGGTAAATAACAAGCTACACATTCTTCCAAAAGCAGTACTCCTAATGTCACACTGGGCGTTCTGTTTACTCTTCTGTTTATAAAGATCTAAAATCTTGGAGAAATCTTCAAGAATATGCTATCTTCTTACTTTTGTGCTTTGAAGAACTAAAATATTCCTATCTCCCACTAGCAGGTACTACTAATATACCTCTTAAAAACTGAACTGAAAACTGGGGTGTATATATCAATAACTGCCTGCAAAAGAATGCACGCTAAGCTAAGACACCATAACTATCTTGACTCTTGAGATACATGACATAATTCCCACTGTATTCATCAATTTCCTGTTACAGACAGTTTGTACTTACTGTTGATAAAATTGCATCTCTAGGAATGCTTCAGTCTCGTGGTCACAGATGTGTCCAACCAGCCATTTCTTTAGAATTAAGTTTGCACCTGCAAACATTGCTTGTAAGCTAAGTGCTAGAGCAATTCTAGAAACAAAACAAAACAAAACAAAAACAAAAACAAAAACAAAAAAACCCACAATATTCAGGAAGCAAAAGGTTACTACTTGGGCTGGAAGACTTTGCAACTCTAATGGCTCTGGACTCATAGGGCATGAATAGCTGGATCTCTTAACCGGGCTTACTTTGCCATCACAGTAGCACAGAGGGAGATTCTGAAGTTGACAGGGAGCAATGAGAATCAGATTTTTCCATTCACATCTAAAATATTACTATGAACATGAAGGAATTATTTTCAATTCTCATTCAAGGAAATTAATACATCACTATTTATTGATTTTAAATCAGGGTCAGTTTTGCCAATTCCATGAAAAGTAAAAGCAGAGTAAAAGAATCACCAGGAGATGCCCTTAAATACCAATGTGGGAGCCTCCCCTTCTGTTTGTTTTCAAAATTCTGATTTCTAAACTAGCATCCACAACTTTGTCAATGACATGCGTGACTTGCACTTTCTTCTATATGTTCATATGTTCTGTATGTTCATATGTTCTATTCCACAGTTGGTAGAAACAGATGAAAAGAGCAGAGGGAAGAAAAAACCAAGGCTTGTAGCAGATACTAGTTCAGCTTTCTGGGAAGAAGTCTAGCAGTATTGCACCATTGTTTGATGGTCTCCTCTGACGATAATCCTAATTGTTCTTTTGCCAGTTTCCAATTCGTCTTTCCTTTATGCACGAACAGAAATAAACTGAGTGAGCTGCTATCAGGAAATACACAATCTGAGAATAAAAGTGCCTGCTGGTGGCAGGTGAGGCCTGAAATCACACAGAATCACAGAATCACAGAATTGCAGGGGTTGGAAGGGAGCTCCAGAGATCATCGAGTCCAACCCCCCTGCCAAAGCAGGTTCCCTACACCAAATTGTACAAGTAGACATCCAGGTGGGTCTTGAATATCTCCAGAGAAGGAGACTCCACAACCTCCCTGGGCAGCCTGTTCCAGTGCTCCGTC
>JAOWBP010003659.1:11868490-11884610 GCA_028571105.1 Tragopan temminckii | reverse complement strand
CAGCCAATCCTCCCAACTTCGTATCATCAGCAAACTTGCTGAGGGTGGCCACTATCCCCTCATCAAGGTCACTGATGGAGATGTTGAACAATCCAGAATTATGAACTGGAGCTGCAACTGCAGTCCTAAGAAAATCAGTCAGAAATTCCTGAGCTAACAGCAGCTGTTCAGGAGACTGTGAACAGCTGCCAAAAAGTGACTGAAATCTGCAGGAGTCCCAAATATTTACAGAGATCTGGCAAGTAAGACGATAACCACTACATGCTAATCCATAGCACTAGATCCAAAAAGATGTGGCACGTTGCCCAAAATGAATAAGCCTAATGATTTAAATTTATTTTGCATGGGACAAATTATCACATCATTTAGTAAAGTGGCAAATAAACACTATTTCTTTCTTTCTTGCAATGTTTATTCTTTCTCCTTTCTGCTTTTTCTCTGTGGGTTTTGTGCACGCATACATTTTTAAAGGTTAGGATGCACATGCCTTTGGCTTATCACTAACTAACAACAATCTTAAAATCTTAAAATACAAACTACTGTTGCTGGAATGATCACCATGCTACATGAATACTAAAAACTCTCTTTTGTATCTGAGATTGCTTTTCCAAACACCAATACAAAAGGGGGGAAAAAACAAGGGACTTACAGTGCTGCTGCTATTATCTTACAAAAGATTATGTCTTTAAAATATATCATTCAAAAATCTTTATTACACAGATATATTTCACATACACATGATTATTTTCAACCATAAAAAATATCTGAGCCACACATTCAATCCAAATTGAAGTTTTAGTGAAGAAGAGATTAAACAACTGAGGATAATACATTTGAGTTTGCATAGTAATAAGCAAAAAGAATACTGAGGATATGAAATACTAAAATAGAGTGCTAATTCCATAGGTAAGATAAATGACTAAAAGGTAAATGAAAATGGCATGCTGTACTCAAAAAAATTCTGCCCATGTCTCTTGCCACCAGCAGTTAAATTGGGATTATAGGTTTTTGGATTATTCATTTGTTGCATTTTGTTTGGTCTGTTGGTTTGGCTTGTTTTTTCTCCTTCTACTTGTTATTCATTCTACTCTATGCTCACATATTTTGCCTTGCATTTGTTTAAAATTCAACTGACTGGAACCTTGATCCTAGAGACTTAGTGTCTACCGTAGTATAAATACTGTACAGTAATAAAACTGCTTATCAGTCTTCTACCTGGATGCCATAGAAAACTTTGGGGTTACAAGAAAATCCTGTTGTGTTTGAGTATATAAGCCTCCAATTTCTTGAGCTGACAATGTCAGCTTTTATAATATATATATTGTCTTGGTATTGAAGTCAATTGTAGCTAACTGCAGCTTGTTTGTAAAGTTAATGTAACTGCCAGAAGGTGAAAGTCTGAATTAGGAGGTATTCTACTTGCACAAAATCACATTATTATGGCATAGAAAAATATAACTGTAATAATGTGGTAAAGAATAATCAATAGGGAGATTTGTGATGATAAACAGCATTCCGTGTCTGGTTGGTAGCTTGCAAAAAGGCTTTGCCTAGGACATTAATTTTTACCTCCAAATTAAGAATGTACTTAAAGGAAGAAATAGAAGACCAATAATTCAGAAATTTTATTAATTATCTATTTCAAGGGAATTAGTTTAATCTATTCTTGACTTATGAACACATTGAACATTAATTTTTAAATGTATTCAGCAACAGAGGTCCCATAAACTCTATCAAATTTCAGGCAGAATGCTCTGGTGTTTCTTCAAACATCCAGGTTTAAACTGATCACCATATTTTGAAACAGAAATGTTTTGGGTGGGTTTTTTTCCACACAACTAAGTGAAAGCTCTTCCCCAGGTAGAGTTCTCAAAATTGATTTAGGTACTAAAAATTAATTTATAGGGCTTTAAAGTAGTGAAAAGAAATGACAACAAAAATACAGTCTTCTGACTGTTATGCTAAAGATATAAATGAGATGTAGCACTTTAAAAATGAGCATTTATCTGCATCACTTCATTTTGTAGACACTACTAGTGTTGTTCATTAAAAGAAAAAAATAACTACACAAATGTGCATCATTAAGAAAATACAATTTCTGCCACATATCCTATCCATTCCAAGTACAATGGCAAACATATTGCTGTAGTTTGACTGCACATATAAATTAACAGAAAAGGACTTTGTTTTCCCAATCCATTTCATAATACAAAACTACTCTGGTCTGTTTAGGAAGAAGTCCATGAAAAAATTCAATGTAATTCTTATGTGTTTTAAATATCAGTGCATTTTTGCAAAATATATTTGTAGATGTATTTGCAAAATATATTTTCATATTAAGAGTCAAATAATGTGAAAGAAAGAAAAGTCAAAGGAAAGTAAATTGCTAGCTGATGATTTGATGACAGAGAAAAGTAACATGAATATATGTAGGAATAAAACATTCTGAACTCTGTTTATAGAAGTCCTAGAACTCCCACTAGGCTGCAGAAATAATGGATTTTTTCGGAAAATACTGGCAAATGATGTTAGGTTAGCCATGTCCTACCAGCAAAATAACAGCATTCCATAACAATGCTGTCTTTGCAGATTAAATACTAAACTTTTATTCTTAAGAAAATGAAAATGTTAGCCCAATATTAACAGCTGAATATAGACTGTTTCATAGACCTTTGTCACGAGGTCACAAATCTTTTTTTGTTTGTTTGTTTTTAACATTTTACTTCACAAATCTTGGTTGAATCTAACCCGTATTTGACCTCTAAATAGCAGTCACTGAAACAAAACCCACAGAAGCCAACTTCTCCCCTATATGTTTCCTATGTTTCCTAAAACAGCGACAGATTTTAACCTGCAAGCAGTCTCATCTTAAACTATCAGTATTTGGAAGCATACTTCAACTTTTAGGGTCAAACACATAATTAACATGTCTTGATAGAAATAATTTACGAAGCGATTGGCTAACGACTGAAATATATTTCCTTTTCTGGAAACTTTTTCCCACATTAACATTTTACATATTGGGATTGTCTGAAAGGGTAAAGAATGGTGCATCATCACAAGCTGTTTAAATTGTGGAATAATTTAGTTCTTCATAATAATACCCTCTGTGCCAAATAGTGAGCTAATGGAAGTCTGTAAGGTTTCCTGAGAATGAAAGGATACACATTGCCATTATTACAGTAGACAATTTTGCTGTAAGTCCATAGCTTTGAAGTTCTCACTGTAAAATCTGCCCTTGATTCAGCAGTCAAGAATCCTTCAACTCTTAGCCCACAAATTCCTCACAGTCAGCCCTGTAAAGTTGCTTATATTTTGACACCCTACAGAGTCTAGTAGGAGATTTCCAAGTTTGCCATGTAATACAATCTGAGTTGCTGGCAGCCAAAACTGTCTCCACATGCCACGTCTTTTTTATCTCTACTATTAACAATACTTTAAGTGTCAACAGATGTCATCATGTGTAACATGTCAAGAAGAGCCAACCCATGTAAGCTAGAGTTGACAGATTTCCTTCCAAAGATACGTGTATTATGTGTATTATAGCCATTCCAATTTGGAAAGTTCAGTTCAGTGTTCACTTTTAAAAGACAAACGTCTTTGATTTTGTTTTGGCAAAAGGACTGATCAGGAAGAAAAACAATATCCCTAAAACATACCACTGACAGATTTTTCCCGCACACCCATGAATATATTACAGATACTTGGCAACTTGGAGATGATTACCTCTCATATTGCTGGCTAGATGTGACAGTGGTTTAACCTTGGTATTAACATTAAACCTCCAAAGCTCAGGGAAAACTGTGAAATCCACCATGTGCTACAGTATAGCACTTGCACACATATAAGAAAATGTTCCAGTATCGGTTCCAGACCACAGTCATTGAATTTCAAGAGAAAGATTTGCAGATTAGAAGCATCTGTATGCCTTACCCATATATCTATCTATCAAATTAATGGAAATTCCATTTCACTTAAATGACAGGGTTCATTTTATCCTGTTATGAATTGAATCAGTAACTTCTAAACAATTTTCTGAATTTATGAATACACAGATTACTAAATTTGCATATATATCAGACCACGAGTGATCAACAAAATATTATGGTAAGCGACAGCAGTCTGAGAATCTCAAGTCAGGAAGCTAATACATCGAGTCAATTACAAATTATAAGAGAGTTTGCCAATGTAGCTCTCACTGTTCACATGTAGTTGCCCAGATGCATTAAGAAAAACTTCTAATAACTGCAGCTCTTTTATTTTTGCTTTTCTTTTTAAAAAGTAGCAGTTCTCTGTGAAAACTTTTCTGTACAAATAAAGGAAAAATATTCCCACCAGGGCAGAATTATTCAGTATTCTCCAGTTTAGAATGACATCATTTTCTGATATGATAAAAAAGATAAATTTTTAGAGGCCATGTTAGAAAAAATAATATTTCACAGAAATTCTAGTCTACAAACAGTCCCAAACAATCACTTGCCAATTGTCTAAAGTAATTTGTCAAAAACCAATTTTGAGTAACTGAAGAATGATGCTTAGTTTAAAATGGTAATCCTTTGACAAGTGCTCACCATGAGTTAAGAGTTTTCAGTCTATATATTACTGATTGATATTATTACGAAATATTTAACAGTAAATGTTGACCTTACCTAAAATGATACACACTTTACACACAAAGAATAGCACTACACTACACTCAAATAAGAGAGCCCGTGGAAATAATTGCCATGATAAACAGTGATCCATTTGCATTCATGAGCAGTTTAAGGAATACATGGTTCCACCTGCATTGCTTGAAGTACTGCATCAACAAAAAAAGCTAAGAAAATACAGATTTCAGACACATTGGATAGTACTATAGAACACTACAGTTCCATTTACCGGTAAGATACTTCAAGGCATAAAATAGACTCTTTTGCTGAAAAGAATTACAGTATTACAAAAAAGAGTCATAATATGCTATGGAAAGCAATTGTGAATGAAAAGTAATGATAAAGAATGCACTCTGCTGAACATATAGGAGATTGGCGAATGGTCAAATACTGGCAACATTTGAAAGCCATTTGGTGATCTCTTTGAAGCTAATCTGGAAATAGCAGTGTTTCTGTAGAAAATAAAGCCAGCAAGTTCAGAAGTTTTAGCAGCCTCATAAATAAAATAAATGTCTGGCTAGAACATCAGGATGCATCTTACAGTAGTTAAAGTTCCATTTAACTAATCATATAAACAGGAGAAAATGTCTATATGCTCTAGAATGCATAATGACCTGTTACATTCATTCTGGCACTTTTCATAGGTGACAGACAGACACAAATATTTTCAATTACTAGAATTACTACACAATAACAGGCTAGATAAAAACAATGATATAATTCAGCCTCTCCTTCAATGACTAAATAGAGAAAACTGAAATATTTAGGCAAATCCCTGTAAAGCTGAGAGTTACTTGCTAAATATGCATATGAATTCTTATTTCGTACATCTGTAAAATTAAGCCCATTCAAATACATTTGAAAAGATGGACATCTAGTTCAGCCACAGATAGCTACTGTATTAGAAGGAACAAGCAATACATGTTACAGTTAGAACCCTTGAGAATAAACAGCCTGTAAAATAAGATTAATAAAGAAATGAAGAGAACCCACTTTATTGCTTTGGCCACTAAACAGACCTGTAGTACCATGTCTTCAGTACGAATCTGCCCATTACATATCTTATTCTTTCTGTACAGATTATAGTTAAATATTATATATTCAGATATATACTTTAAAATGTATGTGTATAGATATAAAAAGTCTCTATGCTGACAACTGATATAAAAATTCATGTAAATATATTGTTAAACTGTTTATATTATGAGGAGAAAAAAAACATATTACTGTGAACTTTAAGATGTTGCAAGTCTGAAGAATTTATGTTCTGTTCTTGCTGTACATAACTTCACTTGAATTGTAACTGCCTAAGTGATTATATGATTTTACTGAATTGCATTAAAGCAGGAATCAGAAAATCTCACGTGTCAGGATCCACTTAAGGTTGCCATACTTTTTGTAAAGCTCTCGCCTATAAGCAGGATTTGATATTCCAAAACTGTCAACATTCTTCAGTACTAAAATTACAGAACTAATTTGATTGCTAAGACATATGTATATTCTAGTATTAGACACTAGTCAGTGCCTAATCTACATAAGTTAAATAAGAAGAGAACAAGGAGAGATCTCTGAACTTCGAAATTTTTTGAAAAATAATATAATATTGAAAAAATATATATATAGTCCTTTGTAAATATGGAACTTAACATTCCCCTAAAATCCTTGCAGACTGTTATGATCGGAACATTCTAAGCTTGAAAATCATGTCTTCCTAGCACAACCTCTTTCCTTTTAGTTGCCACTGATCCTATCCTCTCTAAATGACATTAGTTCCACCAGTTCAGCTAAAGCACTCCAGTAACTAAAGATGAGACCTAATCCAAATTCTGGATCTTGATACTCCAAATCTATGAAGCATATGGATTGATATCTAGGAAAAAGACAAATTATGTATTATTACACCTTTATAAATATGTACTGAGCATTGCTACAACAGCAACATAATGCTGTGCACTAAGTAGTCCCAAGGGACAAAGTAAAACTGCAGTAAAACTGAACTCCTGCAGCTCACTTGTCAAAGCTTGTATAAATGCAGTAAGTCTAGTTGGATTACTTTTTCTCTCTTTTGATACTACTGCTAATACAGAGAGTTTTGTGAGGTTTTGCTATACCATAAGTTCAGCTTAGTAAGTATTACACTGAAAAGAATAATGAAAAAATTGTTTACACGCAGTTTCTAGCAGCCATTCCTAACTGTAAAGTTGCTGATTAGGAAAATCAGAGGGATGGAAGTTGATTTTATACAGACATAAACTGACTGGAAAAGAACTGAAAACACTGTTTTATGGTTTTCATTACTGCCTTCAATAAAATATTTTTTTAAAGTTTTTCAACCCCCTTACTGAGGTAAACCAATTGCTATAACTTCTTCAAAAGCTTGTATTATTGCTGATTTTGCTTCATTTGCAACCTCTGTTCAAAAATGTCAAGAAAAATAGTTGGTGGTTAGATTGAACCTCTAGTCCTCTAGTATTTCAATGTGAAGAACAGGTATGGAATGACTTAACATCACCAGTGTCTATGAGAAATGAAGTTAATGGAGTCTCTAGAGAATCGAAATGACTGTAAGAAACACTAAAATTGTTCCATATAGAATATTCTTCAGGAAAAAATCATACAGAAATATATCTAGTGAACTCAGTTTATATATTAGCATGCCAAAACCCACTAACTTCCTTCCCAGAAATAATTACTTTCAAGTTGAAGGTAGCCATCTTTGCTTCTATATATCCAGTGGAAATATTAAGAGCTCATAGAGAAAGCTTGTTACTCTCTCCTGGGCTAACACACGGGATAAAAGGACACCTTTCTCTTGCTGTCAGTGACACAAATTAATGGGCAATATGTGATTAGCAATTGCTTATTCTTCTCAAACTGTTGGATTAATGTTACATACACGCATCCCCAATTTGAAACATCTTTTCTTTTCTGAGTTTCTGAGTTTCAGGTTAAGTTATAATTACGTGTTTGTCTGAATACAGTGGACTTTCTCTTTTCCCTCTACTTCTGCTGGCTTCTTAAAGCTTTCTATGCTTCTTATAGAATACACCAGGGCTTATCTTGCTTCTATTGCATTTAATCTCTGTATGTAATATCTTCATAGAAACAGAGATTTAAAGAACTTATTTCTGTCTCTAATGTGTTTCAACATTAGTACCTTTAATCTAACTTTGAATTTATATTAGCAAATCTCTTGTAAGTTATGTCATGATCACGTAATGATTCCTTCCTTATGTTGGATGGGATCTATTTCAGACTCCACAAGTTCAGGTGGTCTCTCTGTATGTTAACAGATAATAGACTCCTGAATCACATTAAGGCCCACATTGAGTATATTCAATTCTATCCGCATTTGATATGAAACCCCCCAGGTGGGGGTTGGAGAAGATCTGGTAGCTGGTATGAGTGGGAGTAAGCAGCCTAAGGACAGCATTCAAAATGCAGCAGTGAATGACACTTCCATTTTTATCAGAAACCAAGCTTGGGTTTGTTAAATAATCCGGTCTTGTTTTTTACTTCCTCTTTCTTACTGATACTTCCAGCACTAGTGAATAGCGAATTCAAATTCAATGCAAATTGTGAAAAAAGAAGAGCAAGTTTTCACTCTAATGAGCTGTATTGTATCTCCATTTTTTGATTGTGACCACCCTCTAAAAGTCTGTGCCTTCTAAAATAAAGACTAGAATTCCTAAGCAAATGAAAGCAAAAGTAGCATGCTTTGACACTCAGAATCCTATGTATGCTTCCATACTACCAGAAGCAGATCCAGCTAAATCACTTTATAAGTCAGTGAGAATTGAACGCATGCTAGGCTAGAAAAAAAGGTCTACTAAAATCCCCAGCTTTACTGTCCTGAATCAAAGCTAAGAGTGGATGTGAATATTCTGTGCTTTACATAAGCTCATAGTTTCCTACAGAATGTGTGAGATTTTAAATATGTATGCATGCACACAGACATCTAGAGTTAAAAAGAAATATGACAGGATATCTCTATATATTATACACTTCAAAGTTTAGTTTTAACATTAAAAAGTATTAGTTCTATTACTTTATAATTTTTATTTTAGACTTTTCATACTTCCAGCAGCATAACTTACATATTGATATTAAAAATCAATTAAATCAAATTGCTGTAGATGGGAAAAAAAAGCTACTAAGCAACGATGTGATTTCTCAGTATATAGCATCTGAACTATCAAAGCTGCCAATTATCTTTAACTCTTACTGATTTAAATAAAATCAGAACTATAAAAAATTTCTATTGTACTTTCCATGTGTTTACCGAGAAATTGCTTGCTTCTGTGTGTGAATTAATCTAGATAACTAAGTTAGTAATATTTTATAATTCAAAATATTAACACTGCATTATGATAAGTAGACATCAAAATTATTCCCCTATTACCACAAGATCCCTCTGGTGCCATTTTGTTGTGTTTTAAAAGGATATTTACAACATAATGAAGTACCTTCAGAATATAATGAAAAAATGAAAATGAAAAAAAAAAAACCCAACACCTAAAGATAGTTGAATGCAGATTTTTTTTTTTAAATATATATATGCATGAATCATACCTAAACAATTTCCAACTGTATTTATTGACTTCTCATTATCTTCTATACATAGAAGTTACCTTAGTTGTTAAAATCACCACTTCAGGAGAGACTTATTGCAATTTCAAATAAAAGTATGTATGTAGAGAAATTTATCAAAGATAAAAATATAAAATAGTTCCTTTCCTATCACTGGTAGGAGAAAAGTGGTACCTGACAGCTAGTAATCTACAACATGACCACAGGGGGTCGTTCATCTTACACAAATATTCTAGTACAGACAATTTACTGTTCGACGTGGTAGAATTTTTTTTATTTTTTATTTTTTAACAGAATTAAGTATTTCTAAAGAGAACACTTGGAGATTAATATTCAGAGTTATTAATGACTTGTGGCCTCTAATTACATGCAGTGGGGGCAAAAAAGAATACTACATATACTTTCTAGTAGTGAAAGATTATCATCAAGAAACTGAAAAATCAGACCCATCATTTAATATCTACATATATAGAATAAAAAAAAACACCTTTTCTAGATATTCTGTTACGTTCTTAATGTGACAAAGAGGAAATTGGAGCTGCTTTGGTATGGATTATGGAAAATGAAATGCTCTGAGCTCAGATTTACCCTGTCTGATTTACTTGGGCTTTTATCAAATTGTCCTCAATCCTTCCAAGCACTATACAGAAGAATCAGAGAAAAGTGAACTCATTTCTAACATTCAGAGAAAAGCAAGCATTTGCTTTATAAACTGTATGCTAAATAAACGATATAATCTTTAGAAGCATAATTGCACTGTAACTTTTTATCAGTCAACTGCAAATACGAATTAAAAATCAATTTTCACTGTAAAAATAACTGTAATATGCTTATCAAGAGTTCAGAAAATTTAAAGAAAATAACCAATGGGTAGGTGGACCAAACAACTCACTTCCAAACTTTCTAAAAGTTCAGGAAGCAGCTTGTTTTATCTTATATATAAGCTTTACATGTATGTATATGTTCATGTGTGTATGGTTAAGAAACTGAAACACACACAAAGTCACCTTTTTTTTCAGTAAGAACATACTAATTATACATTGACAAGGAATGACGTTGTGATGTTGATGCCATTTTTCCTGCAAGACACTAAACTCAGGTCTTCACTTACTTGCCAAAATAGTATCTGTGCACAGAAACAGATCACAAGACATATCGAATCACAGAATTAACCTCTTTAAATTTTGGTCAGTGTAGTACTGACACTAGTACTGACACTAGACAATTTGGCAGCTAATTTCTGATCAAGAAATCATGTGCTTACAAATTACAGAATCACAGAATTACAGAGGTTGAAAGGGAACTCTGGTGATCAAGTCCAACCTAAAGCAGGTTCCCTACAGGTAGGATGCACATGAAAGCATCCAGTGTGGTCTTGAATATACCCAGAGAAGGAGACACCACATCCTGTCTAGGCAAGGAGAAAGACAGAAGGACCAGTCCTATATTTCAGTGTATATTCTGACCCATTACTGGCTCCAGTTTATTATTCCTCGGTATCTCTGAAGTGTATCTTATACTACAGGTGTAGACTTGTATTAGGACAAAAAGAACATGAACAAATTCACTATTGAGGTAATAGTATGCTCAAAGGAAAAAAATAGTAGGGCTTACAAAGTATACTAAGAGATTTATTATTACTCAAAAATAATATGCCTAATGGTATCATGAACACACACACACACAAAAACCTGCCCATCAACTATATACATCCTACAGTTTATTACTTCCCCTGTTTCTCCAGTCTTTACCATTCCAAAATGACTTTTCCTACAGATTTTTTTCAGAGTCATTTGCAAGCCCTGGAATCTCATCAGGCAATTTAGACTTGGCAAAATAACTTTGCCAAAAGAGGAGGAAATTCACACAGCAATACACCCAGCCATCAAAAATGAATATTGTATAGTGGGAGGGAGCACTCCCTGTTTTTCTTTCCATCTCTCAGAGTGTTCATTTACATTGTCTTTAGTCAATTAAACTGAGTTATTCATTTCAGAAGCTAATATAACTTATTTGCTTTAGTAGTAAATAATTTCCTCTGGAAAAAAAACACCATAAAATCAAGCTGTACTTCTGCATAAGTTATCCTTACGAAAAGAAATCACCACAACACAATAAATGTTTGTGTTATGCTTTTTAATACTTACAGTTGATGCCTCTGCAACATTCAGTCTTTCAATAATTTTTTTGTTAATATGCTAGAATCTCCTAATACAACATTACTCAATCAACAACTTTTTGTCTACTAACTTATCTCAAAAACTTCTAAAGCTTTGGAATCCTTATCCTAAAACTACATCTCTCCAACATTGCCAAAGGGATTCTACGACATCTTTACTATAGCTTAAATCTGACTTTCTGCAGGAAAACCTTTGAAAGACAGACGTGTAGAAAACATATGTTCCAGTTCTGAAGTGAATTCAAACTGCTGCAGCCTCTCTTGGTCCTATGATTCTGCAACTAAAACCAAAGTAAATCCAATTATTTTTGTTTTAGTTTGTTTGTTTGTACAGAACATTAAAAAAAGATGATTCCAGAAAGAAAAAAAAAAAAAATCCATGACAATACAAAATCCTACTATAAAATTATCTCTGCACTCCTAGTTTTGTAAAGTAAACAAAAAATGATAGCACATGGTTGAACAAGAGGACACAGTATATGTAGCATAGACCAAGAAATATCTTAGTTTTTGAAGCAATGAACATGTTTGAGTCACAGACCTTTTTCTCAAATCTGATTTTAAGAAAGAGTTCAGAACAATTTTGAATGTTCCCCTTCCTATCATATCATTATTCTTCTGTTATGATCATATTTCAGACAAAAAAAAATAGCACCAGTGATAACTGGTGCCAGCTGGTGCTACATTACTTCATAGTACTTGCAGCAAATACTTAAATCAAGGAAGCTTCATATCACTGTGAAATTGGTAAAGAAAACAAACATGGGTATGCACACTGAGTCACTGTGAGGAGTATGAAATACATTCCCTTCTGTCCTTTGGGAAGTCCCAGCATTATTAGTGCCTGAGTAATCAAAGAACTTTGGCTTCACTTACTCATATCAAGATGAGAAAGTTCCAAAGTATATTTTTCATTAATTTTGTTCCTATTTCTAATCTGCACATTATAAAAACACAAAAATAGAATCACTTCTTTATCATTTAATTTCCTAATTACTGCATATTTTTTTTACATACTGCATCCTTCATTCCACAACACCAAACTACAAGAATGAGAAACACCTTACTCTATTACAAAAACTAGCACACAGAATTTAGGATTCCTTCACCTCTCAGATCACTTCTCAGGACTGATGAAATGATGCACAGTATTAAAATGTCCTGCACTGGAGTTTCTCAGTCTTACCCCTATTTACCTTGTTTACTAATTACAGCTTGTATGTATCAAAAACAAATTAAAACAAACCTATCAGAACAAATACCACTCCCTCAAAGTTAAAATAAAAATAAAAACACATAACAGGGCTCAAAGCTAGATTTTCTAGCACAATTTTCTCGCTGTGATAAATCTAAAATGCAGTCCAGTTCTCTGGATTTTAGATGATTGATTAGGAGGCTGGGAACGGCAAAACAGGATCGATATAATACCACAATACTACAACATCTCACTAAGTGCAGTCAACCAAGACATGAAAATAATTTCAGCAAAGGTGGCCTTAATTTACAGCAATAAAGGTGGATACAATTTCAATAAAAGGGGTCTGGAAGCTCTCTGAATGTATACCTGTCTGCATTTTAGTTTGGACTCAAACCTTGTTTTAAGTTAATTCCTTGACCATGCCCACCTACTGAATTTTAGTTTCTATTGCACAGTATTGTAAGAGCATACAAATGACACTCTTAGCAAGAAACTAAGTAGGATGACGTACTGTTGGGAAACAGCAATTGGCCCTCACTTGCTGCAGAATCTTCACTGCCTGAGTCCAATTAGGTCAGTCATGACTGACCTGCTGCTGATGGGCTGCATGCGGCCCAGCTGTGTCCAGCCATCATTTGCCATTGTTAATTTTTAAATCAAATGTAAAGAGTTGCAATCAAAAAAGTGATCATGTCTCTTTACCATAATTTTATAAGCTCTGTCTTACCAGTGAGAAATATCCCTCCCTTCATAGTCATACCTTATTCATGTCATCGGTTTTTTGCAGAACGTACATTTTTGAACAACTGTTGTGAAGGATAAGTATAGAAAAAGTAAAATTTCATCAAAAACCTTGACAGCTCACTAAGAATTGCAGCCACTGCGATTGAACCAGACTGATGCATTAGTTTCACAAAAGCAAGGTCACATATCCCACTAGTTTTACATATTTATTTATTTATTTTAAGTTTTATAATTAAAAAAAACATTAAAGATTAAGATAAGTTTTGTTACTTATATACATTAACTATAATATATATTTTATGAGGGCTGCCCTGAAATTAATGCCTCCTGTTTTATTACATTGGCCCACAATGTCAGAGGAGGATGTTGGCAGTATGACAGCAGAGACTTTTGTTTATCACTGGTGAAAATGCATAGATAATGGCAGTGATTATGTTGAAAAAGTGTTTTGTAGTTGAGAACTCGCTCTATTAAATAATGTTATTGTGCTCTTTGTATCTGTTCCATAGAAACAATTAAGGAGGCATCACTTTCAGAACAACCTTCAAAGATGCAGCCCTAGACAATTCCTCTTCACTCAGCATGGCCCAGGAGAGCAAAAAGGTTAGACACACATAAACTAGAGCCAGTCTGAAGGAAACTCCCTTTGGAGGTTAGACAAATGCTCCTTAGAACCAACTACTTTAGTCAAAGAACTAATACTGCTTTTGGGCAGCTCTGTTTGCTAACATAGACACAGCTTTTCTTTTCATGTTTGTAATATGTATTTATTTACTTATAGACAAGGATTTTCTTATTTGGACAAGTATTGTTTAAAAAAGATCAGTCATTAGTATTGATTCACTTGCCCTTTATTCCAGATATTCACTCTGTAACTTTTTTGGCTTCAGTAAAGTTGCTCTGAACACACATAGACATGAGAGAAGAATTAAACAGTCTTCCTCCTAAATTCCCAGCAACCTCTAAAATCCCACTAATCCCTAGGAAGCTTATCCTCTACCCTTGTTCTCCTTCCTGCTGACGAATCTGGCACATATCGCTATCTCTGAAGTGGATGATACAAAGATTCTTTGAAGAAAGGGGATTTGCATTTGATACAGTCCTGGTTTTCCTTACATAGATGATGCTGAATCCAATGATACCAGATGCAGAGGTACAATGACAAGCCAGGGAGAAAAAATATATATATTTCAAAATCTTCTGTTAAAAAGCTGGGAAAGTTCATTCCCACATCATTTGAAACTGAAATGTCACAATCAGCTGTAGAAAACCAATAACAGCCCCTATTTATTTCCAATTATTTCTATACACTATACAAAAAATCAAGCAGATTTGTGGACTTGCAATGTATGTTAAGGAAAAAAAAAAACAAACCCAAACCCTAATAATTACTAGCAGAAAAACTGCTGTGCAAAGGCCGAACCTTTTTTACAACAGCGTGTCTTTGAATATATGTTCTCACTGAGTTCTTCGTATTTCATACATACACATAGACATACGCGTAGGAGAGTAAACTCTACCTATGTTCCAGAAGTATATCCCATCAAAATCTAATTTAGAATTCAACTGTAAAAGCATCAGTGTTAATGATGACTGCAAGAAAGAATCCAGGTTTGATTTGCAAATCTCACTTAACTTCTGGATGGCCAGACAGAGGATCTGTTTTCTCTCTTTGGAACACAATTGTAGGATTGAAGAAATGCATATAACACCTCATTTCCTGAATAATCACACTTTCTAGTATCTTTCAAAAAAATATTTATCTTCTGCGTTTTATCAGTCTGCTTCAGTGCTACATTACTTACCTAAGAAAAGATCACTGCATAAAAACCCCATAAACTTTGTTTCAAAATTAGCTAATCCTACACATCTTAATAAGAAATATTAGGTTGACAGAAAACAGAAACAAGCATCCTCCCTTCTACTTAAGGAATTCAGTAGTTTAAGTGGAATATAGACTCATTTCCATTTAAGTCCTGGAAAATATATCCCGTCAGTGTTCACAACCCAGTGGCTAAGCAACAGTACTTGAAAATAAAAAAGCCAACACGCATATTCCAAACAATACTGTTTATATCCACTGGTCTACATTTCATATTATATGCAGTGACATCTTGTAGGAAACTATATTTATCTTTCTTAGGTTCAATAAGAGGATGATTTATTTCTAGATTATACAGTCAAACAATATATCCTGGGATTATTGACCATCATGTTATATTCTAAACACCAAAACCAGTATCTGAGAATAACAACCCCTTCTTTCTAATGTTTTCCAGAGTGTGCCCGATTATTCTACATTTTCCCCTCCTACAAATTTTTCTAACCAGTCATGAACTAATGCTACTACAGCAAAAAAATCTGAAACACCTTTTTAATTCTATTCATTACAGTTTTGTACCTTTCTGTTTGTGTTCTGTACATCACAGGAATGGTGAAACAAACTGGGAGAAGAAAGAGAATATATAAGTATTTGAGGGAAGGTACTGTGCTAATCTGTGCACAGATTATTCATATCAATTAAAGCTCTAAAAGCACATTTTCGGAAATTGGATTTCTTTATACACACACACACAACTTATTATGTAGTGTGTGCTAACATACACATATAATACCTAAACATGAATACAGCTCTCAATGAAGATTGCTTTTAGCAGTGTAAAAAAAGTTAATTAATTTTGGGCTTCAGTTCAAAAAATAATCAATTTCTACAACATGAACTACAGGACAAGTTTTCTTCCTTACTGATAGTATTGT
>JAOWBP010003659.1:11835566-11868390 GCA_028571105.1 Tragopan temminckii | reverse complement strand
TATTTGGCTAAATGGACAGCCGTAACTGCTGAGCACTACATCAACTATATGTTTCATAATTCTAGCCTTTCATGAATAACCAGAGGAGAAGGAGAAAATGCAAACACTTGAAATTACCAAAATATTAATGCCCACTAGTATACAATTTTGACTGCAAAATTCTTGAATGTTAGAAATAAAATGAAAATACAGATCACTTTTTTTTTTTTTAAAAAAAAGCTGCTATTATGATTCCAAGTGTAAAAACTTGTACTATTTTGAAATACATAAAAATGAGTTGAGATTCGTTAATTAAAAAAAAAAAAAAAAAAAAAAGGAGAAGATATTAAAAAGCAGTTTACACACGTCTAGAGGAATCTGGAGGAATCTGTGGAAAATATCGCCGTGGAAGGACCATTTACAGGAAAAAAAAAAAAAAAAAGAAAAAAGAAAAAAGGAAGCTAATAGGAAGATGAAACTAAATTAATTGAGAGTTTACCCATTTTTCAACAGCAAGTTCTGTCGATCACTATGTGCAGTTTTTTGGATAAATGGAAGGCTTCATATCACATCATACCTTTAAAATGAAATCTGAAAAGATTTCTGATCAGAAAATACAAGTCTGAAGAATAATACTGCAGGAATGTCTATTTTAAGAAAAATGGCAAATAAATCACAGTAAGTCTTTTACCTTAGCTTCCAAAACCAATGGCATTTCACAAACTTTTTTAGCCTTAACTCAAGTCTACAACAGAAATCTGGTAATTTAAAGTATCTAGTAAATCCTTTCACAATACTGTCACATGCATTTAAGCATAAAATAAAAATGCGAAATATTCCATAATTATATAATGGATAAGCAGTCAGTGAGAGTAGCCCGGATGATTTTAACTCAGCTTTATTTCTAATTTATACAATTTTCAATATCAGTAGGCAATAAAATCCATTTTCAGTAGCAATTCCTCCAGTTAGAGCTTATCATTCAAAAGAATTTTCCAGGTCGCCTTTTACAAATTAATTTTAATTTAGATAATATTGAAGTTACTTTCACTTCAATTTTTGACCTTTATTCCACTCTTGCAACACTTAACTGACAAAGTGATATAATAGCTTTATGCAGTCTGACAGATGCTCAGAATGGGAGAACTACATTTAATTTTATTTTCATTTTATTTTTAAAATATTATTTATTCTACATATTTCTCATCTGAATTTTATGCTGGCAGTATAATGTATGTCACTAAATACAAATCTAAATTATCAAGTAGGTTAGGATTAGTTTTAGGATTAGTGTACTTCTGAAAGATTATGTACAATGAGTAATGTTTTTTCTGCAAATAACAGTACCTTAACCGTTAGCTTCAGTACTGTCTTCTCTTTTTTAAATTTGCTAACTGAGAGACTTGCTGAAATGGACCTTACCCATAGTGATATTGCTGACTCCTAAAGACATAAATGATCACAGAATCATTGGGGTTGGAAGATCTGAAGATCATTGAGTTCAACCCCCTGCTTAAGCAGATTCCCTATCGTCAGTCATAAAAGGAACGTGTCTAGATGGGTCTTCAGTATCTCCAGTGAAGGAGACTCCACAACCTCTTTGGGCAGCCTGTTCCAGCACTCTGTCATTTTGACAGTAAACAAATTCTTCCTTGCACTAGTATGGAACTTCCTGCATTCCATTTTCTGCCTGTTGCCCTTTGTTCTATTGCTGCATGCCATGGAAAAGAGTCTGCCCCCATCAACTTGACTCCTAAACTTTAGATATTTATAAACACTGATGAAATCCCCTCTCAACCTTCTCTTCCCTACACTGAAGAGTCCCAGGTCTCCCAGCCTTTTGTTTTTCAGTGGCCTAATTTTTTTTCAATGAAGAGGAAGTATAATTCATACAGATTTAAGGAATTGCATGAGTACAAAATTCCCTTGCATTGAGAAAACATTAAATTCAAGAGGTTAATAAAAACAACACATATCACCAGTGCAATATTGTTTAGGGCTATTAGCATCAGAGTAAGAAACTTCCATTAGCAATGAATCTTAAAGACATAACATTGTCTCTAGAACACTCCTGCAATGTCCTGGATTTTAAGAATTATTTTACAGATGTCAGAAATGGACCAACTTGCACAGAATTCACTATCTCTTAGTGTTTACCAGAATATAGATCCTTTGAGAGAAAAAGGAGTCTGCAAATTTTCAGAAATTTGTATTGATCTGTTTTCATGTACCTTCAAAGTATTCCATACAAGTGGCTGGCCCTCAGTTTTGAGGCCAAAACATTCCTAACACTACCAAATGCATAAATACATCATGTACTAACAATTTTACTGAAGAAATGAATCTGCCTTTCTCTCCCTAATTGCACAAGATAGTTGTTAAATAAGGAAAATCTCAAAGCAGCAAATAACCACATTAAATAATCCCTATCATATTGAGGCTTGTATAGACTATCCCATCACTGGCACCTTATGCTGAATACAGCTGATCAGTTGATCACTGTTCTCTTACAGCAGTCTGGCTGTGCTTATTTTGAATACTTCACAGCTAAAAGGATAACAAAATTGTGATGTTCCATTAGCGATTTTCTTCTGTACACACCAATCAGACCTCACAATTTTTATGAAGCTAATGTTCTATTAGAGCTTTAAAAAGAATGAAATTGCACTAATTACTTATGAAAGACTAAAATAAGTTGGTTTCATTTAGGAGGATGGAGAAAAAAAAAGAGAAAGAATGAAGCGCACAGGAATTCACGTCCACATACATGGGATTTCCTTTTTCTTCTTTAACTGCAGTTGGATATTGGTCTGATATTCTGAAGAAAGAGCTTTGTTTTCCTTGTTTGCTTAGTTAACATGGCATAATTGGCCCTGTGACTCTGTCAGAAACAACATATGCGTCAAAAGTGGAATGGGTGTCCTTGCTGCAAGGAATTCTATTTTTAAACATGAATGACTCATCAATGACTGGGGTGTCCCAAAAGCTACAATTTGTCAAGCTGTCAGGAGAAAAGAGAGGAAAAAAAGGAAAAGAGGTCATATCTTTATTTTTATCAGTAGTTTGAAAAGCAGGGGATATGACACCTATTGTACATTCAACTCAACTCTAAAATGCAATCTTCCATACAAGACATGTTTTGATAACAGTTATGTAGAAAAATATATATATGAAAAAGGTATCCAGTCTTTTAAAAACCTTGTCTGAGTTATCTCCTATTTTATATCAGATTCATAACCTTGCCCAGTTATATTGTTAAAAAAGTGTGCATAACTAATCTATCCACAGGGAAAGAAAACATGGGATGAAATATCTGCAAATGCATTTTCAGATTATTTAAAAAGAAAAAAAAAAAAAGAAAAAAAAAATCAAAGTTTAACTTAAAAAGAGGAAAGGCATACTAGCAAAAGATTCTAACCTGTACATGAATTACTGTTATGAATTTTTCATATAATTTAAAAATACACCCCCACAGGAATATTGGAAATATGCATCAAGCATGAGTCTGTAAAGACAGAGAAAGTGAAATGAAGAATCCAAAAAATCCACATCCAGTACATCCAGTACATGGTGAAAATAAACATGGGATAGATTTCCTAAGAACTTGTTCCCCATGAATCTAAGCTAAGAACTTGTTCCCCATGAATCTAAGCTATGGTTACATGCTAGTTTAAACTTACTTTTAACTATATTTCTTACATTACTGATCATTATAAGAGATTTGAAAAGGACAGTGGCTCTGGGGTTTTGAGGTAGCGGTTTCCCTGTCCTCATATACATACCAGTTCCTGCAGAGATATGAATTGAGCATGCTATCACAATGAATGCAAGATTTATGCAAGTAGCCTGGCAGAGGATAAACAAAAGAACTTAAAACATTTTTTTAAAGAAATATGGCTTTCTAGAGTTGCATGATTATGCCAGGCATCTGCTCAGAGCCTTCAGGGGAATTAAAGCACAATTAGACTTTTCTTGTTCTTTCACAAATCAAAATTTGAGATCCTGCTCTACAAAAACTAGTGAAATTTGAAACCTGAAGGGACAATCTACCCAGAACAGGGTTAGAAAACAGTGAAGAGAGTCAGGAATCAACTAAAAGAAAGTGCCAATATGCAAACCTTTTTCACCCTGTTTATCTTGATGCCTTAACACGATGCAGAAGCAATTCATTGGGAAGGAGATACAGTTTGGCATGGAAGTACACTGAATACAAGCAAGTTCCAGTGCCCTCATCAATGGGCACTTGCTTCATGAAAAACTGCCAGGAGAAGCAATAATCATTGAAAACAGCCCTGTGGAGGAGGACTTGAGGTCTTGATGGACAAAAAGCTGGACATGAGCCAGCAGTGTGTACTTGCATTCTGGAAGGCCAACAGCTTCCTGGGCTGCATCAGCAGAGGGTTGACCATCAGGGAAGTGATTGTCCTCTACTCTGGCCTTGTGAGGCTTTATCTAAAGTATTGTGTCCAGGCCTGTGGCCCCCAGTGCAAGATGGATGCACACAAAGATCATCAAAGCACTGGAGGACCTCTCTTAAGAAGAAGGGTTGAGAGAGTTGTTCTTGTTCAGTCTGAAGAAGAGAAGGTTCCAGGAAGACTGCATTGCAGCCTTCTAGTACTTGAAGGGAGCTTATAAACAGGAGAGGTACCAACTTTTTACAAGGGAGTATGGCTTTAAACTAAAAGAATGTAGATTTTTTTACTCAGAAGATGGTGAGGCACTGGAACACGTTGCCCAGATATGTTGAGGGTGCACTATCTCTGGAGGAATTAAAGGCCACGTTGGATGGGGAAGCCTGATCTAGAGTTTGGCAACCCTGCACACAAAGGGGTTGGAACTAGATGATCTTTAAAGTCCCTTCCAAGCTAACCCATTCTATGATTCTGCTATACATTCTTTATCAAGAGACTATCTTTTTCAATTTCCTTCCCGTTTATGGAGCTCCAGTATCCTATATGAAGCACAACAGCATTCAAATTAAATAAATACATGAGGCAGAACCTTAGATAAAAGTAATTTGCTCCTCAAAAGCAGATTTGCACTTTGTAGTGCAAACTGATGAAGAAATGAAGTTGGATTACCAGTTGCTCAGTTTTCACTGCTATAATTTCTATAATTTCACTATATCTAAGTCATCACGAACATTCCCATGCAGATTTGCAGGAAGGGACAGTATAGCAGTCAGTAAAACACTGAGGACATAAAATCATAATTAACTGTTCTCTCAAACACTGTGGCTTTTCTCGCGGACAATATCTATTTTCATGACTTCAAGTCTACTTCTTAAGAACAGATCTAAAATCACCAATATAAACTTCCTTGCCATGAATGTTATTTGCTGTAGAGATCACATAACTGATCTGCAACACAGCAAGTGAGAGAAGATTTTTCTATTTTCTATGTACTGAAACTAAATACTTGTTGGCTTTATTACTCCTTTCCTAATAATCTATGAAATGCTAACATTACTCTGCACATTGTCAAAAGCATTCCTGAGTGCCTACACTGTCTTTGAATTTAAAAATAAATTTTAAAAAAAAAATTATTTCTCACAGATCAGCTACGCTAAAAGACTAAACTCTTGTCTGAGTTACCGTGAACTGCAGAGTGATAAGTTACGAAAAGAGTCCATCCTTGGCCAGAAAGCATCACATTTCTTCCTCGTGTCTGAATCCATTTCAGAATCATTTCAGTCCCTGAGTTTGTCATTACAAATTAGAGAAACTGTTACATGGGTGAGTGTGTTAGAAGTCAACTTTTTATCAAGAGTATTTTCTATGAAAAAAAAAAAAAAAAGATTGAAATCCTATTGATACCCTTGTTGTGCTGCAGGTTCAACTCCTTGCAGAAAAAAAATTAGTCTTCAGCATTTCAGTCTTTCAGTATTCCAGACCCCACAAGTCACCTTTTCATCATGTTATTACGTTAAAGAAGGAAGAAAAGAAAAAAAGAAAAAAAATGGAATGAGAAAAAATCTATAGCTTTTTCTACACTTTCATCTGAGAAAGGTAGAAAAAACTGCTGAAAAATCACTTGAATTCCCAGTAATGCTCTGTCCAAAACTACATACATTAAGACTGCAAAAAGTCTGATGTGCCATGAACAGTACCTCCACATTGGAGCCAATGAACGAGTTGCAACTACAGAACTGGAGAATGTTCTATGAAAGCCAATGGAAGATCCAACCTCTTTCATTGTGCAATACAATAACACTTATGTTGCAACAGTCTCTTTCTGTCTACAAAAACTAGTTGCTGGCATCATCCTGGACATTCTTTGTGACTAGGAAACACAGAGTTAAAAAGAATTCAAGCAAGAAGGAAAAAATAAAACATGAAAAATTTCTTAAAATGTTACAGGAAGTCTTAGGGAGTTTTAGCACTCAGAAATAATAGTACAACCTAGGTTCTTTATAGTAGCATGTTTTTTTTCGGAGGAAAGATGCATGGGAACATGAGGATTTCAACATTCCAGTTACATGAATCTATACAACATTTATTATAGTTCATGTTTACACCAATCACCACATTATTAGTGCCAAGACAAAAAAAAAAAAAAAAAAAAAAAAAAAAAAAAAAAAAAAGCTATCTTATGCAGCTTTACAGCTAGCGTTCATAATCAGGATAGACCCAATTAGTACAAAAAGGATCACACTGCACACGTGTGCATACTGTAAAAACAGCTGAAAAATCAGTGTCTAAAGTTCTCCATACAACACGTATTTGAAATCTACTGTCCGTCAGTTCCTTTTCACTCACCTAGCTAACAGTTTATTCATACAGTACCAAACTTCACTGTATTTGCTGTATGTCACCACTAGAAAACGGACTTCATTTGAAATTCTGCCAGTAGGATTGAATTGCATAATCTGAGCCAGCTAAAACTCAAAAAGATGGTCCGCATGTCTCATGAGACAGACAAGTAGTGGCCAGAATCAAGCCCAATTTTATTTTGAAAGAAATTAAGAAATGTAATTAGTCAAACAGCATGAATTAAAACATTCGCAGGCCCTTCAAGAACTGAATTTGGAATTCTGAAGCTCCTATGTTCACATGTAGCACAGTGAAACAGAATATTAGGCTACAGTAAATAAGTCTTCATTGCTTGGAGTACTCAATACTGTACACCTGCATCACATAAGAAAAATGAGCGAACAAAATTGATAAATTTGTGATCATATTCAAATTTTGTTTAAGGGAAGAAATATGATGAGGAAGGCAAAGTGCAGAAACCTATTAATATGGGACAAACTGCAGGAGTTAAGAACATCTCATGCCAATGACATTGCAAGGGCAGGATATAAATAAATCAAAATAATCAAATAAATAAAATAACACATCGTCTTCAGAACAGTATCTGGTGACTACAAAATGGATGGTTTAATAACAGGCATAGAGGAATTTTACAACTATAGATTTTTTGAAAATGTACAAAATTTGAATAAAAATCAAGTGATAGCAAGTAAACTAAATAGAAAGTGCTGTAAAAGTTGGATTCAGATCTAAAGAACCTGAAAAAAAAAGAAAAAAAAAAAGGATTCAAAAAAAGTTCGAAAAAGTTCCAAACTTGTACTGCTGTAAAAGAGTGAAGCTTTCACTACATAAGAGAAACATGCTGCTGTCATTGAATTAGAAATTGAGTAATAGAATGTGATGCGTCTTCCTTCCTTTTTTGGTGGAAGAAGATATTTGAAAGAAAAATCATAAGCTAGACTCTGGAAATACTCTATACACCCTATACAAAAGCAAACCACAGTAAAATGTATTCATAATTTGCAAAATATTTTAAGGAACACGTTCAATTTAAATTTCATCCAAACTACGTAACTTAGTTATTATGATAAGTGCAGAGATGTTGGAATAGCAAGCTAAGAATCCAACAAGTATACACAGAATCTCCAAAAAAGTAAAGTAAAAAAATAAATTGCAGATTTTTCAGTTTTTAGTGGTGAAACTAATTCAATGTCTCAATTATTCTTTGTGTAGACAAACATTTGCTAGAAAAGGTGCATTATATTAAAATGGTCAAAGCTTAAATATGTTCAAGTCAACGACTCACTAAACATAGCACTAGAGTAACTGTTCTAGCACCAATCCAATGAATAAAAATTTCCACAATTCATCATTTCTAAAAACAGCACTAGACAAAAACACATTGAAGATCTAGATATGTCTGCACCTTTGATAACACAGGAGAGATATTCTGTGTTGGCATTAGCCTGTTGTTACACATCAGAGTGTCTGTGGTATCACCAAGGAGCTTCTAGATACACTCATCTTGTTTAGTTTCCCGTATTAGGATAATGAATCTCATAGGCAAGGTAAATTTCAGCCCAGCTCTGCCAGGGATAAAGAGGCTGCCAGTCGCTAATTTCCAATCTGTGTATAAACTACAACTTAAAGGGCTTTTTGGTAAATTTTTTTGTAAACTTTTTTCTGTATTTTGTCCCTTTTCTTTAAACAGGAAGCCTATCATATCATATTCAAAAGAACTGAAAGCAATAAAAGTGAAGAACTGAAGCAAGAGACATAAAGAACCAGACAAAACATTTGGACATCTCATTACTGAAATTTAGAAAGATTAAAGAGAAGAGCAAACACAGAAATCTGAAGAGATTCAGAAGAGAAAAATACAGGAAAAACAACTGAGACCAGGAAAGTGTCTTTGACTGTCAGCAGACCTCTGAGGTACATCAGAAAATAAGTTTTAAAAAGTTTTCAGGAGGATAATTCATCCTGAACAAATCCTACATGAACCACTCCTCATTCTTTTCATTTCTCCATCACAATAAGTTTTCTGAATTTTCAGTGATCGTTTTCCTCATCTCTCTTTATTTTTTCTGCATATTTCTGATACAATGGTGTAGGGAAAAGAAGAAGAAGAAAAAGAAAAACATGCTTTGAGGGCTCATGAAGGATACAGATACTCTATTATATTTGTCTAGAAATTGCACTGCTGTTAATCTTTTCAATTCCTCCCCCACAAAAAATAGGAAACAAGATTTTAGTGTAAAATCCTGCTCCCTTGGAGCAGTCTTATTATGTAAATATAGCTGACAGACTATTTAAAAGAGATAGCATTTAATTTAGAGCTGAATTTCCTCCATCTGTCCTTGAGAGAGATGAACAACAGGCAGTATCATGTCACGTTCTCCTATTGAACAAAAAAATTTAAAAAAATTAAAAAAAAAAAAAAAAAAAAGATGCTCCTGAACTTCAGTGATTCCTTGGTATGTATCTGACAACAGATGCAAAGCAACTCTGCAGAAAAGGATCTTGGGGTCCCAGTAGACAAGATCAACATGGGTCAGCAGTGCGCTCAGTGTTAAAGGACAGCAGTATCCTATGTCAGGGAATGTATCTCCAGTATACCGAGGAACGTGATCTTTCCTGCTGCTAAGTACTGGGGAGGCCATATCTGGAGGTCTTGATCTGCCCACCAAACAGGAGAGACAGGCAAACTGAAGTGAAATCAGTGAAGGGCCATGAAATGATTAAAGGTACAATATCTGTCATATAAGGAGAGACTAGGAATGCTGGGACTATGTATATATATGTATATTTTGGAGATGAGAAGGCTCAGCAGGATTTTATCAGTGTGTACAAACAACTGATGGAGTCTCTTTCAGGAGCAAAGAACGATCCAGACTCTGGTGCCTAATGACAGGACAAGAGGAAATGATTTTAACTGAAATACATGAAATTCCAACTAACTAACATGAGTGATCAAACACCAGAACAGGTTGCCCAGATTGCAGAGTCTCCATCTTGGTATGGAGATTTGAAAGTCAATTGGACAGAGGCCTAAGCCTGTTTGAAGCAGATGGTTGGACTAAGCAATTTCTCAGGGTCCCTTCCAGTCTAAACAATTCAGATTCTGCATCAGCTACAAAACATCTAAAATAATGTTGTCTTGAAATATAAACTGGTTAGTAAAATGCTGAAAATAAACCAAATAGAAGATGATAATGGCTTGTTTCCAGGACAACATATAGA
Organism: Tragopan temminckii; assembly: GCA_028571105.1. NCBI lineage: Eukaryota > Metazoa > Chordata > Aves > Galliformes > Phasianidae > Tragopan > Tragopan temminckii. The sequence goes on along the minus strand of JAOWBP010003659.1, from coordinate 11,858,416 downwards.
AAACAGACATAATTTATGCCATTCTTTATTTATCCATTTTTTATTTTTAGATTGTTTTCAGAAATTTCAATACTACTTTTATAACACCTACCAGTTATGACACCAAGCTGAGTGGTGCAGTTGATACATTGGAAGGAAGGGAAGCCACCCAGAGGGACCTAGACAGGTTGGAGAAATGGGCCCATGAGAACCTAATTAGGTTCAACAAGGGCAAGTGCAATGTGTTGCACTTGGGCTGGGTCAATCACAGGTATTTATACAAACTGGGAGAAGAACCCCTTGAGAGCAGCCCTGTGAAGAAGGACTTGGGAGTTCTGGTAGACAAGAAGATGGACATGAGCTTGCAGCCCGGAAGGCCAACTATGTTCTAGGGTGCATTAAAAGAAGAGTGGTCAGCAGGGAGAGGGAGGTGAGACCCCATCTGGAGTACTGCATCCAGGCCTGGGGCCCCCAGCACAAGAATGATGTGGAGCTCTTGGAATGGGTCCAGATGAGGGCCACCATGATGATCAGAGGACTGGAGCACCTTTTCTATGAAGAAAGGTTGAGGGAATTGGACTTGTTTAGCTTGGAGAAGAGAAGACTCTGGGGAGACCTCATTGTGGCCTTCCAATGCTTGAAAGGAGTGTATAAGCAGGAGGGAGAATGACTGTACATGAGGGTGGACAGTGATAGAACCAGGGGAAATTGTTTTAAACTAAGACAGGGGAGGGTAAGGTTAGATATTAGGAGGAAGTTTTTCACACAGAGGGTGGTGACGCACTGGAACAGGTTGCACAAGGAAGTTGTGGATGCCCCATCCCTGGAGGCATTCAAGGCCAGGCTGGATGTGGCTCTGGGCAGCCTGGTCTAGTGGTTGGTGACCCTGCACATAGCAGGGGTGTTGAAACCAGATGGTCATTATGGTCCTTTTCAACCCAGGACATTCTATGATTCTATCCCATCAACAGGACTACATACCGTGATTCCTAAGTGACACCAAAAAGTACAAAACAGTAACCAAATATTTCCCAAAAGCTTCATATGCCAATTATTATAGAAAGAAACATTGGGGGTGGTGGGGCATTTTATCTGAAATCTATCCAGAATATTTCTCATTTAATTCATATTCAACAGAGAATTAACTAGTTTTCATTATTAAAGAAGCACAAACTACTGGTACTGATTAATAGAAACTTAATTGGATTGTTCTGAGAAAAAAGTATGCTTGCATATTTCCTACCTAGTGATTATGTACACCTACTGGAAATCATTTTAATCCAGTGTTACTTCCTCAATATAATAAACAATACAGAAGAATAACTCTATTTATATTAATAATTTAGCTGAATAACACTAGAAAATATTCAGGTAGTGTTTTCCAAATTTTATTACATATAAGCTGCGAGATGGATAACATAGAAAACATGCATCTAAATTCCACATGAATGTTTCATTATATTTGACATTTTGAACTGTTTAAGAAAATTCCTGTAGTGATTGATTGCTGTATCACAAGAAACAAATATCTACCAATGAATCTAGGAAACATACAGTCATACCCAATCCTCTAATAAGAAAATCAAACAGAACCATCACATCTTATATCTTGTCATGCATTACTTGTGTTAGCACTAGTAATTGTGTAACTGCTTTTGAATTTTTTCAGTCATTCCTTACACCTCAATTCCGGTGAGATTTCAAAAGCTATAATTTATGAAATCTAAAAACTTCACAGATAACATTTCTTGCAATGTGACCCCGCAGTTGACAGCTTAGTATTTATGAATATATGAAGAATAACTATTTGTTCAGTTTTTATTTCCCCTTATTGTGGCTTGCTTCTTTTGCTTTTTGCCTTAAAATAATCATGTCACTGTTGCTACTGGATTTCTCTCATAGTTAACACAATCTGTACCTAACAAATATCATCATCTTTCTGCTATTCTGCAGAGTCTCTGCACTATATTTCATAGTCACTTTTCTTCAAAATGTAGCATTATGAATGCAACAGTGACCACTGAATCTTACCTATGGATATTTTCCTACAAAACTGCACAGAGCAATGAGGAAAATTTATGTTCAGTTCAACTGATAAGACTTTCCTCTGCAAACTGCTTTCAGATTAAGCCATCAGTGATGTACACTTAGCTATCTACTACAAATACAGTAAAGTTAAAATTAGCTGTGTCTGCCCTTATTTATTGCCAAAAGTCTTATTCAGTGCTCTAAAATGTGTTGTGTCTTTACAAATAATACATTCTGTTATTTGTGAAGAATCAGCAATAGGAAGAGCTGATATATTTTTGTTATAATGGCAAAGACTAGACTATTTCAAAGTTAATGATCTAGGAGGGATTCATTTACATCTAATCTAATTTTTACATTCTAAATTAAGAACTATCACTAAGTTTGACTATTGATTAGTTCATAGTACTAAAAGCTGTATGAGCTGTATTCAAGAATTACCCTCCTTTAATTTTTCCCTGTTTTGTTGTTGTTGTTGTTGTTGCTGCTGTGGAAGTGTGTGGAGAACAAATCCACCTAGATTTACCTTAGCATTAAACAAAATGTATCATATATCAAAGTAACTGTCAGAAGTTGCTGTAGTATTAACAAAAATAGGATAAACAAAAATCAAAATTGTGAATGAGATTGGCTGCAGGATACTACAGGGGATCTGAATAATCTGTACGAGACTGTATTATGTCTGAAGAATTCTCATTATGGAGAGAATAATACTGTTTTTATCTAGCCAAGATACAGACCACTGTAATTACAGCAATTTGAACAATGGTAAATACCATCTAACAACATTTCCGTGAACTAGATTCCAGAATTTAATTCATGCATCATGAAAAAAAATGAACCACACTGTATCCTGAAGCTTATAATAAAATGTATTAGAATATTTTGTGAAATTAAATCAAAGATCCACAACTTGAACTTACTCTGGAAGCTGCTTTTCTGAGCATCTTTGACATGTTAGTTATTACAGGTCAGGCCATTGGGATTCACTGGAAGTTCAGATATAACTACTGTCTAAATTACAATTGAAATTTCAGTTGCTTCTTCACTAAGGGTCATGAAACTGAGCAAGGCATCAAAAAGTTCTGTTGATTAGTCCAGATGACATGGAAAAGCTGAATGACTTTTAATGAAAATACAAGATTTATATCTTAAACTTTTTGTGTGCGTTTGTGTGTGTGTGGCATTTTTACAGGTTTACCATCTATTCAGTTAAACTTCATACCTCAGGCATATTTGTAAGAAGGGTAACACAGTCTAAAATGATATATGAATCCTCCTCAGCAGTGAGCAAATGTATCCGCACATTTAAATATATAATCCTCATCACGTTTGCCATTTGTAGAATATTTTGCTGTGCTAAATTAAATGTCTTTCACAAGACAAAATGGCAATAGTAGCAAAGAAAGCAAAGTCAAACATGGTGCTAAATCACAATTTATCCTCAAACATTCCCATAGAAAATCTAAATTAATAAGGACTTGAAATACAATGGCACATAGAAAAACAAATTATTCTACTAGCAAAATAAGGCAAGAAAATGCAGTTGTATTGCTAATGTCACTTTTCTCTGTGCAGCCACACAGCAAATTCCTCAGACAACTTATTTCCAACTCAATCTTCCAAAAGTTTTTTCATGCAAGAAGCCCAAAGTGAATCCCCCAAAACAAGAAGCATGACTTCTCATTTTGCTTCATTTTGCTTTAAAAAAAAAAAAAGAAAGAAAGAAATATTTAACATAGTATCTCTGATAGCTTGGTTTCCATTTACTATTGTTACTAAGTAGACGATAAAGACTTGCTTCACTCTGAATAATAAAAACAAGCCAAAAATCAACTGCAAGATATCACAGAAGACACTGAAAGTCAATAACGGAATGAATTCTTTCTAAAACTCATAGGTCAGAACACCATAGTGCAAGTAATGTGTCACTGTGAGAGCATTTTCAGACAGCCAAATATTTATGTGGATTTTTTTAATGTATAAATTAAAAAAAACATACCAAAGAATGGATAATCTCTAAGCAGAATGTCAGTTGAACAATAGACATGACAAAATAGCTTCAATTTTTTTTTTTTTCTATTTCCTTAAAATATTTTATGGTTAATATTTGAATTTAACGTTGTGACTCCTTATCAAAAAACACCGCCTCAATAAACCATATCTTAGAACAAGGCTTTAAACATAATTAATCTGATCAAGTAAAACTGTTTTAAATCACATTCTCTTCAATATTTAATTTATAATTAATACAATCCCAAATATATCAAGCTCACTTCCACAAAGTAGAGGATGATCAGCATTAACTAAACTTGAATTTGTGGTGTCTAAAATTATGCATTCTCCTTTCAGTCACAGAATTGACAAAAGGAGTTCGGAGATCATGTAGATATCTACAATATTTTTTTAAGAAACTTGGGAAATTTTAAGGAAAGTCTAGAATAGACGCATTTTCCTTACAGTATATTTAAGACAAAGGACATAAGATCTACACAAATGGGAATTTACAGAATCAGTATTGAAAAAGAGCAAGTACTTTCACGATCCTCTCAGATATACTAAGAAAAGTAGAATATTAAAAAGTAGAGTTGTCTAAAAGTTTTTTTTATTATTATTATTTTCCATGTACAAAAAAAAAAAAAAATCTGATTAAGAAAGAAACAGCTTGTGAAAGAACTAAAGAACTTGCTTGTGATCCTATATACTTCTGTGAATATTTGTGTAAATCTTCCCATTCACAATGACACTGTTATTCTTAGATTCAGCTGTTTTACACTCATTGCTAGATGGCACTTTTATGTACATTTCTAATCAAGTATAGTATGTGGAACAATACTGGAAAAAAGATAGTTATTGAGCAATAACTACGCTGATACCTTTGAAAATATGAACACCAAAAAAAGCCTAAACTGAAAAACAAGGTGAGCAGAACATATAAAGTAAGTAACGAGACATGTTTTCACCTCATCATCGATCAGCTCTATCATTTTTATATGGATGCTGAATGTTAAGGGAAAGAAATCCAATAAATGAAGTAGACTTCAGGAGACAGTGCAGTAATTAGAAAGCAAGCTATGTAGGACAAGTATTACATTTCTGCACCTGAAAGAATCAGCTCATATCTATGGTTGTGAACTACATTTCACCCCAGAAGAGAAATCAGAAGCAGAGAAAAGAATATTCACTTCATAATCAGTTTTCATGCTACTGAAATTGCAAGAAAGAGAAAACAGGGAGTTCTGAGTTAACAGTTTAGTGGAAAATTAAGAAAGTCTTTGCTAGTGCTTTTACTGATCATGCCTATAGAAGATTATAGCAAACAAATTTTTTTTCCCACTCTATTCAAGCCACTAGTGCAGCATGAAATTCAGATGTCAGGATGACAAAAGAAAAGAGGCAGTTCACCTTCATTGTTGATGTCAATAAAACTCAGAGGATTAATTCCAAGTGCATGCGTTAAACCACCTTTTAGAAGCAGAAAAATAAACCAAACTGAACAGAGGAAGGAAGGAAATTGTGGAAACTACTTGTGTGTGGAAAATGAAAAATTATTTGCAGACAACATGCACTCTGTTGTACTGCTGCATAGCCAGCAGACTAGAGAACCAAGTGAAGACTGTCAGTTTTACTCTTAAAATTGAGGGATGCTTCCATTATTTTCTTACCTTGAAAACTAAATTATAAACAATTTTAAAGGAAACAGAAGTTGGAAATGAACCATTATTAGCATAAATGATGTTATCTTGTACAAAAGTAAATAACTTTCTTATTAAAAAATCTTCTGTATAAGTGCTATGTGTTTTTTTTTGTTTGTTTGTTTTGTTTTGTTTTGTTTGTTTGTTTGTTTGGAAAGGCCTTTAATTGAAAGCAAAATTAAAGACATAAAATGTCAATGCTTTGGTTATTATCCAAAAATTAAAATAATTACGTGGGTAATATTTATAGAATCCCTCTGGCAATTTTTCATGTTTAACTGCTATTGCTAGTATTGAAAAACACCACTGTCCAAGAAAACAGTATCTTATGAATTAAATGCTACAAATAAAGGAAGGAAAGAGTTTTTTTGTTAGTACTAAGTGAAACATTTCCTATCAGGAAGTGACAAGGTTTAATTGTTAGGGATGCCACAGTAGAAATTTCTCTTCTAAATGATTTTCCGTTTTTAAAGACTGAAATATTCCATTACTTACTAGCATGGAAAAAATGTTATATACACATCTTGTGGTATCAGCAGACAATGATTCAAGTCAGTGGCATGCAGGAAATAAAAGCATGGAGTTTACACTCCTCTCAGCTGTAACGAAATTTGTTTCGTCTGTGTGTTTTATACCTTCCTTATGCCATTACTTTAGTTGAGGGAACAATAGTTAATTTATGCAGGACTGGCCTTATTGAATTCCTCAGTGTCTTTCACTGGAACTAACCATGACAAGTCTTTGACACAAACCACTCTTTCTCCTTCCCTCACCATACAAGAAAAGGGTATTGTAAGCTGTTCCCATCTTTCTTCATGCTGTTTAATGTATGCATGAAGTTATGTAGGGTTTCTTCAAGGACATAGCTGTCCATTGTGTCTAGAAAACTACTGGCAGATTAGGAAAAATAAACCTCTGTCATTTTATTCTGGACAAATGCTTACACTAGTAGTCTTCAGCTCTGTATAGAAGACTTGATTTTTGTCACTGTACATATGAGATCAAATGATGGCTAAGTGTTCATAGCACAGGCTGAATATAACAGCTATAGAATGCATCGTCAAGAGGAATCAAATAATCACATATGTCACTGCCCAGTTTGCACACTAGATCACATACAGGCTAGGACATATTCTCCACTTTCTCAGTTATTTTATAAAGGGGATTGCAAGTCTTCCTCACTTCTCACCTTCATCATTTCATGCTGGACAAGATCCTAAAAGGAATTACTTTCACTAATGATACACTTAGGAATCTAAAATAACCTGTTCTGTTTGACAGTTTTGACATGGATGTGTAGGGCACCCTGAAGTTTTCGCACTGTTTTAAAAACATCTTCAGAAAAGCTTACATGCTTCAATGGTGACACATTAAAGAAAATAATCCTCCTACTAAGGGGAAAGAAGTTTTGTCCATACTTCAAGGAATCTCACGAAAGTACTTGGATTTTTCCACAAGTTGTTCCTCTCCACAAAAGTAAATAAATAAATAAATAAATAAATAAATAAATCTCTAACTTTCTTGTGTTATGCTTGGATTATCTAGATTACAGAGGTATGGCTTAGCTGTTGCAGAAAAGGTAAGCCTAATAGTAGTTTAGAAAAAAAAGTTCAAGAGCTTTGAAATGCTGTTTATACTTCAGAATATCATCCTCTCAAAATAGTAAATCAAAAATAGTAATATTTTATTAAATCACAGGTTTCTTCTGTTTTGGACTACTGTTTTGTCTATTCCACTAGTGCCAGCATCAAGCTTGGTCTAAAAATGAGGGTGGAGAATGAATGGGACCAAAGGAAGGATATTCCTAGTTACATCGTTACATATCAAAACATCTCCTTTAAGGTCAAGATGGAACTTCTTATTGCCTGGCTAAAACCACAACACGGTATTATAATGTTGGTGTGTCAACACATAATTTAAAGCATATTCAGATGCTCTGCAAATTTTTAGTGTTCACCTTATCTAGGGAGATATCTTTTAAATTCAGGAGGTGAAAATCTGAAAGCAAGAAACAATGCTCATGCTTCATTCAGAAGCATTCTGTTCTATTCAGAAGCATTTCTATCAGTGTCCTGAATTTTTTTTTCCTGATACAAGCTAATTTTATTCACAAATATTCTTCCTCTATATTTATTATTGTAGTCTTGAACTTGAAGGATTCCACATATGCCCAATGAACATAAAAATTTCGCAACAGTATGTGTTATCTCAACACACAGAAGCACAGTTTTTCTGCCTATGCTTTCTATGAATCCAATATGAATATGTTCAATCCAGTTTTATAAGATCTTTTTCCCATCCTTGAGTTATTTGGTAGACCATGCAGTATTACAGAGTTCTTCACAATCAGGCAATGAGACCGAGCTCAGAGTTGAAGTAGATGAATGGAGCAATATAAATACATGTAATTGCTGTAAGAAAGGAGGGAAAGAAAAATGTACAAGAATACTCACTTTGATGAATCTATGAAGTATATTACAAGAGCACCAATACTAAGAGCGAAGACTAAGACAACCTACAAAAGAAAAGAGCAATTATTAAGAGTGTTAGAGTGAAATATTTATCCTTCTACACACCAACATACACAAGCAAAAGACAAGGAAAATAAATCATAAAAAAACATTATTTGTTTTTCAGCTGTCACTTTCTTTATGAAAATTAATCCTACTTGAATTTCAAACGGATATATTATCACAGAATGCTTTCTTGTGTTGAAAAGTAGCCACAAACAAGTTGAAGCTCTGCTCTGGGCAATCCAGTGTACAAATAAGTCCTAGGTCCTAACTTCTACTGATGTAGATTCTTTAATTTCAAATGGCTTGCAATCCCAGCACGTGGCATTCAAGTCACAGCATAGCTTTTATAGAACTGGCCTTCAGGACTACGGTAAGAAGCTCCCACTCAGTAGTGGGTAAACTAAGAACAATGAGATTGCTCTTAGATTATACTGTTTTTTTTATTTATATACATGATCATGAAATCCACAGGTTAAATATAAGGCTATGTAAAATATATACATTTTCTTGGCGATCACGTCCACTGAGACAACAACTAATTAATAAATAGGTTAAAATAACAGCAGATACACAACCACAGCACTCTGTAGCCCCATTATCCCTGCTTTAAATTTGTTGATTTTTTTTTTTAAACAAATGATTTTGTTAGATATGGCATCCAGTCCTCATTAACAATGTAGAAATTGCTTTTCTGGCTAACATAGCAAAAACTAGATTAATACCATCTCCATCCGTCTCTAACTTTATTTTCTCCAAACATAAAGCCAATACAATTATCTAGTCTACTGGCTCCGAAAAATTCTCCAGTAGCGTGGGGACATTTAGTTTCACATCCTACCTGAAGTAGGACAGCATAATTGAAATGTATGCACCCCAATTTTGAATTGAAGAATCATGAAGTACACAAAGTTTGTGAATTCAGTGTAACTCAGATGTCTGATATCATAAATCTGGGTTTATGTCTCTTGAACAATGCCATCCACAGGATAATTTGGAACCTGAAAACATGGATACAATTAAGCAATTTTTATGTGCTATACCATGATTCTTCTGGAAAAAAAATCAGAAAAGATCTGTGTCTGTACACTAAGGATGAGAAACAGATGGAAAACTATGTCTCCTGAAACTTTTATCTGATTTGCTGGTCTACAGAATCAAAACGAAATGTCCTTTAGTCTTTTGGCAGCTTTAAGTAGCTGCTTAGAAGTAACGTCCTTTAAAATAAACCTAGAGAATAGATAGCTCAGGACTGGAAAGTCCAAAGTACTAGTAAGTGGACATGCAGCTTCTCACGTTCTCAGTTAAAATACAACTTCTTAGGTCAGTAATGGCTAAAAAACACATCATCTAAACAAGCATATTTGCTAAATGAACTAACGGTGTCATTCCAGTTGTGACTGAGCAGATTTATTCATCTCTTTGAATTTCACAACTAATGTGCATCATCACTGCAATTACTACTTTTGTTGACAATCTCAACTGTTCAAGCAGCAGATGAGCAATGAAACAAAAATTTGTTCACCCAGTAAAGGCTTTAGACTTAGAAGCTTTCACTGGAAATTATTAGTCTTCATTTGGCTAATGAACACAGAAATTAGTTCTCAAAGACTGTCTCACTCAATCCTTGAACCATTCATGATTCAATAACACCTCATCTCCACATGAAAGAATTTGGAAGGAAATTCTGTTCCAGCTACTAATTTCTTTATAACTATTAAGCTAACAATTTTTTTTCCACCTCAAAAAAACATGTTTTTGTTTGCTTTCTGTGCAAACAGAAAGATCTTTCTTTTTTTCTGCACACTAATCACAATATAGTGTTCTATATGTGAAGACAACTTTTCACCTAGATTCTAGGGGAAACGATTTTCATTTTATTAGAAAATACAAAGTACCATTTATTTTAAAGGGCAAGACACCATCAACAGTAGAGATTTTCTTAATAAATACAATACTTTAAGACACCTTTTTCTGAAGCTGCCATATTAGGAAGGAGCTTGACAGTCATACTGCAAGCAATACAAGAGAAGATACAATTTGTCAGTTCTAAGTAGACCTACTAAAATGATAATTTAGAAGTTTTTGTACCCTCAACTATTACTCAATGCTGTAATTACAATATCTGAAGCAACGTGTGATCATAATTCTATACTAAACCATTGAGTTCTGCATGGCCAAAATCATCAAACATGCTCATATATTCCAACAGAAATCTCAAAAAAATTATGTCATCACTGCAAATTGTTAAAAAATTCTATTCAACTTAAAGCTTAGATTCGCTTTTCATCCTTTTTATATCTTACACTTTACAATCTTTTTTTTTTTTTTCTGAATGTCTGAATGAGCATTTTACCTGAGTACCAGTACTCATTGTCTTATTTGACCCTATATCACGGAATCATAGAACATCCTGGGTTGAAAAGGACCTCAAGGATCATCTAGCTTCAACCCCCCCTGCCATGGGCAGGGTTTCCAACCACTAGACCAGGCTGCATTTATAACTCAAGTCAGTCAGAACTCAGTCAAATTCAAGGAATGAAGCATGAAGCTCTTCAAATATCATTTTGCTACCTAGGTTTCAAAGTGTTAATATCTGCAGTTTTAGTGTTCTTTCATTAAGCTGCATTATTGGTCAGATGTGTACAGGTGTTTTAAGATGAAATATATTATTAAAACCATATCAGCATCTGACAAGATATTAATGTGGCGAGCAGAGTTTGTTGATTGTCATCTGACAACATACAGCAAATTCTGATTTGCAGTGATCCCAAATACTACATATCTCAGAACTAAGATCCTGGGAATTAAACTGACTTTAACTCTCCATTCCTCCCATCTCCACAGTATTCTATGCAAGACACAATCACAGAGTTTGGGCCTGAATCAAATTTACCGTCTAGCTCTATAATTATTTACTCTCAAAACATTTCAAGTAAGATTTGTATGTCTTCTTTAAGAAACATTGTTAACCAAATTGCTGAAGAAGTACACTGCTTACATTTTTGGCCCAAACTTCTTTTAAACATAGTATTTAAATATTATCTACTTTGAAGTACCTAATGGTGATTTTTGATCTACACTCTGTGGAATAACTTTTAAAGTAATATACTCTTATAACCATTATAAAACATAAGTATCTCCTAAACAATGACAACAAAAAAAAAATTCCAAATCAGCAGTTTTGATATAAAGAATGTTAAAACCATCTCATTTAATGATGAAAATGAAATTTAAGAAACTAATCTTGGAATCTTATGGGGACCCTATGACTGTTCTCATTCTTTCAAGTTCTGCAAATTAAACAAGAAAAGTTGGACTTTGATTTTCTATTTCACTTAGGAAGTATTAGGTCACAATATTCAGTCACTGCCTATTAGCCAAAGGAGACCTCTGGAACAAAACCAGCATACTTTTATACCAGCATTGCATTTTCATTACATCCAGTCTCTTAATAATCATCACTATGGTGCTTAAATAATGTTTTACGGATCCTGGCTATATATTCTCCCAAGATGCTTAAGTAATTTAAATGTTCTGTGACAGTTCATATTACTGGCATTAAAATGTAAATACCTAAAGAATATTTTGTAAGAAACTCCACATTCCCATGCTACTCCAGTGACATTGTACAAAACAACTACACTATTCCCCTACTGTAGAGTACTGCAGATGAAGGTTTATTTCCTCTTTTCTTATTCCAGCACAGATACCTGGCATTACAATTCATAATGTCCCCCAGAATCACAGTGCCTCAGGAGAAAATGGAATCTTAAGCTTCCTTTTTAGCCCACTGACAGAGAAACACTCTTTTCCTTTGTTAAGTGAGACATCAAGATGAACCTGAACACACCAAGTGTTTGGGAGAAGTAAGGCCTAAATCAACCAGGTTAAAATTATATAATAATAATAATAATAATAATAATAATAATAATAATAATAATGCCCTTCCACGATAAATAAATCTGTTTGATAAAATCTCAAGTGCAAAAGTTTTTAGCTGTATTCCTACCCACAAATGCTGAATGCAACTAGGTTATTTTGAATTTAGGTCCTTGATATATTTTTTTGGGAGCCGATGTCTATTTTTGAGGACTTAGTATCTTTCATGAGAAGTACAAACCTAGGCAGACTGATATACCAAACCCACAATAACTAGAACCTACAGGAAGAAAAAAGCTTGTATGCATGTGAATTATTGCCTCACTTGTTAAGTAGGCCATGGGGAGAAGCTTGCTGGCTCTGTTTATTATTCCAATGCATTTGGCACAACACTTCAATTGCTACACATCTATTATAGCTTTTCTCTGGAAGGAAAGAATCTTTTAATTTATAATAAATTACTGTTTGTTTAAGACTGAGAAACATGAAGTCATATGCTAGAAGCTACACTGAGTACTTAAAGCATTGAGTTAAAAATAAACATAAGTCTGATTAAAAGAAAGGGTGAATAAACATGGAACAGTTGCTGCATATCCTTAAATCTTTCATTAAAAAACAAAATAAATCCAGCTAAAGTTCAACAAAACTGTACAATGCCTATTTTAAGCAGAAGCAGAGAAAAAGCAGAAAAAAATCCACTTAAAGAAAAATAAAAAGAGTTTTGCTCTCCACTACTACTGAGTTGCCCCAGAAGAACTTTGCTCTACCAAGATACTTTATTAATCCTCATTAAGAACAATCACAGAAACTAAAAGAAAAGAAGAAATAAAAGAAAAAAAAAAAAGGACATTTTATAAGTGTATAGTAACACAAGTTGCAGAGAAAGCATAGGCATTCTGCAAATACTATTAGAATGAATCCATGATAACAACAGTGGGGCTCAGTACACTTTCCAGGACTAGGCCTGAATAACATAAGGAAGAAAATGATGATGATCCAAGGGGTGGCACTGTTTCTCCTACAATTGCTTTGAAGTACTATCCCAGTACCACTGAAGAAGCATGGAAAGGCTGTTTACATTAGAGAAAAGAGATATAATTGTTACATACACAGTAATGGGTAATTTAAAGATTCTACAGTGGGAACATTTTATCGATGTCAGCCTTGCAAGGAAAGCACCAGAAACAACATACCAAATATCTAGACTGTTTCATACCCTTAAATAGCAGCCTGTGTTCCTCAAATTACTAATGAAGTGTAAGTACTACAAGTGCTCTTCTTGAATTACATTTTGGTACGTATAGCCACAAGTAGCACTTCAGTCCATTACCAATCCTACAAAAGCTATGAATTCATCTTGAAAGAACATCTTTTTTTGTAAATGTATATCAATGATAAATACCTGCACAAAGGTTTCTGGAAGAAAAAAAAACATAATATGTTGTATTTGTTGTTTCTGAAGAAACTAGCACATGCATTCTGTGCTTTTTCCACTGTGTTTGTTTCAAGATAGGTTGTTTCAGTGTGAGAGAGGCAGAAGGACAAGATCTGTTGTATATGCTATGCAGTAGGCAGACAGCAGAAGTCACTCAGCCATCCATTTAGAGGTTGCCCTGAAGGCAAGTACGCCAATCCCTGCCACAAGAGTCATTTTGACTATTTTGTTGACTTCTGCAATACAGCCCTTTTCCCTTCCTTGTCATCAGAGCAAAAGCATACTTATCATACTTTATCTTTTTTTGATTGTGAAAAATGTTTTCTTCTCTGTGATGAATGAATAGTCTTGGAGCTAGTGGATGTCGCATGAGATTTCCATTCATTACATCCATTATTTTATTTTAACACATTTACAGAAGACTAATAGAACAAATGGCCCCTAATAAACTCTTGAGGCAGGAATGGTGGTGGATCTAAATAAACAAATAACTTAGAACTTTTCTAGTTCTTCAGTCCTTATTTTGTCTTCTCATGACAATCTATTTGTACATTGCTCCTTCAGAAATCTGTCTGAAGCTCTTTATATTTGAAGGTTAAATTATTCACCCCTAGGCCTATTGTACTGCTAATAATATATTACATTGTTCTATTAGCATTTATATTTTGAATTAAGGAGAATATGAATTATTTCTAATGACCACATAACAACATCCTGGGATAACTCAAGGATCCACTAATTTTGGAACTCTAATTTTGCATTAATAACATGCCAATAGCCTGAGGTTTTGGCCTAATTTGAGAGAAAATTTACATACTTCAAACATCAAAACAAACTGCCTCTGATCAGAAAAAAAAAAATGAAACACAACTGTATTCCTTTTATAGATACATAGAATTTATTTGTCTGGTTCTGTTAGGAATGGAAACGCACATTTCTAAGGATACAACAGCTGCAAGTTATTTTTCAGAAGCAGAAATTACTTAATCCTTGTTTTGCAATCCAGCATCTATTTGCAGACTCTAGGATATGCACCAGCATCTTTGCAATTATAGTGGTGTAACAAAAGTAAGACTTGAGCAAGACTAGACCACAAAAGAGCCATAATGGCTTGTTTAAATAGATGTTTCATTAACTGGCCTCCTACATGTAAACAACGAAATCCAGAAATTATCTGCTGTAAGCAAATTCAGAAGTAGTAAGAAATTATGCATTGTGACTGATATCAACAGCTGAGCAATTAATATCTCTTAGGTTCTATAATAAATACACATAAAGTAAGAGCTGTTTACCGTAAGATAGATTCTCCAAAAATGAGTGTTCTCCAGTCATTTTTGGTAGCACTTCATTAAGATTTATTATTATTATTCTCTTTGGACATACCACAGTTAACTAGAGACACTAAGTGATGTTTAATGCAATTCATCCAGCAGTCTTCAGAACTTTATGATTTGTCAAGACAAATAAAGTGAAATTTGTATTTTTAAAGCAATCAATAGAAAATTTCTACTCAGACATATTTTCAACTGTATTCTGATACCAGGAGTAGAGGCGGGACTATATCTGAAATTGATCAGTAGGACATAGTACCACACTCTGCATGGAGCCGTACACCGAGCTCTCTCTGGGCTGAAACATTTTGCCATGTCCAGTCATTCTGCTTCCATTTTCCTATCTGTCCCTCCCAGACCAATACATAAACAATTGAAATAAAGAAGGCAAAAGAACAAAATATTAGGAATACTACTCTTTCCACCATTGACTCTGTAAGGATATGAATTCCCAGGTGCTCTTGGGAGGTCATTCTATGTCATTCAGGTTCCCAAGGTCATTTTATTACCTAACTGTGATGCACCGGCTGTTTTGATCCACCTTACAAGACCAAACGAGGATAAAGCAAGCAAATGAGTAGTAAAGTCTGTGAATAAGAGGATAGTTTAAAGTAATGAAATAATAAAAAGACAAAAATAAGAATCTAATCTTCCCTTCCACCAATAAATAATAAATATAAACTCAAAAAATGATTCTAAGAAGTTGGGAAGTTTCTTGTAATTTGCCTTGTGTTCACAAACATGAAGAACAGATTTTGCAGCTAATATATTCCCTGTAAAAGAGCCATACTTGGTGGAACATAATCGTATGAAGAGCTAGCAGTGATATATGCATATGAATACAGCCAAAGTGCAAATTCTAGTCAGCACCTGCTGCTGACAACAGGATACATACTAACTGCTATGAATCTTAAGGGATACATTTGCTGGATAGTGTGCTGGCTCATAAATCCATCTTTTAGGCTTATTGATCCTATTCTTTTGCATGCAGAAGTGGCAGACAAGTTAAACTAAATATTTCTACTGTTTCTTCCACTTTGAGTACTAGACAGGATTTAAAACCTAGTTCTAGAAAGAATTAGGCACCTCCAAATCAGAGTGACCAACCTCACATTTTAGGAAAGCCAGAAAACATTTGAAAGCACCTAAGTCTTCTGAGTCAGCATTTTCCAACTCTTAGTTTTGAGTTTGATTCAATTAAAGCACTAAATCTAAATTTTGCGGTGTTGATGACCACATTATAATCTTCTCAGAAACCCCAAGACTTGCAAATGTTTGCTTACAAACTGTTTCCTTTCAATTACACTACCTGCTTTATTACACAGTAAAGTTCACTACAGATCTAATTAGCTATTAAATTATATGCTAAATAAACAAGTCACCAGCATGCAGTAAAAAGGTTACTGGAAAATTTGGCAGCTTTATGAGATCCACAATACAAATTTTGCTCTTGTTCAGCAAAGCTGAAATAGGCTTACTGTTTAACAAGAAGATGGAAAGTTTACCCAAAAGGGGGACTACCCTATGGACCAATAAGCAATGAGGTTTCAGTGAATTTATCTAGGCAAACTAATAGCAAGGATTTCATTTTAAAAATAATACTGAAACAGCAATAAGGCAGAGGAACATGATCATAAGCCATCAGAAAAACTGGTTATTGTTCCTAGTCCTGCTACTCACTTGTTGTGAGACTCACAGCATGTTACTTTACTTCTCTAGGGTTCTGTTTCTCCATTTTGCTTTCATTTTGCTATAGACTTAGCTGAGACCTCTACTGCAATTATAATAAGAAGAAACCCGAGTAGAACAATATGTAAATCTATCAGTACTGTCTATAACATCAAAGAGTATTTAGTCAAAAGTTTTATTTAAATGGAAAGGCTTCATTATCTCTTTTAATGATAAACTTATTGTTTTTCTAGTATTAGAGTTTAATCAATTAAGACATTACCTAGTGTTGTAGGATTTTAACTTATTCCTGACACTAAAATTATGTATTTACATAATTTTATGTACGTCTCTTTACAGTTCATATTTAATGAATCCCTTTCATATATTTTTGTAATAGCTATAATAAATAAGAAATCTAGAAACAAAATTGCTGGGAGAGAAAGCAGGTATAGCAAATACAGAAGAGTTACCAACATCAACAGCTCCAGTGTATTGCATTTGTACATCAGGACAGTAATCTGACTATTATCTGAATGGGACAGGTAATATGCATACTAAAGGCCTGAGTCACTTTGAGCTTGCAACTGTTCACAGCTGTAGTAGTTAAGACAATATGTCACTGGGAGCAGGATAGGTGACAACTCTGAAGAAAACAAAACAAAACAAGAATCATTAGATTGACTGTCTTAATGCACTTCTGTTTTACACACACACATATATACACGGATTCCCATTTTAGGAAGAATCTTAAATATCTTTGTCATATCCTGCTCTGTACATGCATTCTAATATTAGTTTGCATTTCAGCTTTATTTTTTCTTTCTTTATGCAAAGTGGCTTCTTCCTCAACTTTTAGTGACATACTGACAATAAAATGAAATTTTCTGCTTAACCCATAAATTTGAAAAGACTGAGATTTTCCAGTTAGAAAAAAAATACAAGAAAAAAGTCCCATCTGTTAACAGTGTGGTGTAGTTTGAAGTTAATTAGGTTTGCTGGGAGACTGCCTGGTGATATGATCAATTAAAGTGCATACAACTTTGCCAATTTAGTATTTAATTTAATTAGTCAAAAAAATAGCGGTACTTTCTATTACAATGTGCTCTAGAGATAAGCGTTGAATTTATAGCATTACACGTATGTATTTCCTCCAGTATAAAAGGTCCTTCCTCGTGGTTACATATGAGTTATCCAAATCATCCCCCATTACTATGAACAAAAGTAAAAATCACTTTTTTTATGACATTAAAAGCATAACTCACACTGATCTCCAGTTGATGCATGACTAGCTTTACCATCACACTGAGCAAAAGAGATATATCTGTAACAAGTCTCATTTTGGTTGGTAACAAGTTTCTCATAGCATGACTGCAACTAAGAGCTGCCAGTGAGCCCTCAGCTACAATGGAAATTGAAAGTTCTTGGCTTCAGTAAAACCTAGTAAAACTTACTCAAGGAAAAAAAAAAAAAAAAAAAAAAAAGATAAATGAAGAAGAAATGATCAAATAATCCATATAAATAAAAAAAGAACTTGAACGATAATATCTGCAAATGAGTGAAGCCTTGTGTTCATTGGTCAAGTTCTACACTAAGTCTAGGAAAACCCATAGCTGATTCACAGACTTCTAGATATAGGTAGCCACCAACAATGTGACTTCTTAACTAAGACCATGATATCTTCAGAGATTTGCATGAGCCCACTGTATCCCAGTTCACATGGTCTACTCAGTAATTAGGTGTAGCTCATGCTCTGTCATACCCGTAGCCCTCTTGTGGAAATTAAATAAAATATCAAACACTAGACATCAATGCATGGAAATTATTCTCAGTAGGATGAGGGAAACTGTTGGTGTAGTTGAACAACACAGTAATTATGAAAGACACCCTTGCAAAGATTTATTTTATTTTTACTTTAGCACATTCTCTTTTTTCTGGCACAGTTTGTCCTTTTGCTGAAATTGATAGCTTTGACTGATATCCACAAGAAAAATCTCTTATACCAATCTGCTTCGTAGACTGAAAAATCAATTGTTTTGTCAAACCACCTACTTAATCACCCAGCTTATATAAGAGTTTGCAAAGACAAATAGCTGCATTTAATTAGTATACAAATGGAAACTATAAAGAGAGCAATAGTTTAAGCAGTCACTGTAAACTGTAGTACTATATTAACTAAATTTTACACAATGTACAGACTTGTGTTGTCTGATAATTCTATACAAGAGCACTGCAACTCAACTTACTTGAAAATAAAAAAATAAAAACAGCCTAATAGCTTTCCAGTGGTGATTTAAAATTTAATTCTAATCAGAAGTCCCAATTTTCCATTGCAACATAGCTACATGAGCTCCTTTCTTTTTAGATAAATTTTAACCGCCTGCCAATAAATTCTTCAATACAGTCATTAATCATGAGATCTCAGATCTCTATGAAATAACACAAAATTTAACAATTTCACTCAGTGCAGCTAAATATAAAGAAAACAACTGTTCAGGATCATGGTGATCTGGTTCAGGGAGAAGCATACGCTTGTGCTAAGAAATCCACTTTTGGCTTTTGAAGTGAACAAAGTGATTCCTGCTCCTTTAAAATACATGAGTATAAATTTTGTCTTTTGTATAATATGCACGAGTATAATTATAGTCTACTACAGGTGAAATCTTAGTTCATAGTTCAATGCAAGGCCATGCTGCTACACGTGGGTTTCTTCACACTTCAGTATTTCAGAGAAAGGCATGGAAACTTCTGATACCATTTCCTACAGGAATTGGTGATTTTTATACTGTAATAATCAAGGAAATACTGATGGTATGTTGTAAGTGTAGTTGGAATTATGATTCAATATCAAGTAACAAATGATGAGAAAACTACATGGGTTATGAAACAGAATCAATCATTTGCAACTGTCACTAAATCTAATGCAAAAATATCAGCAATGATGTAGAAACTGGAGGTAAAATGCCATTTTTTACAGAACAAACCACTTCTTATGATGAATATTTTTTATTTTTGGGTGGAGGGAAAGAAGTTTCTCTGTAAGTGTTCAGACTGATTTATTCAGCAAACTTGTTTTCTTCAAATGAGTGTTTCCATGTTGTTCTGTGATAATTCTAAATCTGCAATTTTTTTTTACAAGCATTTTTAGTATACTTCAAAGATAAAATCAATAATCATATCATTAAAGGCCTGTAGAAACAAATTCCAGTGTAACTGTCTCCAGCAGTGCAATAGCAGATGACTGTGTGGTGCTTAACTACCTTCTGGTTTAAACCACAACACATCCTTGTTTTTAAAAACACACATGGGTGGCTACTTAACCTGATCTTGAGACCCAACAGTTACCTCAGCTGACCTCTTCTCATTAGAAGCAACACTATGTCAGATCCTTTAAGCTACTTTTCATCCTTATCTGCCTTGGCTTTGGCTGTTCTTTTACGAAACACAGGAAGTTCAATTCAAAGATAACTTTTCAAAGTCATCCCTTCCTCTGGGCCCACTCTTTTCATCTTTACCTGGCTTTAGCTAGCCCAGCGTGTCTCCCATCAGTCTTCTTATTTTCACAGCCTTCCCTTTGAGTGTGGCAAGCTACAAAATGGTCTGACTTCCTGCATGCTTTACTTGTCAAGGTTTAAGTCTTTAAGATAGCCGACTTTCATTTTACAGTAGTTTTATTCACAGAAATAAATAAAAAAACAACACTGAGAATGATGAACACACAACTTCAGTTTATGTTCAGTCTCATTACATTCACAACATAACTATTTTTTCACCTTTTCTGCATACTTGCTTCAGCCTGGTTATATTCTCTTTCTGGGGAACTAGAACAACATGAGAGTTTATTTTGAGAAGGACTAAAAACTGAAATTGGACTAACGAATCCTGGGCAAAGAGATTTCTAAGAGGTATTGTTGCAGCTCCAAGTCTTTACATAAGCAAGCAGTTTTAGTTCACATTTCAAGTATTACAGAATGGGTAGAAGATGGAAGTACACAATGGGTTCTAAGGATTCTTATCTTTAAGTGATGCAAGAAAAACATGATATGTTTTTGCATGAACTACACAAAATCTAATACCAAGCTTTGTGAAAGGTAGAAGGCTTTTCTCTGAATGAGCACAGCAGAAACTGACTGGGATTCTGGCTAGGTAAATTATGCTACTGAAGTTTAAACTTTTTCTTCTTCACATGCTCTCCTTTCCTCCTTCCAAAGCTTCACTGGTCTTCTACACATATTCAATTCTATGTATTAAAAAAATAATGTATTTTAAAATAGGTCACTTTCTCAAATCTGTTACAAAGTAGAAAATTTGAAAGCTAGGCATGGGGAGATTATCTTTTAAACACAGTTATCTTAGATGTGACAATGGTGTAAATCTGCAGCTAGAGATCAGAAGTTTCTCTGCCTCTCAGCGGAAAGCCCAGCTCCTTTTCCTCATAGCCCTGCACCACCAGAACCTCCACCTTGATGCTCAGCCCCCTGAAGACACTGCTGCTATTCTCTTTCAGAGAAGAGTAAAAGAAAATGCAGCAGGTGAAAGAGGAAGAGAACCAGTGTGGATATGTATTTGGGGTTTTATGCGTCTAACACAAATCTCCACAATCCCTGGGCTCTGCCAGTGACCTCCATCCTCCACTGAACAAGCTTACTGTCCTTATACGATGCACAAGACTAAAGAACAGAAATAGTAAACAGATTCAAATGTCACCTAATGAAACTTCAAAAAATCCTTATATCAAATCTACAGATAAGAAACAGTTACAATCTGGTGATGACATGGCATAAGAACAAATATCAAGATCTAATAGCAACCAATAATTTATTTTCTTGACAGGTTGGCTGATATGCTTCCTCTCTGACTTCTAAACAGAGCTGGAATAAAGAAATTTCAACATTCATAATTTCAAACGTTAGGTTAAGATACCTTTTGCTGATTGCCTAATACCTCAGAATCCCTCTTTGATCAAAACAATCTTATGACAAACACCTATGGAAAAGCATGCCAAGGCAAATGAACACTTCTGACTCAGAAAGACTGTCCACCTACTGATTCATTAACACGACTGCCAGCAGCACGGATGTATTCCCTAAAGATCTGTCTCTTGCTTAAGCAATTTCTCAGTTCATAGCTTGATTTCTTACAGTAGATCCAGATATATTAAACATAAGAAAGATTAAACACATCCATATCTGCTCATCCACCTGGTTTTAAAGTTGCAGATTTTCCTTACCTACAAGAGCCATAGTAGTGTGTCACTAGTACCCAGAACATGCTGCAGGGCTACTTCACAATTCAAAACACAGACAGAAGAATGGGCTTTTGTGAATGAGCAAAGCTCCTGTTAGAATGGGTGACACACACTGCTTGTACTGACAAAAAAACATTGGGACAAGCATTCTGCCACTGACAGCGGAGGTATAAACTGCACATTTAATGAGTAAGTTGTCTTGTCTTTATTCCAGTTCCTTGCTGGGTTAGAAGTCAACAATCATTCCACTTAATATACAGAGCACTTCTTTAGATTGTGTTGACTCTGGGCTCTTCACGTATTTTCCCAGAACAAAGCCCTCTGTGTGATTCAACAGAATTTAAGCAGGGTCCTTTTATTTGCAAAAAAACAGTAGTCATTTTTTTACCTTCTTCTCAAATCCACCTGTCACTTACAAAAGGCAAGTCAGAGCGGCAAACATTTTTGAATTATACCTCCACAGGCATATTAGGACTACATGGAATTAATTATATGAAAAATTAAGTAATAAAATTCAACTAGATTATTTAAATAATGCATTATTGATCAACTTACTTTTTGAAATAATTCTGTGAATATAGTAGAATAACAATGAAAAAGATGCACAAAGATAACATAACTCCATTCTTCCTCTCTGTTACAGACTCTCATAAAAAGATTCTGGACTTCCCACAAACACATGCAATCAGTCAGCACATTCAGTTATGCTCAATTCATATTTTGAAATGTTCCTTCAAGAAAACACAGCTAGAAACATACTGTGTTAATAACTACAGTTCCCTGAGTATCAGAATGTATTCTTTTAAAAAATGTACTTGGTGAAAAAAGGGTTGCTTTTTTTTCTCTTATCATGAAAAATATCCAGCTTCTGTGTAACGGTAACAAGCGGTGTCCCCCATGGATCTGTCTTGGGACCAGTACTCTTTAACATCTTTATCAACGACATCAATGACGGGATCGAGTGCACCCTCAACAAGTTTGCTGACAACGCCAAGCTGAGTGGTGTGGTTGACACGGTCGAAGGAAGAGATGCCATTCAGAGGGACCTCGAGAGGCTAGAAAGGTGGGCCC
>JAOWBP010003659.1:11803981-11835466 GCA_028571105.1 Tragopan temminckii | reverse complement strand
GCAGCCTGGTCTAGTATTAACTGGGAAGGCTGGTGGCCCTGCATGTGGCAGGGGGGTTGGAGATTCATGATCCTTGTTGTCCCTTCCAATCCTGGCCATTCTGTGATTCTGCGATTCTGTGTGTGTGCACGTTCCTGCAACCCAGAAGGTTCTGAGTGATGAAAGCTCAGAGATCACTTTGAGCCACAAAATTACCCATCCATTAGCTTCAGAAAAATGACTTTTTAATATTAAGAGTCCAAGATTGCTGAAGGAACATTTTTAGCTAAGATGAGGTTAAGGAAATTCTGATTTGGATGTTAAATCTCAGACTCCGAACATGAGAACCCGGGCTGCATCTTTCTCATTTTCTCTTGTCTATTCTATTTTGTGTAAATAATTAAATATACTTTGGAAGAGAAACATGCCACATGTCTTGCAACCTAGTTAAGAGCTATAATTACTCTGCTCCTGAGAGAAGTTCTTATTCCTCTTTCTCTCTTCTCACTCTCTTCTTCTTGTAATTTTGAATTATTTTTTAATGGGCTTTTGTCCCAAAACAAACTAAAAATTTTTCAGAACAAGACAAGTCCTTACTACTGTGATTCTATCTTCTTACCTTCTGTTTTTTGTTTGTTTGTTTTTGTTTTTGTTTTTGTTTGCTTAGGTCTATATTCACAACATATGGACAGAGACATCTTTTCCTTGACTGCTGTTCAGCTGTTTAGAGTTACTATGAAAATAAACCTGTACAAAGGTATATACCCAACAACAGTGCAAAGGTACTGCATGGTAATTGATCTCACTATTCTTAGGTGACGTTGGATAATTCAGGTGTAAACACAAATAAGAACTCCTGAGACTTTTGGGTGCTGCAGTCT
The DNA here is from genome assembly GCA_028571105.1 of Tragopan temminckii. Taxonomy (NCBI): domain Eukaryota; kingdom Metazoa; phylum Chordata; class Aves; order Galliformes; family Phasianidae; genus Tragopan; species Tragopan temminckii. The sequence goes on along the minus strand of JAOWBP010003659.1, from coordinate 11,834,606 downwards.
CACAGAAGATAAGTGCTTTAGGAAGCTGTTTTTATTTTGGCCAAAAATGCCCGAGTATATTAGAGTATACCTCCTTCAATCAAGGACTTAATCTGTATTGCAGGACAATTCTGTTTCACGGAAACTAACAGTGAGCCATGAGTGTCCTGACTTTCAGACCTGTCTTGCAGTTCAAATCACCTCTGTCCAAATTCATGGAAGGAAAGATGATGCTTTGCTTCTGTGGTAATTCTCTAATCAAAGAAATCTTATTAAATGTAAATTCAAAATACATGTGAATATGAACGTAAGTTACTCTTTGAGAATGTAGATTTTTACAGAAAAACACTTGTTTTGATCAAGTCAGAAAATAGCCAGAAAAAAATAACTGGTGGGCTCTATGTCAAAGGAGATAAGAATAAATATTTTCTTTTTTTTCTTTTTTAATAGTTATCACTGCCGTTCATTAATCTGTTTCTGGAAATGGACCATTTTAATTTTTTGCCAAAGAACATCTAAACGTTGGCATTCTGCTGATGCTAGTGAATTGTGCAGACTTCCATCTCATCAGAGGAAATGGCAAAAAAACTGCTCAAAAAATGTTGATGCATTATACATCAAAGCTAAAGCCCAATTCCATTTATTATGCAACAAACTGAGGAGTCTAATGCCTTCAGCACAAACCCTTAATAAGCGGTTGTCCAGTCTAATCAGATTTCTGTAAACTGCAGCATTATTTGGCTCCTTATGGGGTTTGAACTTGGGAATTTTCTTTACATGGTCAGTTTTATTCTATTATGACTCCCCAGACAAAATCTTGGGAGTCTGTCATTTAAGAAATGATATTATATTATAACTCAAAGAATGTCAACAGCATAGATCCTGTACCAAGAAATAATCTCCCTTTCTGATCATGTAAAAGAATTTCTAAACGGAATAAAATAAAATAAGGCTAGAGATAAGAATTTCTAGCCAGTAAATTGAGGTGAATTTCAAATGCACAAGAATCTCACACTACTGAATAGCGTGACTATGTTTTTCAGTTTTCCAAAAGTGAACAAATATGAACCGTGAAAATAAACAGAGGAAAAAAATTGTAGTGGGTTCCTGCGTGTTTGCTTCAGAAATGCTGAATTTTGAAGAAATTTCAGTACCCAATACAAAAAGGTGAAAGTAAGTTGATAATAAAGCAGACATACTAAGAGAATATATAATCAATTTTAGATAATTTGTTATTCTAGTCACAATAGAAATTTTCATTATTTTCCAATAGTTATCAAATCATCATAATAACAAGTTTTACTGTTCCATTTTACCTTTTTTTTTCTTTTATTCAGAGTGCAATCAATCACACTAAATGGCCTGACGCTAACTGACATTATAAATAAATGAAGTAAATAATACGTTATATACTGAGGAAAATAGAAGCTGGCTTCCGGATAAAGAATGAGTTCTATTGATCTGCACACAGAATCTGAAAAGAAGGCTGTGCTAAAGCAATCAGAAGCAACTTCATCCTGAAATAAGCTAAATATGCTAATATGTAATCCAGACACCAGTCATCCCAACTTTAGAGAAGTTACCTCAAAGTATTGAAGAACATGCATGAGAGTAGCAACTTGACTAGCAACACCACAACTGAGACCTGGCTCAGAAAAATTTTCCTTAATTGACTGAAAAAATTCAAGGTACACCCTACTATTATTCACTAATTCATATGCCCTTCAGAAATGAAGAAATGTACATAGAACTCATTCTTTTAATATATTTGGGTTTGTTTTGCATTTAATTCATCAAACTATTAAGGGCATTTTTATCTAGAAAGTATTAAGCTGTATGTATGCATGCATAATATTACATACGCATAGTTATAATTTGCTCAACAAACCACCCATATGCAATAGCTAGCAGACCTGCAGTAATATAAAGGTAGAGTAGAATGACCAAACTCTGTCTGTGGTGCTATCAGGCAAGGTATTTAAGGTCAGCAACCAATTAAATTTAGGCTTTTTAAAAAGGTGGGCAGATTTTCATATGAATCATCTCCCATTTCAATAATCTTGACAGTAAAAAAAATGCTTGGCAATGTTAGTATCTGAGCATTTCTGAAAATGTAGTCTATAGGAGTGATGATGCCATCATAGGATTTTCTCTTTCTTATTTTTCCAGAAGCTTTTAAACCCTATAGCCAAATCATGTCCATGCTATTGGATGTTCAATCTGATGTATGCACAAACCAGAGAAGGATGAACATTACACAACTGCGTTGCTATTGGTTTGTCACAAAAAAAAAAAAAAAAAAAAAAAAAGAGGGAGAGAGAAATCATTATTACTCTGTGACAACAAAGTAAAGCGTTTTCAGTATGTGAATAATATTTTCTCATGTTAGCAGACTGAAAGTATCAGGATTTTATAATCTCAGTTTTGTTTACTCTGTATTTGTTCATGTCCTCAAAATACTGCCTCTAGCAGGCTGATGAAAAGCACAGACTTTCATCTTTTTATAATGATAGAAAACATTTTAGAGGACAAAAGCTCTTGCCTTCAAATAAAGCAACTGAAGCTGCTTGTCTGTGATGCAGAATTCAAAGGAGGATCTGAAATATCACTCTCAAGAATGTTCCAACACAGATGTAGACAATACAAAAATTTGGGGAACTCTGCAAGTTTGACTAGAGATAACAGTTTATGATTTAGATTGCTATAAACTTTGAATAAATGTCTCCATTCCCTTGCAGTTATCCCAATTTCTGTGAGGTGAAGATCTTCTGTGATTTAGATCTCAGAATTCCCTTAGACTTTCCCATGTCTTAATTGTAGATATCTTTCTTCAGTACAAAGCAGAAAACTCTCCCTACCATATGGTTCAGTTCTCCACAAGTAACAAATCTTTTTACGTATAATAGTTTCTAGAAGCACCATATTACAAGTAATTCCATGACTTTGAGGCTAAATTTGAAATTGCATAGTTGGGTGGCCTTATTAGGAAACTAATTGCTCTTAAACTTATTGCTCTTAAACTCAGATCCACTACACTCTTTGCAGCACAGAAGTATGGCAAGAAGCAAAGCAAAGACAGAGCTAAACAGGTAGTGGAATTTAGCTTTAAAATCCCACACTTCTTCAATTTTTCTGTTTATAGCATGCACATTTTCTTCACACTATTCCTTTCACACCATGTGGGCTGACGCAGTTGAAAAGTAGGCCATATAAGTTTTTGCATGAATAGTGAACTTTAAAACTTGCTCTTACACTTTGTCAAAGAGCCAGGTAGATCTCTGTTATCCCTGTGCAATAACATCAATCCAGAGTCTGTGACCTATCACATTTGCACTTCCTGGAAGACCACAACTCACCTAGGCTGCGTGAAAAATGAACTTGTTTTAAAAAACCTCTTCCCAGTTTAAAAAAAAAAGAGAAAAAAAAGTTTTTGTAATGCTTATTTGATGCTTATTTTGGATTCATTCTGCCTATTAAATCTTCAGCCAAAACTCACTTTAAATAAGAACTTTCACTTCAAATAAAAATGGATTTGAGAGAACTTAGATTATCTGTTTTCCCTGTACCAAAACAAACACCAGTTTGAACCGTCAACTTACATTCATCTGGCTTCACTATAATATTTCAGCGGTATGACAGCTTCAAGCTCCTTAGCTTTAATGATCAACAGTGTAGCAGTACACATTAGTAAGCTTTTCAATGACACTGCAATAAAGCTGCAGCAGATATAAGTTTGAGAGCTCCTCTAGTTGGAATTTAATGATCTCTAGTTTAATATAATACAACTCTGTGTATTTTTCTTGATCTAATCAAGCAACTTGCCACTCATTACCTATCAACCAAGTGTGAGCTTGTTAGTCAAATGCCTTTTTTTGTTGTTGCTCAATTATGTTGATGCTTTCATTGACAGTTTTGCATGCTTATTTGGAGGTGGAATTTGGAGAGGCCTGTAAAGCTGAATGATATGGCAATAATAAATGTGAAACAGACAAAATGTTGATTGCTGAAGACAGAAATTTTCCTTTCCAGCGGTATCAAAATGGGATACTTGCTCAGATCTTATTTGGTTAATTCCCCAAACACAGAAAAAAAAAAAAAAAACAATTGTGCAAATAGATAGCAACAAACAGAGGTTGGCAACCCTGACATTTGCAGGGGGGTTGCAGCTGAAAGATATTCAAGGTTCCTTCCAACCTATGACATGTTATGATTCTATGAAATAAACTATTTCATAATTAAGAATTTTGAAAAATTGGAAAGTATTAATATTTATATGCTATTTTCCCTCAGGAATAAAGAGAGACAGCCTCAATTATATAATTCAGTTCAGAAAATGTATTTAAAAAATGATTAAAGGTAAATCTTGCAGCACTAAACATAGTGATAGTTCTGTTCCTATTCATTTTTTTCCCCACAAAAACACATATCTGAAGCAATCTAAATTGTGAAAACTTGTGGAAATTTTTCTGTATCATTTGGAATAGAAAATAAATGATAATATTTCAAGATTTTTTTTAAAAAAATTATCCTGTAATTCCTTTCATTTCACAATTGATTGCCCTCTACCAGATAAAGTATTTAATAAGAAAAATAATTTGTTGCTCTGCAGAAAATCTAAAATAGTATCAAATGCAATATTAATTTCAGCACCTTGTTACATGTCATAAAAATAAGCTGGTCCACTACCTATTTCCATTGGCCTAATTATACTTTTACAGCCTCTTCTTTGTTTTAAACTGCAGGTGCTTATTACAGTGATCCATCTGGAAATGCATCTTCCTCACAAGAGCCTTCTGACTTACTAACTACCAACAACAAGCTTCCTCAGTGAGTTTCCAGTTTGCAAAGCTGTTCATTAAAATTCATGTTCTTAACTGTTTACTGCTCTGTTCCTAAAGCAAACACTGGAAAGTGCTTGCGGGGGAGGGGAGGTATAAATAAACCTTCCAAAGAATCTTATTAATAAGTAACAAAACAGAAAGAAAGCACATTGTCAGGTTTGGCTCATTGTTTTTAGTTCCAATATGGTGTCACAGCATAACAAGGCAATTAATGTATAATGCATGGAGAGGAACACTTTCCATGATGTGAATGTAACCACATTTATATTCTACTTCACTGTATGCCTTTCTCTGCATAGTCGGCAAAGGGAAACTCATTTTGTTTGTTTTTGTGATTTTTGGAGTGACATTAAAGTTTCGGTTTCTCCAAGAGATCCAATTTGAATTTAGACTGATCAGCCAACCGTATTTCTACTCTAATACAATGTCCCTGACAAGCAATATCTAATTAAAGCATACACTAGTAAATACTTCCTAAATCTTCATAAAATGTAAACAAGCAGAAATATTTACAGAATTTTATCCCATACCAACATAACTGAGTTTTTAGCAACTTTTTAGCAACTTGCAATAAAAGAAAGGTAATATTAGCTGTGGACTTCAACAAACAAATGCTTTTCTTAAAAAAGCATTACAGCCTAGATTAGCTTAAGACTTAAGAGACAAAAACATATTTACACATTTTTAACAATCTCTCTATTACGTGCTCTACTCCTTCAAGAGAAGATATGTCCTTTTGTTCACAAAACTCTTGTGGAAAGTTAATGGAAAGTTAATTACTAATAAAACCTAGCACATGGGATTTGATAATATCTGGGTGTACTTAGTAGAACAGTTCTGAAAAGTTCCTCCCACAAAATAATTAACTGATTAGCCTTGCAAATGTAACGTGGCAGGGTAACAGATACAGGATGCAATATTCTATTTTAAGCAGGTAAACCTAGATCTTTTATGACTAATGGAAAATAACATTCTCTTTGATGAAAATTTTACCTGGAGATCAGACTTAATTGACTACAAAATAGTGAGGAAACATCTGAATTTCTTTTACAGTGGATACTGCAAGAACTTCACTAAATGCAGCGTTCTTTTTTTTCTGTTTTGGCACACAGACTTCCATCTGTTTTCTAAGACAGTCCAGTTAAGTAAGGTCATCAGCATAATCTCCCTGTAGCATGTCTAACACTCCCCAAGCTCCCTGATATTTCAACCTGCAAATTGGAAGAGACAAGAACCCTGACAGAGCCTGCACATCAAAGTATCGTCAAGTGCTTTGCCAAATCAGACAAGCATATCTTTAAGTAGTCTGAAATTATTGGCAAAGACAACTATAATATTTGTATAGCTTTTTGTTGTTGTTGTTATTTTTATTATTGTTAATTAACAGTGTTCAGGAGTTTATTTCATATATACACTAATATCAGCCTTTATAAACTAAGATTCTGGTTAATAACAACTAAGGAGGACACATACATTTTCTGGATATGTCAGTAGTGTAGACCATCTCAGTACACCCATACTTTTATGTAGCTGTATCCAAGCCAATTTCATTTAGCTAGCTGTTTTATTTATAATAGTTTAGACAACAGTATAGTATACAACACAAACAAAACCTTCCCCAGAAACCAAGTAAATAGTCGGGCATCTAGAACACCTCTAGCTCCATCTGCCCTCTATTAACAAAAGTACCCCACCTGGTTTTCATAAAAATAGCTTTTGTACCCCACATCTGATACATTCTGCCTTTAAGAGAACATTTCTTGTGTTCAAACGGGCACGTAACAGCAATGGAACAATTATTTGGTTCTATTCAAATGGACTAAAGGCAATATCTCAGATGAGTTTAGAGGAAATATTATAGGTAACCAAGAGGATCATGCAGCTATCGAAGACTGACATCTTTTATCTTTTTAAGTACTATTTAATATACAAATTTCTCATTGGAACAGAATCATTTTGATGATGCTATGTGAAACTTGCATGGATAAGTATCTATGTGCATTTTATATACGTATATATATCCACACATGCACACACTTCACACAAGAAGCTACATAACCAGCATGAATTCCTATGTGAGTGTTCACTACAAGGTGTTACATTTTTGTTACTCAAAATGCATCACAAATATGCCATTACCCAAAAATAAAATATAGATATGGCAGTAAGAAATAATATTATTTTAGAGGATTGAAGAAGGTACAAGGTACTTAAAACTCTGTATTAGCCAGCCCTGATACATCTTCATACCTCTAAGAACTATAAAAGAAATACATCTTCCAGTGTCCCAGTTCTAATCACACAATTGCCTCCAGCATTTCTGCTGTATTTAAGGAAGGATTTTTTTCATCCTTCAGTGGGGAGAGGAAAAAAAAAAAAAAAAAAGGTCACCCAGACATAAATCAACTCACTAACGTATTTCAGAGCTTCTTTAATTGACATTACTTTGACTCAAATTTAAATTTGTTTTGGTAATCCATTTTACTTCTTTTAAGAGGTAGCTGAGGAGATTCTGATTCAATGATTCTAAATCTAATGACACTGGGAGCAGAAACAGGACAATTTACATTCCAGGAATGATGATACAATTGATGCCATACAGCTCTGAGTCAGCCAGTTATGGCTTCCTATGCATGTTGTTTCCCCATTTCCAGTCTCACTTGTTTCACCTTAATGGGATGCCATTAAAAAATCATCACATAATGCTTACGCTGAATGTAAAAAATAAAAAAGATGTTTGTCTTAATATACTGTGCAAAATCCATTGCACAGAGAAGGAAGTAATCAGAATCAGGCCACACTGTTCTTAACTAGGAGATTAGCTAGCTCATGGGATTAACAAAGATATTTTTACAGCCTTTCACTAAGACAAACCTGAATTTAGCTAAAGTTGATGGTGAACAAAACTATATAAGAGTAGGTCATCAAAGTAAAATATCTTTCTTCATGAATCAATATGCATTCCTCTTCTCATCTATTTAGCTCATAAGTACTCACCTCCCCATTGCTAAAATATTTGCAAAGCTAAATATGAGGATGGGGACTGCAATGCCTCTCTTGAAAGCTAGATTCCTATGAATAATACAATGTTTATTCTGCTCTGTAATTGTCATATCTTTTTCCTTCTGTGTTCTTTCTTCAAAATCTCCTGTGACTTTTTTTTTGCACGCACCCTGGAATGTTTTTCAATGATTTTTTTTCTCTTCCGTCAGCCCACACTTCAACTTTTGCCAAAAGAATTTTAAGCCATTAATCTCCGAGTCAGATTTCCATACTCTAAACGTAAGTGAATTCAAACAATTCATTCATCCATAATGTAGTGGAATAAATCAGGAAAAACAAACAACAAACAAAAACCTGCAGAATAATGGGGTGCCTTAGTTTTCTAGAAGTTGATAATTTCACTTCGTATAGAAACATTCTGAAGGGGTGGGTAAACAGGTATTGAAATTCCCAACTAATCATGATTTTCAGTTAAAATGTTTACATGAAGAGGATCAAATTGCATAAAAGAAAAATGATAAAAGGATAATCAGTCACTTGCAGTTTTTTGTTTACTTTTCATAAACTGGAATATTATTTGAAGTACACAGTTTACCAGAAAGCTGAATACTCTCATAACATATCTTCTAATTGTTCATAAAGAGTCGGTGCAACATTGGAGTAGTTTCTCCAGAGATCTGCCGGAATCTCTATCCTTGGAAGCTCAGTTAAACAAAATCTCAACTGACTTAATCTTGTGTTAGCAACTGTACAAATTCAAGCAGGGTTCTGAACCTCCAGAATTCGTTTTCAGTGAACAATTCTTTGATTTTATTTATGAGATACATGTCAGTTGGACTACAAACAGAATTTTCTAAGGGATCATTTTGTCATTACCATATATACATACAAAAAAAAAAAAAAAAAAAAAAAAAAACCTAGAAAAGAGAGGATGGGTCTAAAATAAATAGTTCTAAACATTAATTAGAGGTTTATTATCAAATATAGTTACGTATTAAATAAGCAATGCATAATGGTTGTAAAACAAGTGAAAAGCAATCCCAGATTGAAATAAAATACAGATCTGTTGACCACATAGGACAATTTGATAATCGTAATGAACTGCAAAAGGGAAAAAGAACAGGGTTCCTGATAGCTTTCTGATACCTTGTTGCTTGGTTTAGTGGAAATACTGGGAATGAATAATGCCTTCGAAGTAAAAATGTTTGGTTGTGTTATTTAGATAGAGAAGCAAAAAAAGACTTAGGTTGCTTTTTGTTCAATAGAAACACTGAAGTAAAATAGCTAGCTGTTTATTAAGCTGAACATAAGGAGATCTAGCAAATGTAATAGACTTCATAACTTCTTCTCTAGTAAAAGTGATCTGGGGAAAGTGACAATAAGTAAACAGAAGTTCTCAACTAAAAAATATGATTTATATTAGCAATTGGAAAGTAATTTCAGTTCTCTCTGCACATCCTTTGTTTTCAGCAAGTCTAATATATCAGACTTCATTATTTTCATTGAATTATTGCTTTTGGTACTCCTTATTTTTGTTCAGGTTACGTATAATGCTGAATAAGCTTAATCAAATAATGCTTTCTGAATCTGTTACAGATTTCATTCATAAATAGCAGGATAAACATAAGTTCCATGCAAGTTTCATTCAAGTTTGGTCAACACATTCACTGAGGAATTTTTTAGTAGTTCACCACTGTAAGAATTACATTAACTGCAGAAAAGAATACACATATGTAATATGACAATGTGATGAAGAAAAAAGCACTGAGTTACACTAAAATTTTAACAAAAAAAAAACTGATAACAAAAATTTGAACTGAGACCAAGAGAATCATCTGTAAAGTGCAAGCAGAAACTAAACTGGCTATAAAAAAAAAAAACAACAAACCAAATCAAAAACAAATAACAAATTACAAACAAAAAATGGCCAAAGTGGTTATTTGTTGTTGCTGTTGTTTCCTTTGTTTTATGAAGTATTTTATTACATTCCTTTCACGTTTATGTTGAAATTGTGGAGAGTTTAGTATTTCCAACATGTACAATTTCTCACTGTAATGCTTCCTCAAAATCACGGTTTTCAGTAAACTAATGACTACAAATGTTAATCTCCTACTTCAATTTTAAACACTCTTTTCAGCTAGAGACCCTAAAGTCCTCATTGCAGTTCTTATAAATAGACCTTGACCTAAATATCCAGAGATTAGGCAAGCCCTTAAACAGCTCCAGTTAAAAGCATTACCTGTAGAGGATTAGACAAGTAGTCACGTTTCATACCAGACTATGACCTTCATCTAATACAAATGTCACATTCACTTAGGAAAGGAATCTGAACAAGGAAAACAGCTCTCCTCTCAAACAGTTTTCTCTGAACCATGTGGTTCAACATATTTCATTTAATTCAGTAAGTGCCATTTACAATAGACCTGTAGTATGAAACTTTGCCATGTTCCATTTCACTAAGTGGAAAGCAAGACAAACTCACTCAGATCTGTATTTTCCCCTTAGTGTATTCATAACTTCTGTCACTGCTAATGAAACTTAATTATACTCACTGGTTAATTACACTTCCTATTCAACTTACAGATTGCTTTAGGATGCAGCATCAACTAAAGGCCAGAGAAAAGAAAGCAATTGCCTTATCTTAATAGATTTCTGTTCATTTTCCAAATATTGCTTTTTATTTAAATGCTTGACAATGGCTAATATAAACTGATCTAAAGAAATCAGAAAATGAATTTAGATTTACTATTCATTTATATTTTCTAGCTTTGCTTTCACTTTTTTTTTTTTTTTTTTTCCTAATGCATACTGGTAAATGGAGTAAGGAAAATGCTGTATGTATTTTCCTATGTATAAACCACATCACTTTAGAACACCAACCTTTTGCTGGAAAAAGTAGCATTATCACCTTTTTTCAAACCAAGTTAATTTGTCATGCCACAGGATACAAAGGATTCCTTGGATGGCAAATAAGCTACATTGGGCACTAGGATAAATAAATTATAATGCAAAGCACTAGTAAGATACAGAAGAAGGGAAGAAAATAGTTTACAGTGGAAAAACTAGAAAGCTTTAAGCCAGACTACAGTTTCTCAGATTGCATTACATGAAGAATAGCTACTCTTACACAGGAATCAATTTGGAAAGGATATAATTTTTTTAAACAATTGCATTGAGGATGTAGCAATTTAAAAATAGACTAAATGAAATCTTTTAATAGCAGCAATTGTTGTAGTAAGATGTTCTGCTTTATATAAAAAGAGGTTATAGCACAGAAAATACTTGTACATTTATCAACAGTGTTCGGGGTTTGAACATCCCGTGGCGTCATCATTTACTGCAGAACTGAGATCCAAAATCTGATTTTTTATTTGTTTTATTATCACTACTATTTACTCTGGAAAGGTCTTATTCGTTTCATACTGCAGACAACATTAAAAATGTAGCTTAGAGAAATACAAACTGGAAAAACTTAGAGCTTAAAAATTATTTTACAAATATAGGATTTCACATATAATAGATATTTCATTAGAAGTCATTTACATTATGATGAAGCTAAGTGTGACAACATTTTATTTTTATTTTCTTCTATTTCTTTCTACTTCCAGTTGTAACTTCCCAACAATTTCATTCTAGTTCACATTTCTGGGCCTAATTTATGGAGTAGGCATAGGAAGAAGATATGGAGTGACCATGACGAGAGCTAAAACAGATCTAAAACAGTAAGCATGGTTGCTTACTTGGTCACTTGGGCACTGAGGAATGGCAGAACGATAAGCATAGATGAGATTGCTTGAAACTGTTCTCTTGGGTACATTTTCTATTATATAGCACATAGAAGTATATTATCACAGTAAAATAAAATAGTCAAAGAAATTAGGAGTAACTGTTAAAATTGGTCACTTAAGCACAGAGAGACAGAACAGAGAGCCTTTGAACATGACTGTATATTCCCTTTCCTTCTCCATCAATTATTCACAGAGATCAAAGATATCACTGCAAAAACTGAGGAATGGCAGAACAATAAGCAGAGATGAGATTGTTTGAAACTGTTCTCTTGGGTACATTTTCTATTATACAACACGTAGAAGTATATTATCACAGTGAAATAAAATAGTCCAAGAAATTAGTAAAAGAAATAGTCAAAGAAAAGAATTAGTCAAAGAAATAGTCAAAGAAATTCCACTGTTAAAATTCACCCTGGTAAATATCAGTTACTTTCTATACTAAATGTCCACAGAAAATAGCTCAAAATGTTTTAAATATAAATTTGAAAAAGATAACTATCCAAACTTGAGAACTTTTTCAAGTTCTGTCCAATTTCAAACATTTTTACACAATCAAGAAATACTTTCTGGGCTTATAAAAGTTTTTGCCACCATCACATGGTCCCAGTTAACCATTTACCCGACTGGGAGTATGTGTGCCAAAGTCATAGCAGGCATAAACAGAAAAACCACCATTAATATCACTGCCTGCTTTCACTGTAGTGCTTTGGGATCTCCTACAATGAAAAACTCTTAGAACAGTTTGACAAATTACCAACCCATCCTAACATTTAAATAGCAAGCAGTGCTACAACTAATCATTTATCTTCTCCTCAGGACTCCACTGACACTAGAATAAAAGCATTTAAAGCAAGTGTCCTCAATGCATTGCACATATAGTGTCAGCATGTATGTTTCTTGGTTTGTTATGTGGAATTTCTGCCAATATTTCTATAAGATGCATGAATTTAAAATATTATTAGGAAAAACTATTATTTAATGTTTTAGTATAAAAAGGTATTTTTGGTGGTATTTTACGGGTGCTAAAAATATTTGTTCTGTTACAGGTTAAAACTAAAGAAATCAGCTCTAGGCTTGTAAATTGTTATTAAAAACAGCTCTTGTAAGATTTTTCACAAATGGCAGATTACACAGTCCTGCTTCATAAACGTGAGTGGAAACAAACCATGGCACTATATAGCATTGGTAGGTGACTATTACACATAGCTCCTTCATTGCTCTGTTTTTGTGCAGACTCATACAATCATAGTTAGTTCCAATTGAAACAGAAAACTCATGTCATTAATCTCAGAATGATGGGTGCTTATAAACATTAATTAAACAAAAAGCACCAGTTATTATAATAGGCTTGAGGGGAAAGAAAACTGTAAAGTAGAGCCTAGTTTTATAATCTGATTCCATTAAGAAAAATAATTTTTGGAGTTTTGCTTTTTTGCCCTTATTTTTCCAAACAGAGGGAGTATCACTGCTTTCTAGTACAATGAACTTTGCTTACTGCATACAAAAATCAAGATCAATTATATTGTTATCTCCAGAAGCTGTACTCATGGGTTAGACTCTAAACTGTTAAAGACAAGCTTATCCTGTTAAGGGCGGCAAAATGTTAGTTAAATACACACTACATTTCTTATGGTTCTTATCATTTTGAATAGACACACTCTGTTGTTGTCTTATTATACTGTCCTCGAGCTTCACTGAAGCTGAGCCTGTGCCTTGCTGTGTACCTCAAAGATCTTGACCTGCGGTTCTGACTTCTCCTGGCTTTACTAGCTGCCTCACAGCTCATCAGGCTCTCTGAACTCTTGGCTGAACCTGATTGCGGTTGACGAACCTACTCTGCTCCTGTTGGAGTACTGTGAGATGGTGCTCAGTTCCTGGATCCCCTTCTCCATGGAGCAGCAAGGTCTTTTACTCCCTGACAGAAGTTACTGAGGCAAAACAAGAGGTAGAAATAATGGACATGGGAGAACTGGTAAAATTCACAGAATTGCTTCATAACCCACAGTCCAACTGAAAAGGACATTTATAAAACTCTAGCCATACCTGCAGTTTCGGACTGCATTAATCAGGTAAATTTTGAGTATGAAGCTCTTTGCCCCTACCAAATTATAGAGCATATCGCTGAAGACTGTGATTGATAGGTACAGTACTAACCCATAAAAGTTCTATGATGGATTGGCCTAAAGATTATTCTTTTTTAACCAGGCCTTTCTGAAAGAAACTTTATCTTCTCAGCCCCAAGGCCAAAAAGACAACATAATCACAAATCAAGAAAAAAACAAAGAGAAAGCTTACAGACTGTGTCTAAGATGCAAAGCAACTTAACTAATTTCAGCTGGAATTCTAGGAGCTTGGTAGTTCAGGAAGCCAAGTGAAACTTCTACACATATAAAAGACTATTTAGAAACTTTGTATCAGTAATATCTTACTGGATGTTGTACAAGTAAATAAGCTGTCATTTATGCAGAGAACAGGGAAGATTTTGCTTTGCCTCCTAGATCTATCTTGCTCTCTTTCATGTAGGTGAATAAAGAAATAACACCATTTACTTTGCAGCCATAAATTGAGAATTTGTTGAGCAAGACTGACCACAGTAAGTACCTAAAGAAAAATGCTTTAAAAAGACTTGAAAAAAATACACCTGAATTTTTCACAGTACAATGCTATTAATCATTTTCATCAGAACTGATCCCCCTTGGACACAGTTCTTTATTCGTTCCTTTCATATTTTCTCTTCCCTTTGAATTATTGCATATTTAATTCTTAAAATGCCATAAGCTAGTCTGAGTTTACTACATGATCACGTGATATAGTCAGTATTACAAAATGTACTCATTTTATACATGTACTGCATGGCAAACAAACGTGAATATTTTAACATTACCTTTTCTAAATGTATAAGACTCATGAAGTAGGCATTAATTAAAATCTGACTTACTTTTAAAATTGAATTCAGTGTTGTTCTTCTGGTGTGAATTATTTAAAAATCATGCCTTTAGGTTTGGTTTTGAGATTCTGCCAAAATATCTTTAATTTATCTTCACCTTTAATGTCTCAGGAAGAGACATATTTTGACACAATATAGTTGTTGTATTTGCAACACCACTGTGGATGGCCTTTCCACAAATAGGTATTTAAATAAAGCTTTCTTCAGTAAAACATTCTGAGATGAAACAGTAATCCATCATTCATGTACCCTGAAGATCAGATCTTGAAAGGTGAATATAATTCTTTACATCCAAAGATGATTTAAGACTGACACATGAGGCTCTGAAATGTAAAGAGATTATTAGAGGCCAATAAAAAGAGATGAACTGATAGATTTTTTTTATTTTTTTTTTAAGGCAATGGGAGAACCAGAAACAGTAGAGCTATTTTAACATTATGTAACAAAAAAAAAAAAAAAAAAAAAAGAATAGTCTTCAGTTATGGTACTGGCAGGCAGCAAAAACCTTAGGGTATAATTTTCTTAATTTATTCCACATTAAAATGTTAAAAGATGTGATGTATCTTCCATTTTTAAGGGGCATGTTTTATAAAATTTTATTTCAGCACAGAAGTTTTAAATTCCTGACACAGCTGTATTGTCTTATTTACCTTCTTTCACTGTATCTGTCAATGACTGACTGATATAAAGAGGTCAATCACATGGCTTATAAAAGAAATAATATCAAAACAAAATGCAACCAGTTAGTGAAAGTGCTTCCAGTACTGTGAATTTGTTACAAGACTATATAAAAGCCATTCCAAGCATAGGTGGCAAAACAAATTACTGTGGAGTGTGGATGAAAATATTTCTTCCAGTAGATCACTCCAATTACTTGAAAGCTATTCGATTACTTCCCAAGGACTTTACTTCACAGTAGGACTTTCTGAAATCTCCATATCTAGATTGAAAGAAAAAACGATCTTTGTAATGGTATCCTATTCATTTGTCTAGTCTTTTTAGCTGCAAGCAGAGATCATAAGCTTTACATATAAAGGACCAAATTTTATGATATGTTCACGCATTGTCTTTTGCAAAAACTGCAAAGTATAATCTACTACCACAATATGTAGATAAAAATAATGAAAATTAGATAATTGTTATTGATATACATATTTTCTTCCCATAACAGAACTGAGGGGAACAGAACACTGGAACAGGCTGCTCAGAGAGGTTATGGGATCTTCTTCTCTGGAGACACTCAAAACCTGCCTGGACACTTTCCTATGTGACCTAACGTAGGTGTTCCTGCTCCAGCAGGGAGACTGGACTACATGATCTTTCGAGGTCCCTCCCAGTCCCTGACATTCTGTGATTCTGTGATAACATTCTTTCTATCTTGCCATTTTTGCCTTACACAGTGCTTTGACTTCAGGAAAGGATTATTCCACTGCACTACATACTAGTGATGAAATGCTACCTTAATCTTTTATTTTTTATATATTTTTTTCACTGCTAAATCTTTCTCTGGTGAATCTAAGCTCATTACAGTCTACTCAGTACTTCTGTTGTAATGTTCATAAGGTGATTTGTCAACACTGACATATAAGAAACAGACACCAAGTACCAGACATCAATCTGATTAATGAGGAGGATGAAGTGTAATGGGAATGTCTAGTGGCTAATGTAGGCAGCAAGAAAGAACAGATAATAAACAAAGGATCTGGCTACTTTGTATTGGAACTGTGAAACTCAAAAATACTTACCTAACCTGTGAACCTGTCTAAACCAATAAAATTCAAGTAGTCTTAAATCATGCTAAAGTCATATGATTTAAATGAATTAAAAATAAAAAAGCTATGCATACTTCCAAATATGCTAAAATATTGTGATATGTTGCCTCAACCCAACCAGAGTTTACAGAAGTTATTTATCTTTTAATGAAAATGACGAACGAAAAAATCAAGAAGCAGTGGACGCAGTTGAATGCATGAAGCTAATGAAACATTTTCTACTGTGAGGAAATGGGATTTATGTTTAAATTCTTGGCCCTGTTCAATGTTTTGAACAAAAGGAAAAAATATTATTTAATTATATGGAGAACATATATACAGATAGGCATTTCTATCTTCTAACAATACAGACCAGTCCCAGTGTCTGAGGCTAACACTAAGCATTTAGTGCCACTGTCATTGTGACCCAATCTTTCAAAACTTCTATCTTAAAAAACAACACTATAATCATATTTACGTATTTTACAAATACTTTCATTTCTTTAGGGCTCATATTTTAAGATGTCTCAAGTGACAACTCAAAACATGTGACCAAGGCTGAGCCTTTATCTGCTTTTATCCATATGACAATAGTCAGTGGCTAACTAGGTCATCAGTACACATCTAAGTACAAGCAGCAACAGTATTTGTCATCTGTAGTCTTCCTGAGGCCACACAACTGAATGAAATAAACTTTAGAAGGATTTTAAGGCCTAGAGTAAAAAAGGGATCAGAAGACATTGCATTAAGACAACTATATGGAATAGGTAACCACTGGAAAAGTTTCACCAATATGAAAATAATTAAAGTAAATACAGTTTGAGGTTAAAAGGGGTAGTAGGGATGGTCTGGAGATACTGCAGTGAGGAGAGTATTAATGCAGCAACATAGGAACCATGTTTCACCAAATTCTTAGCTGCACAATGAAGAATAATGAAATGTTACATAGAATAAATGACAGCAAGCCCTAAATATGTACACACACACTGTATGTTAGCTATAACCACTCAGAAAAGCCAATCAGTTGCACACTGAGGTCTCAGTTTTTGGTTAATGAGATGAAAAAAAGGAATTTGGAGTTCAGTTCAGCTCAAAGTCAGTGTCAGTGACTAAATATTTGTGGGAAAAACTAGAAAGGAAGAAAACTTCAGCCATTCTCAAACTGTAAACATACAGAGAAACAGAAGAGGTATGTCAGACTACATCTCCTTAGAGATGAAGAGAGCAAACAGAAAATCAGACATGGTCATTACAACAGTGGCAGAGAAAACTAACAGCCGATCCTGAGAAACAATGCTAACTGGGAAATCATGCCTGTCCTTTTAAACTGGGACAGTAATCTCCATGGCAATCATTCATCTTCTGATTTTTTTTTAATATTTTCATTCCAATACTATCATGCAGCACAGATCCAGACATTTAGTTTAGCATTCTACTTAAAAAACAGGAATTGATATAGCTGCAGAAATGTGTTGCAATGCTATGCCTGACATTGTATTTCACAGAGACTTCTCAATGCAAACCAGAACAGGTTGTCTTACTATGACTCAGGCATCTTTGGAATCACACCTGTTATTATAAAATGACTTGGAAAGCATTTTTATACACTATTTTTGGTTTTGGAAATAATAGTCATTGCTGCTTTCAAATTTCAGCCTTCTAACTCAAAAACTAAATTGTTGCACAGTTTCATAGTTTCATACAAATTAAGGTACACATTCTCTGTGTATATGTGGATATACTTTCGCATTTGGGAAAAATTAATTGAATTAAAACAGATAATCAAGAATTTCAGAAGAAAAGTAAAACAAAAAGGAAGAATTTTAACAGTTCCTCCTCAAGTCAATCCATGCAAGTGAAATGGAAGCTAACAGCTGTCTTTTTTTTTTCCCTCCTGATCCTTTTTGTTTTGTATGTTCTTTTTTATTTTTATTAAACAGGAATTTCTGATATTGTCTCTATTTTCAATTTCATAAGGGAAACAAGTTTTATTTTGAGATAAACCCATCTGGCTGAGGTAAATTAATATATACTCCAGATGATGTGAAAAAAAATTACATTCTATTTTTTAAGATAACTTCTATTCAGTCTAGCCACAATCTGTTTGGGAACTTTTTCACTGGTAACTTTTAATTATTTAACAATTATTTTTATGTCTAGTGTTTCTACATTTGGATTGAAATTTCTGCTAGGGAAAGGACCAAGAGAGACTGATTACCATGTTGTCAGCAGTCTGACAGTGCTCCCTTACATAGCTAGGGGCAAACCAATAATACATGTGCTGTATTTGATTCAGAAAAAAAAAAAAATTGGGTCCAGACTTTCTGTATTTCATTCTGTCTACCAAGTTATTGTCATTATTTACACATACTATCACATAAACTAATCTGAGCTAAACTAGGGGCATGCATTTGGATATCTAGTTGGAAGGGCTTGTCACTAATTGCTGTTTAAATCTCACTGAAACAAAATGCTGCTTTCACATGTCAATACTAAAATCTGAAATACTATTTAAAATATGCAACAAAAGGGAATGCTGCAAAAATAAAATAAAACTCATCTTAATTAGCATTTGCAAGAATGTGTATGACTTGTAATTTCATTTCAAAAGCTTATCTCTTGCAATAAACTGAACATTGATGTATCATATATAAGCTCCAGGAAACAGGTGCATATGCCTAAATTTATTAAAAATTTGTTACTGTCAGGTTGTAATTACTTCAGACATCTAAAAATTCTCCATTACAGAGCATATTTACATATAGAACAATGATACAGAATCACAAAGAACTAATTTTATCCATTAAAGTTTGTATACCCTTGACCTACAATACTTAAAGTTCACTTAACGATAAACATTCTACTATAAATATATTGTATTAAATCCTTTCATTTTTCTCTTTTAATATTTTTATTGATCTAGAAGCAACTACCAAGCACTTTCACAATCAAACCATATATATGTGAAAACAGAAAGTAAGGTTAAATTCTCATTGCCATATAATCCTCTGTTCATATTTCTTTTATATGCAACAAAAATTTGCACTATTGACAATGCAGTTGCTAGAAACATACTCCTTTTTCTTTTTCGGTGCATATCTGTCTTATAATGCTTTGTTTTGAAAATGTCTAAATTTCACGAAATTTCTACTTCCTCCCAAAATTTCCTCATCAGTGGATGCAGTCTCTGTAGGATCTTTTTTGTATTCTTGATCTGCCTTGGAATTTCCAAGATATGGTGAGGCAATATATTCAAAACAAAGAAAAAGCTTAAAAATAAACTGGAAATACAGCGTCAAATACACTCCTCATTCCCCATAAGTTTCTCCCTACACCATAGAACACCTGAACTGGCTCACACACTGTTTACATTTAAGAATGAGAGACTTGACTTAGAGCCCAATGAGCTCAATGGAAGTCTTTCCACTGATGTCATTTGGTTTTGGATCAGGTCCTAAACTAACAGAAGTCATTAAACTAGTCTCTGTTCCTTGTTTTTTTTTTCTCTCTATCTCACTCCAGTTCCAATAAGATATCATATAAACTGTCAAAGAGAATGGATTGATTTTTCCTTTCACATTAACAGTGCCTGATAGCCAACAAAAGTATTCCTGTGTACAGATATTTATTTTTAAGTAAATTCCAGTTAGTGCCACATAGTTTAGTCACCAGTGAGATCATTTTTGGCTCCTCTTATGCAATTTGGCATTTGGAAATAAATTTTTAACTCCAGTTTGCAACATCCTTTACCCATTTCAAACATCTCATTAATTCTAACCTATAAATGTTATGTTTTATAGTTTATAGTTCTATTTATGTGAAAATTGCATGACATAAAAAAGAGTGAATTTATATTCACCTTATTCTAAATTTTTTCCATCTTTTATGATTTTTTTTTTTTTTTTTTTTTTTCCTATCACAGTCAGTTTATCTGATAGTGCTCAAAAATAAATAACAACAAACTACATCAAAGAATTTGGAAATGTGAAATGCAAACTGCACTCTCCTGACCCTCAGTGAAATGGCACCCTGAGGGTACCTTTAAAAAGTACTTTTTCTGGGAAATTATGTAATGCCTTTAAACAATAGTAGTGATAATGTATAAAATGTATCTAAAATCTATTCTGTTAAAAAAAGCAACTGTGTTCCTGGAGGTTTAAATAAATCACAAACAATTAAAACTGGGTGTGAGGCAGACTACTGATGTTTTCATTTCAAATTCCAGTAAGCTCTGCATAGATCCTTCCAAGATTCTTTATTTGATCCAGAAATAAATGCTGCTATATAGGTTAGAGTGAAACGTAAGAGAGCACTGGAAAAGAAACACTGCTTTGCTGGAAAGCCATGCCCCGAGGAGCTTCAGGCTTTAAAGAACTGATAAATCTGGCCTCCTGCAGATGTTATTTTACTAGTTCTCCATTTCTTCTCTTAGCACACTGAATTGGCTTACTACATACTATTAATGTGTTAGGAAGGTCATTACGTCTGGCTAGCTAAATTAGTGTGAGTGGAAAATATTTCAAATAAAATATAATATTTATGATTCTGTTCTTTCTAGATTCTGTTTCTATTTACCTTAGAGTTGATCAGAACTGAAGATACTTTTGACTATCAGGATACTTTCAAGATGTCAAAAAAATAAGAATGTGATTAGACACCAGCATAACAGCAATTATTTACTTCTCCAGGCACTAGAGAAACACCAATAACCTGTCTGATACTTCTTTCAGGTGGCTGTGTTGTCATTACATTTGATATTCTATTTGCTACAAAAGTATTAAAACTATTGTTAGAGGAAGGGGGAAAAATACTACCCATATATTCCAGGAGGAGATGTGGTGCATCACTGCAAAGCACGTAAATCAACAATCAATTTAGTAAAAGAGCAATGAGGAGATTACCCCATGTGCCTGAACATGTGACACGGGCCTGATGATTTGCTTGTAAGCATAGTGATAATGAGTCTCTTTATGGAGAGTATGTTATAGAAAATGATTTGTATCTCTAGAAAGCACGTCTGTATTTAATAAGAATATTGATCACAGATCAAAAAACTCCTTACACTTAAATAAGTAAATATATCATTTCTCTTTGCGTTCAGCACAAAAAAGTCCAAGATTGATTGTCTTTCCAGTCAGTTTTGTCTTCCAGGCTTCACGAGGTAGAACAATGCTGCTATATCGAGCAACGATAGAAAACTAAAATTTGTTTGTTAAATTAGACTTCCATGCTGTTAACTAGTACTGTATATTTTTAATAAATTCATTAAGTGCATTCTAGTAAATTCATCACAAGGAATTAAAAGATAGGATCCAATCATTTCCTTCTTACTCAGATAAGTTTTGAGTAGTTCCTATAGAAATAAAAATATTAATGCCAATGTAGTACCTTGAATGATATGTGTTGTTCTCCACAGTGCTGGTGTTAACAAGTTATTTTTATCATTTGTATATTTTAGTTTCAAAAATTATCACCACTATAATTCTGAAGTATCTGACTTGAACAACATTAAAGTTATGTGATTAGGAGTGTGCAAAATTATTTCCTGTTTTTATATCATCTTACACAGAAAAAAAAATAATAATAAAGAACCACTTTCTTACTAATAACAGCTAGTTATCTGCATCCAAAAGGGAGTGTTTCAAACAAAACTGTTTAAAGTCTGCCTGTGAATCTAAAGCTTATAAAAATTATTGAAACATTGCTTCATTTAGAGACTACTAGCCAATTCACAAAATTTTAAAATTACAAGAACTTACAAACTTAATTAGCGATTATCTAGCATTTAGAAAAGCACAAATATATTTATGCACTTATTAGATTTAAGTAGAAAGAGTGCCAGCTTTTACAGAAGCATTTCACAACTCAATTCTAATAAAAATAAGTAGGTCTCGTGTCTAAACACATCAAAAACTACACCAATGGCATTTCATCTTTCCAGGTACTATCTTATAAAATACTTTTACCATCAATAAATATAAAAACATACCAGTGCTCCTCCGAAAGTAACGCCTCCTACTTTAATACTTGGCCATATCAGAGGTTTATGTTGTTGGTATGGCAGTAGAGGTTGAATCTTCCAGCCAATATTCTGTTAAATGTTCTTGATGTGTAACAGATGACAGCAGAGGGGTGACTTGACAAAATGGTGTCTGACAGTGGAAATAGTGGAAATGCAAATGTAGCAAAGATGTGTCGCTTAATCCTTCCATACAGAAAAAATAGAAGCCATTTACATTCTCAGTGCTCAGGGAACATTTACAGAGATCACTGCGAACACAGCAAGGTGGTAGGTGGTGCATTTCATCACTGGTGACAGTGACAGTGGATCACTCCTGCTGGTGCAGATTTTTACGAGCACACTGTGCAGGCTCTTGTTCATTGCTGAACAAATACACAGCTAATTGTGGTGAGTGTTGAAAAATAGTGTTTTGTAGTTGAGAATTTTTTTCTGTCAAATACTCCCATTGTGTTCTTCGTATTTGTTGTTTTCAGAGAAATAAATAGGAGGTATTACTTTCAAAACAACCTGCATATTTTCAGACAATTCCTCTTCACTCAGTGTGGGCCATGGAACATCCATGTCAAGCCCTATGAAACGAAGTTCATAGGAAAAACAGTAAACAAGCCCGAGTCCCCAAATAGGAAGTTCTATAGAAAATGCTCTATGGCGGCCACCTGTAAAACAACATTAAAAGAAACTGAGTAGAAACTGAGGAGCAGCTCCAAATTCTAATCAATCACATACCTGGAGAAGAAAGACTGAGTAATTTTAATAAGATGTCCATAAATACAGGTAAAAAGAAAGACTGCCAAATTAGTAATTTTGTATTTAAAGCTTAAAAGTTCTGTTGTTTTACAAAATACTTACAAGAAAACAGGCCTTACCAAAGGTGGTAACATTGCTATTTACCACCTCAAGGATTTTTAAGGCTCAGGGCAAGCTAAAATCTGTCTAGCACAGCCTAAAAATCACTCACACAATAAAAAGCCCAGCAAACATTGCCTCTAGCAAGCACCTGTTCTGACCATATGCAGTCACTGAAAATCCAGTATAAGTCCTGTATTTTCCAATAGACATTATTCATATGAGAAAGAAGTGTGCTCTGTTTGGTATGCAATGCCATGGCTCAAGAAGCACAGGCTGCAACAATCTTTGATTTTTCACATGGTTGGTATATGCAGAAAGCCAATTACATTAAATCTCATTCACTAAACTCATATTCCTGCCTTCACCTGAAGCAGCCTTTTATCCTTTGAAGTATACTGTACAAATATCAGTATTACATCACATATAGTTTTAGTTTTATTCCACAAAGTTTCCAAAAAAAAAAAATCTCAAATCTACTGTTAATTTCTAGTAGAACAGGATGGTGGAGAGAGAAAAATGGAGAAATCATGAAGCAAGATGTTTCTTCATTTTCAGTGTACTATAACATCAAGAAGAGTTTATTTTTAAGGTTTTTGCAAGCATCTCATGATTCCATGCATGAATGCTGACATGCAAATAACAAATCAGTAGAGGTTTTAAGAGCTGCTCATGGATAATTAAAATTACTTGCATTCAGTGGATACCTAATCCCTTAAATATGTCTTTAAAATTCTAATTTGATATTACTCCACAGAATGGATTTAATTAAAAAGTTTATTTTCACCAAGTTCCCGCTTCTTCTTACTAGGCAGTATAATTCATTTCATGGCTTGTTACATTCATCTGTCTACCACTGTGGCACACAGTTCATTGACTATTTTAAGTTTCCCATTATATTAAGAAGTTTTTCAAGCATCAACAACTTGGATGTAATTAAAAGACTGCTAGAACACAGTAGATGGATTCAATACCTAGGTATAATCAAATTCCAGAAACAAGGAGAAGAGTGAAAGCAAGCAAAAAAGCACAAGTGAAAAAGTGCACGAGAGACAGAGAACAAAAGACAGAATGAAGCCCTGTCTTCAAAAGTAAATGCTCAAGGCTTTCAAATTTGCAATTAATGCAAAGAAGAATCGATCCAGGAAAGCCGCATTTAAAGACACCAGATTTTCCAAACGACTAGCTAAGAAAGCTGAAGGGCACACAAAATAAGATTATATGGAGAAGGTTATCAGTGCGATTCTGTAAAAAGGGCTTTGCCTCTACCACCAATTACTGAACTGGGGAAAAAACAAACAAACAAACAAACAAACAAACCCTTAAAATAGGAATTTTAAACTTGGTATTCCACCTTTGAAATTTTCACTCAATACTGGCACGTGAAGTATTCCTGATAGAAGGCAGGGTTCACCTGCATCTAATCATTGATAAAACGCTCAGCTTTTTCCCTAGCATCCTTCCCTTGAACTGAAAAATCATAAAAATTTGCCAGAACTGGCTGGGAGCTGTTCTAGAGCAGCAGAGACTACCAGTGTTCTAAATACATATGCATTCTGGCTTAAGGTTTTCAGTCCTCCTGGCTGTCAATCTCGTACTCTTTTCTGGAATTACACAAGGAAGAAAAGAGGTGCAAAATAGTATGATATGTGTCCATTTTCTTGACATTAAATATGTACGTAATTACATAAGTAATTACATCAGTAAAGATCTTTGTCAATACAACACTGCAAGTCAAGGTACATATCTGTGAAGATTTCCTCTTTGCCACAAATCAAAATACAAACTGTCCCTAACACCCATGTGCAGAACAAAACAAGGAGCCCAGACTTATTCATGAGTTTTGAATGTCAAGTGTCTCTTTGCACATCATGCACACAACATCAGATCTATATAATGAAATACATGATGTCAGCTGCTGTGACTGGATGTGGTAAAAGGATGCAAAACATCCTGATGCCATATTTAAATTGACAGAGCTTACTATATTGGGAATTTTGCTGTCTCAGTGGGAGCCTGGGGACACTGCTGTCAAACCAAGTAGCAAAGATTGCCCTGCGAAAGGAGCCCTGTCAACTTCTTTTGCATCTTGTGTAGCAAATGCTTCTCCACATTATTCAGACTTGGATTCTCCATGTGTTTATTTCAGTTTCAGATGCACATCTTTAATTGTCAGCCATTTGAAATATCACCCTCCCCTATATCTTTTCACAAAATCTGAGAAGTTAAATAGCAGTGAAATCACCTCCATGATATGCTTTCAGGCTAAAATTACACTATCCAACCAAGAAATTCATATTTAATGAAAAACAAAGAAATAAAAATTGGTAGTCTCTGCTTCCTTGTCATGAATGAAACTACTGACCAACATTCCTTACACAGAGCTGCACATTCATTCTTAGTATATACTGCTGTATATCAGAAGCTTATTGATCTCATTAAAATAAGATTCAAATATTTTATACAAGGAAAGCTACACATTCAGTAAAGCAAACAACATGATTCTGGTCCAGAAAAAATAATTCTGCTTGTGGCACAACTCTAGACTTTGCAAAATGCACATGCATGCTAGCTTGGTTTGGCTCAGATACACCAGGAAGGAAGAGGAGCTGACATAGAAATACAGATTTCTATCTAGCATTCAGAACAATGATTTTACAACCATTCATAAAGTCTTCTTACCTGAACACAACAGGAAAATAGGCTGCCTTTCAGATACACAAGAATAAAATACAAAAAGTAGTGCAAATATGAAAGAAAAACTTGAATTGCATCCTTAATTTCTTTGAGCAACTTGATATTCATACATTAAAAAAATGCCATACAAATTTTAGAATTTATCCTAACAATCTCCATAGATATCCCTAGCATTAATCTCTAATATTCAGATTTTTATCTTCTGATTTCTACTATTCTTAGATATTGGTTGTATTATAATATAAACATGGAAATGGGTTAAAAAAATAGATTTGTAAATGAGCCACTCTTAGTACTCTTCTTCACAAATATCTAACAATGAAAAAGTGTAATTCATAATGCTCCCGCAAATCAGAGTGAGAAAAGCTGCATGTTGCTGCTTGTGAGTCTAGAGTTCTTGGAAAATTAGGCCCATGAGAATATGATGACTTAAGAAAAATTGGGGTACCCAGCATCAGCAAATGATTTATAAAAGGAGTGCTTTTAGTCTTTGTCATGATTTAAACACACACACACACACACACACACACACACACACACACACACACACACACACAAAAAAAAAGCAATAGACAACTATGCTGCATTTTGTTCGCACTGTTGAGAGTTTCCAGTAAAGTACTGAAAGCTCTTACCAAGCAACAAAAGTTGAGATACTTGGGGGATGTTTCCAACAGGAACAGGACCCTGGTCAGAGAGCTTTTCTCTGACATGGTTAAGTCTTGTAAACCACTGTCAATGAAGCTGGTTAGCATTAAATATCAGATAGCTTGGAGTTCATTTCCTTTTAAAAAAATATGTATATATTATGATTTCCCATTTTTCATTCAACTTTTGAGTTTAAAGACTTAAGACATTTAATAAAGCTTCATTAACAGTGATACATAAGAACTATTTCATGCAATATAAAAATCTGTAGCTAGTCAGCTTTCAAAGTACAGGTTAATTTTGTGACATCTCTCTTTGACTTCTAATTGACTTCTAATTTAATACAGAATTGTCTACCTGATGGACAGGTGACAACTGTAATGCTGCCTTCTCTGGCAGTATTGCAACAAAATGAAAATAACTGAGATTTTTTGTACTGAATGCTGATGCGAAAAATTCAAGCCAAAAGATAAAGGCAGACATATTCATCCTGCATCTCAATTTCTATGGAGATATTCCTTTGGAATACCCTTGAAATGCCTATAACAGAGCATTTAGTTACGTTTTATTTCTTCAGTAACATTGGTTTAAAGACTAGAATTCACATTAATCAATATGTTTAGACTGAGCTTGTTTATGTGCCCAAAAGTATTTGCAGACCCAATCACGTACTTACAAGTTAGTAAAAAGAGTATGATGACACTAGTTTTTTGTAGAAAAAAAGCTTCATTAAAGGAGAGCTAAGTGGTTTAGGGGAGGATAAGTTACAAAATATTCTAAAATCCCAAGCACTGAAAAATCACCTGGCAGCATACTCCAGAAAATACAAATGCTTTATTTGCTAGAGAGGTTGTAAGAAAATTCTTCTCATGCCAAACCCACATACTGACTGATTTTGACAATGAAGTTTTACAAATTGAAAATGTCAAAATAGACTATTCAGATAAATCTTTCGTATATTTAATATGGGAGTACACTAAATATTGAATTACTAGGATACCAGCATTAATAACCCATTTATCTATATAAATACCTATTTAAATCTTACACCTTCACAGCTTCGTTCTACCATATTTGAAACTAGGAGGGCTGCTCTGAAAGTAATGCCTCCTATTTTATTATCTTGGCCCATGGCGTCAGAGGCAGATGTTGGTGATATGCCAGTAGAGGTTGAGTCTTCCTACCAGTATCATTAGATGTTGTTGCTGTTTGGCAGATGGCAGCAGGCAGGCAGTCTGACACAGTGGTGTCTAACATGGAAGCGCAGATGAAGCAAAGGTATGGAACTTAATTCCTCATACGGAAGAAATGGCACCTGCTGAAATTCACTGAAGCTTGCTGAATGTTTCTGGAGACCAAATAGTGGATTGAACACAGTGAGGCTGTAAGTGGTACGTTTCAGCAGAGGTGACAGTGACAGTGTGTAACTTCCACTGGTGCTGATTTTTATGAGCATGACATACAGGCTCTAATTCATTCATACAGACTGGTGAAAATGCATGGGTAATGGTGGTGACTATGTTGAAAAACAGTGTTTTGTAGCTGAGAATTTTCTCTATCCAATAGTGTTATTCAGCTCTTTGACTCTGTTAGTTTCCACAGAAATAAATAAGAGGCATCATCTTTGGAGCCTTATTCTCTGAACAGGAAACTTACGATCCAAAGGCTTTACTGCGCAATGTTTACAAAATAATTGATGATAAATGGATTCCAATTTTTAAAAGCTGTGAAAATGTTTTAAAATGCAGAAAAAAAAGTCTGAGGAAAGTAACCAATTCTAAAATATATCTAAATTAGTTAAGGCTTTAAATAAATAACAGTATTTTTAAAAGAATCTCTTTGGTTAATTTCCTAGTTAACTTTATGTTAATATCTTGTTTTGGAATATATTATTACCTTCAATTATTGCATTTTTCCTTTAAAAAAATCAAATTCCATAGTTCTAATGAGAAGAGTAAAATATTTAAAGGAATGTTTAATTTCACAACTATTTTATTAGTAGTGGTGTATTTTCCCTCCTGAACATAGAAATGCCTGTCATCTTCCAACTGTCACTCGAGCACACTAGACTAATTACTGCTTAGAAATCACTATGTTATGCAAAATTCTAAACCAACTGATGCATCAGATAAGCAACAGGACCATCTTTTTATGACTCCTCAGTCCAGTGTGAAGCAACAACAGAAGCATAGTAAGTCAGTTAATACCTTTCCGTCCAGTTAATTCATTTAGTCATTTTATGGGAGCTCCATCAACGTTTAAGAAACAGAGTACAACATTATCTTGATTTTACTGCACTGCTACTTGCTGAACACTTGAATTTGACTGACATGTGCCACTGAACCTGCAATGAACTCATTGAATTAGAATACAAAATTGTTGTGAATTTGATAGCCCCACTACCAAAAGCAAAATAAAAGTTGATATTGCAATTTAATATGTTCAAAGATATTTAAATTTAATTTAAAAAAATAGAAAATTATACTAAGATGTAATTGAGATGAAATTAATATCTAGATTAGATTAAAAGTAATTGGATATTTTAGAGTGCAAATGTCATTGCAACTTGCAGACTCCTTCAAACTGGCATTGTTTTTTAGTTCCCAGTAAAACTGAGTGAGACTGAGGGCAGATTTGAGTGCAAGTATGAAGTTATTCCAGCTACACACATCATACAACTAAATATTCCTATGCATATTTAGGCTTTCCACTCAGCACTTTTATGTGGGTGGATTTTCTAATATTTAATTATTTGTCTGGTATTTCAGATGTGAAGATAAAACAGAAAAAAAGCACTCTGTCCACTCCTACTGGATGATCAGATCAATGCTCTGCTTTGGTCTTTGAGCATGAGCAGGAACAAAAAGTGAGTCACACAAAAAGGTGTGGGCTTGGAGCACAGCAGGCTGCCAGCCTGCAGTGAGCTCTGCCTCCACCAGCTGCATTAGCTTCTTGAAGTTCCAGCACATTTGTCCAGATTGCCATAGCTGAAAAAGCTCTTTTTTTTCCCATGAATCAAGTTACTAGAGTGACTGTTCAGTTATTATTCAGCCCAAAATAGCACATCCATCTGCTGAACCAAGTGTATAATTAAAAAATTTATTGTTATATAAACTGCATATTCCATACTGTTCCCATATCAATTTTGGAAGGTGGTAAGCCAAATTTGCTTCTGGGGCTTCCCTTCGAAATAATTT
The DNA here is from genome assembly GCA_028571105.1 of Tragopan temminckii. Lineage (NCBI taxonomy): Eukaryota > Metazoa > Chordata > Aves > Galliformes > Phasianidae > Tragopan > Tragopan temminckii. The sequence goes on along the minus strand of JAOWBP010003659.1, from coordinate 11,804,887 downwards.
AGATTGACTCATGATTCAGCCCATTATTTGTCTATTAAGAAGCATAAGTTACTGGGGGGGGGGTGTTGCTAACAATTTAGCTGCAAATGCACATCAATCGTTATCTCCCAAACCAGCATAATTCAACCAGGACAGCTCTGTTCAACTGCAGCCTATGTGGCAAGTTACAGCTCTGTCTTTGCATCTTCAAAATCATCTGAGGTTAAGGAAGGATTCATGCATAAGGCTCCAACACTCAAAGCCAAACTTCCCTTTGTATCAGGCTTCCTCCTTTAGCATTTTTTTAATTTCCCAGCTTCTAAGTTCTTCTTCCTCATTATTTTTACTGTACTAGAAAAATGGTAGTCCAATCTGAGGTGAAGAACTGAGACTATAAAGTTTCATGCAGTCCTTATTAGAACCCTTAACATCACTCAACTGTTAAATTTCAAGTTCATTATATAAAAGATATTTTCACAATTTAACTGGAGGTGAGCATCCCAGTACTGTCTTCTGGCACCAGTGCAAAAAAAAGACTCACTGAATGCTTTTTGTCCTTTTTCCAGATCTTAGTATAGTACTGAGATAATCACACAGCTCAGCTATGCTCTGCAAGTTCCAAATCAGATGTTGATGCAATAGGGAACTACCAGAAACTGCCGTGAGAAGCCACCCCAGAGCTGAGAAGTGAAATAATTCAAATATGAGTGGATGCTAAGACTTCTATCAAATTCTAGGCACATGTAATGTTGTTGTCTTCATATATAATCTTGTAGTGCTGCACAGAAAGTACAAATTAACAATAAAAAAAAGGAGGAAAGAAAAAAAGATGCTTGGTTTAGAAATAGTAACAGGATCCAGAAAGACTTAAAAATATAAAATTGTCCATTACTGAGCTCTGAGTGATAAAAAGGCTTAATGTACAGG
>JAOWBP010003659.1:11771679-11803802 GCA_028571105.1 Tragopan temminckii | reverse complement strand
TAATTAATGGTCACAGGATAACACAGGATAGAAGTTATTATATTTGAACTAAAATTTGTTTTAAAAAAGAAGAGTTATGATATTACTAAACAAAATTTGTGGTTACTTGTGCTTCAGGAATAGCTACACATTTAGAAGAGTCAATGCGAACAAAACAGCCAGACATATGGACTGAAATATTCACAGCCAACCAGTGGAATAGTACATGTATATGTACTATTTCAAGATTATGTGTTTGCCTGAGATTTTTCAGTAGTGGCAATCACTGAAGTACTCAAAGCAAAATTGTAAAAATTAAAAAAGTCTATCATTCTTCCTATTAAAAAAAATAATAATGCATTTGACATCAGTAAAGCACTCTGCTTCATTTTAGAAGTTAAATTAAGTTTAGCATTACAAGATTTTACTGGGACAAAAGGAGAAATTTGGCAAACATCCTCCTTCTAAGTCAAACATTCCTATGAATTTCAACAGAATTAACATTTACATATACTGCTCATAAAACTATACATTGTTAATCAGCTTTCCAAATCCAAAATCAGTGTTATGTAAGAGTGGTGCATAACACTTCCCTAGAGGAGCCATGTTCTCAATAATACAAGGAAGTCAAAGAAGTCTGTAGCATTTTATAAAGTATTACTATAAAAGATATGAAAACATATATTGATACTTTGAGGTGTAGTTGCATTATTAGGGTGGTTTTACTGATATTAGTTATTCAAAACCATTTCTAGCTCATCAACCTAGTAATATAAAATAGAATCACAGAATACCCCAAGTGGGAAGGGACAGACAAGGATCACCAAGTTCAACTCCCGTCTCCACATAGGACTACCCAAAGATCAAACCCTATGTCTGAGAGCATTATCCAAATGCTCCCTGAACTCTGGCACTCGGGGCAATGCCCACTGCCCTGGGCAGCCTGTTCCATGCCTACCGCCCTTGAACTTTTTTTATTGAACTTTTCCCTAACCCCCACCTGCTCCTCCCCTGACACAGCTCCATGCAGTCACAATAATCATATTAAAGATAGAATCTCAGACACCTAAAGTGACTGTGAAATGAGAGATGACAAAGAAGGGCTAAATAGCATGAAAACTAGAGATAAATATTTCTGTACAGATAACACAAGCACAATCTAGACTGAGGAAATTTTAAACAATGAACATAAGAAGTTTGCAAAGAAAATGAAAAAAAATTGTTAGGTAAGGAATAGAATACATCCAAGGAATTTTCTACAGTCTTTCTTACACCTGTTTTCCATTCCTTTGCCTTTCCACCAGCAAATCCCCATTAAATTCAAGTATCCTACTTACTTTATATAGCTCCTGTTACCATAGTATCTTACTACCAGTTACATGAAATATCAGATTTCACAAGCTAAGAAAATGTCATTTAACAAATTTTAGAATGAGAAAAAGATACAAATGAGTCTTGCCAAAATTCACTTATGAAATCCACTGCAAAGAAAGATAATAAACAAATTCCATACTATCATACTAAGTGTTGAGCCATCTTTCTATTCTAAACAGAAAGGGATAGTCAGTGAACATATACTAAGGATAGATGCTTTTGCTCAATGTTTTCGTTAGAATTGTCTCTTTGCTTAAAATAAAACAGGGATTTTAACAGAAAGCTGAAGTAGAATAGTGTCAATTTAAGTGGAAAGTCTACATATAGACACCTGCTCAGGAGGAATTGTAGGCTAGCTGTCCAGGTACACAGGTTATTAAGATGCCAACATTAAAAAAAAAAAAAAAAGACAGTTTTTTCTTTTCTGAAATAATGCAAAGGTTGATCAGGTATTATGTATATAGCAAAGTTTTTATATCATTTCTTCCTTGACAAAATCCACATTTTCCAAACGGAACACTGAAATGTCTACTGAAGTTCAACCATTCAACAAGTGGATGTGTGAAGGCAACCCATGTGAAAAGTACACCCCAAACCACATACTAACAATACATTCACTGGTTCACGAAAAGTTACTGAGCAACTTTCTTGAAAAAGAAAGTTGGGTGGGTCACAAAGTGAAGATTTCTGCCTCACTGCATTCAGAATGAGAAAAAGTGAAAAGAGGTAACATCTCCTCCCAGCCCAGCACAGATTTTTCAATGGGTTTGGGAAAAAACATCAGGAAGGACTGAATCATCCAGTCAGGAAGGACTGACTCTGCTTGCTGTGAGACCTTGTTAACAGCAGAGCTTTTCAGTTTTCTTCCCTCCTTTTTCTTTCAATCTGTTCAATTTTCTGATTTAGATATAAGATTTTAAGAGCAATGATTGTTTCTTATTGTATTTTGCTAAAATTTCTATCTGGCATTAGTCTCAAGCGAGGCTTCTGAGCGGCAACATAGTGACAGTTCAGAAGTTAAATGTAATATAGCACTACGTTATTCCAGTAATCCAGTAATTAGCCTACAAAACACGTATTTATCACAGAATGAAGCAATACACTGGATTAATACAAAGTGAACAGCAATATAAAACATAATGTTTCACATTCTGTATCTGATGCCTGAAAGAATACATTTCGTGATATGCACTGACAAGAATGAATCTTTTTTCCTAGATAAAGTTCTTCCCCAGCACTTATAGTTTACTACAAGTGAGACTTTAAGAAACAGATATGGACAGTCCCTTTTAACTAGGTAAAGGTAACAAAAAAAGTACAGGAGTAGGTTCTGCAATAGATACAAATACAAAACAATTTGTTTGCGCTGGTTAACAGGTAGATGCAATTGATGTCGATTGATATTTCCAAAAAGACTGAAATATCTGAATGAGTAGTAAATTGAAATAAATACAGAAATATCCAAAGTAGCCATCATTAAAGTTAGCAATGGAAGGATTCCATGGCAGAAATAGCAATATTGCTCATAATACTTGAATAAGATTTCAAGATACAGATGTCCCAGTGACAGCAGATCTGATAGAAGCGTTTAAACAAATAGATTTCCTCATGGCTCCCAAATGATATTGAGTTCTTCCATAGTGGGAAGTTGCCACCGTATCCCTGATCTTGATGATTTCTCATTACAGAGAACATATAGATTCAAGAAAAATCAAAATTATAAGGTAAATGATTACACAAATCACCCTTAAATTACAACTAAAATTAAAAGCATCCTTAATAAATATCCATGGAGAGTGCTACCATAGACAATAAGAACTTAGGAAGTAAATACAAAATTAATCCTTGTCAAAGTTAAATATCTACTATTTTAAGAGCCCATTTGGCTGCAAATGGCTGTCATTCCTAATCCAAGAACTGTGCTTGCAACAGATGTTGCTTTAATAAAGTGATCTGGGCTGGAGATGCTTATTAAATTGCACACAACAGAGTAGGATTTACTGCTCCACTGGCTCATCATACTGGATTTCAGATTCTCCTCCCTTCAATGGAAACTTACTATTAGGCTGGCAAAAGCAGATTTCAAAATACAATGCAACAGGCTTTGGCAGATCATTGACTTTAGAGGATAAGGTAGTGCATGGTACAGACATGATAACAAGCAGAATCCCCAGGGCAGCTACAACATTGCTTTACGTACTCTGCCAGTCATTCATCTATCATGTCAGTTACTAAGAACTAGCAGACTTATTTAAAAGCACTACTCATAAATATGTAAAAATAAATTGAAATTAATAATTTCAGAGATGCAATGGTTAGGAGGCCATCTTTATTCTATTCTTCAACTGTCAGTTGTGATTATTGTTCCACAGGGAATGGAAAAGCATGCTTCACAGGTGCAAGAGACCTAAAGACAACAAAGTTAAGAATATAAGCTGCACCCAAAACCCAGGATCTATTTCTGCCCAATACAATTTCTGTTCTGGTCCACTGAAGATGTGTAGCTTTATTTTTAACAGAATTTCAAAGTGAGGTAAAATATTTTTTTTAAAAGAAGAGTGTCCTTATTGATAGAGTGAGACAATTCACAGATTCAACTTTTGGTTATGTCTATCTCCCAGCAGCACTCTGCAAATACTTAGATTGGTGGATCAAGCTTTGCAAATTGTCTTTTTATTTATTGTTGGGTTAGTTTTAATATTGTGTGTAGATACAACTTCTGAAATTAAAGTTCATTCTAATGTTTTTTGCTTAATGCTATAGAACACATTAGCATCAGAAATTTGTACAACTGAAAGCTCCCACAAATTTTACAAATATCAGAAAAGATGCTGCAGTTTCAAATGTCTGCTTGCCATCTAAGCTAATTTCCTTTTTGATCTGAAAAGTACAACTCCCAACAATACCAAAGGAAAAACAAACTTAACTACTGAGGTCCCCAAAAGTGAACATACTTTCTTTTGATATACCTTTTAATAATTGAAGATGGACTTATATAATACAAAGATTGGGACCTTTGGTTTATATTTGTTCTAATGTAGGAAAAGGAAATCTGAGCATCTGAAGTGGGGGGCATTTTTTTATTTTGGTATATAAGAATAACAGGAACGTATATACCAAAACAGATAAAGCAAGACTACAGAATTAATAATTCATTATTTTTGAGATTCTAAAAATATCATTTTGAATTCTTGCACGCTATTCACATTTTCCATCTGTTGTTTCTCTCCTATTCAGAAAATTAGGATCCAAATCAAAATTGCTTTCTCTCTTAAGAAACACTCTATGAAAGCACACAGGACAGTATGTTAAAAATATAAATATCGCTGCTATTCAATTTTAAAAAGTCTAAATTCAATAATTTCAAATAGTGAATAAACATTAAATGAAAATCAATCAGTTGAATCCCAGCTTAATGACATGAGCTGGACTTTCTGCAGTTCTACAGATGACAACAATTCCCATCCTATTGTCAGTGATGTCTTCTTCATGCAAGCCACTGGAGGCATTGAACCTGGCTGGCATCTCAATTGATTCATGCAGTGACAGCAAATTGTTTTTAAAACAAACAAACAAACAAAAATGATACTCAGGACACCTAAAATTTACCTTACATATAACTACTGGTTTAGAAGAATCAGATTTCTATGCATATTAGAGCACAGTGGTGGCATTTGCTGTTACTTTCTGACTCTAGGGAAGAAGTTTGCCTCAAAATCAGACTTCTTTATCTTTTTCTTTGACCTGCCAACTGCAATTAACAGCACTCAACACACTTATGTAAAAGTTAACACATACTGTGACAAAAGTTAAAACTTTTAATTTAGTATACAAAGGCCAGTATACACAGTAGATAGTATTAAAAGTCAGTTTGCTGTGTTCTAAATGGTCTGTACAGAAACAGTATTATATTTCAAAAAAGAAAGTGAAGCTGTTGACAGGACTAAATTAAAAATAAGATTAAGCACTACCACTTTCTTTCAATAAAATCAATTTGTGAAGATAAAAGAGAGACACGGACAAACCACAGATAAGAGGATAAGGTAGTGCATGGTACAGACATGATAACAAGCAGGATCCCCAGTGGTTTGGGACAGATTTCAGAACATGAGGACTAAATAAGTGCTCTATGTTCAGAAAAATGATTTTGTCATCTAAACCATATTAAAGGAATCACATGCAAGATCAGCTATCTCTATATTTTATAGATGTTCTAGTAGTTGCAGAACATCTTTTAACATTCTGCAGAGGGTTCAATAGATGCAGGAAGTATTCCTCAAATCTAGCTGCTAAATTACTCTGTAAAATTGATTAATATTAAAATACCATCTTCTATTTAATAGTGGTTAGAATTATCATGAATAAGAGAAGTTCTACAGGTACACAGTTGCTCATAAGAGGTTAGGCAGATAACCTACTGAGAAGTGATCTATCCTAGGAAATTTAAAAAACACTGGTTTCATTTATGAAATTCAGCTTCCAAACAGCAAACTGAAGCACCTGTATATGTTTCGTTCCCTTTTTAAGCATCAACTAAACTGGTGACTCAAGAGAAAAGTGAGAAGTAGAATGTGAAGAACTGTTTACTGCTGGTTTCCTAGGTTATGTAGCTTGGCTATTCAATCATATATTTCAATTTACTTTAAATGTTTAGTATTTCTGAAATCTTCTAGATATTCTGTAAATTAATCAACAGCATTTCATAAATTTAGCAAAGACAGAATTAGTTAGCATATTTACTGGTTGTGCTGTACGAATTATCTATTCAGAAAATATTCAGGTTGACTTCTGTAACTTGAATGCTCATACACAAATTAAGATAAATTAAGAGTATCTGCAGAATTAGAACTGTAATCATAAATCTGACAAAAATCCAAACAGCACAATAAGCTAAATTTGCATAAAGAGCCAAATAGTCCCCCAAATTTCTATAGAATCTCTTAGAAAAGTCTGATACACAATTAGAAAGTATGTTATTGTTATTTAGGGCTATATTAAATCTATATTAAATTTAGGAGTTCCCTACAGAGCACTTAGAGAATAATAATTTTTAAAAAGTTCTGAATCTAGTTGCTGCTTTGCTGTCTATAATGAAAAGATACTTAAGAGCTTCCTAAAATTAACCACCCCATCTTTTTTTGTAGAGTGACTGAAAATCTCATACATTTGCAGAACTTTTTTCAAGAAGGTGGCAAACATAATTTTAGAATTAGCAAAAATCATTTCAACCACTTCTTCCAACTGGGATAAAGAAAATTGTAATTTAGTATTTCTATGGAAATACTCCTTATTTTCTCTGTGCTCTTAATATCCATGCATTGTTGAAGAAAACAGTAATGTAGCACAAACATGTCAAAATGAATTCGGTATAAAACCACATCAGAGGCTAGATTTTTCCTACATCCCTTACTGGACTACTGAGATGCGTGTTTTCTCTTTTTTAAGATGAATGCACAGAAAAATCAACATTCAGTTCACTTATCTTACCACTCTGCTTCCCTTTTTTGGTGTTAAATTTTAAATGATGAATATGTTGACAGATAATCTAATGGAATTCTCTTTTTTCCATAACGTTTTTCCCTTTTTCCCAACAATCTTCATGATAAATTGCAGTTATTCAGTAACTAGTCATATAAAAAGACTTTATACAGTTAAAACTGATACCACAGGAGAGATGTCCTGCAAAAATTGAACCTGTCAAGTGGCACATAAGCAGTGCTTTATTTGCCATGCAAGTAAATCTTCTTTCAGAAAGCAGTAACTCTTCCTTTACCTTTCATCAACAACTTCTTGACAATTGCAGAGTTATTCCATAAGAATGTTTTGTAAGTATAGAATTAGAGATTGAAAGGAAAAGGTAAAATCCATACTAAAGGTATTCTCAGCCTAAATTGTTGTGGTTAACAACATTCTTGCATTCGTAGCTTTTTAAAATGAATGCTTACATGAGATACAACCTCTCTTTCCAATTACTCTGTTATTCCATATGTCTATTCATGTCAGATACCAGTTCTTGCACAAATTTCCTCTTCTTCATGCTGAACACAGAATCACAGGGGTTAGAACTGACCTCTGGAGGTGAGTCCAACCCCCTGCTAAAGCAGGTTCCCTACAGTAGATTGCACTGGAAAGCATACAGGTGGATCTTGAGTATCTACAAAAAAGGAGACTCCATATCTCTGGGAAGGCTGTTCCAGTGCTCTAGCACCCATGAAGTAAAGAAGTTTTTCCTCATGATTGGAAGAAATTTCCTGTGTTCTACTTTTTGCTCGTTGTTCCTTTCTCCGTTGCTAGGCATCAGTGAAAAGAGCCTGGTCCCATCCTCTTGACATCCACCATTGAGAAATTTATAAGCATTGATAAGATTCTCCATCAGTGTTCTCTTCTCCAGGCAGAACAGCCCCAGGTCTCTCAGCCTTTCCTCATAAGAAAAACGCTTCAGGTCCCTCATCACCTCTGTAGCCCTTTGCTGGACTCTCACTAAAAGTTCCCTGTTTTTTCTGAACTGGGGAGCCCAGAACTGGACACATTACTACAGATTCATCCTCAATAGAGTAGAATAGAGGGGACAGAGAACCTCCTTTGACCTGCTGGCCATACTTTTTTAATGTGCTCCAGCATACCACTCAATTTCTTAGCCCCTAAGGCACAGGGCTGTCCACCAGGACACCCAGATCCTTGTCTGCAGAGCTTCTTTCTAGTAGGTCAGCACCTAACCTGTACTGATGCATGCGGTAATACCTTCCCTAAAACTGTGCTTTTATTCCTTACTAGTTTTAAATTGAGTTTCGAATTCCTATCTCTAATCATATGAAGATTAGAGTCAGGGGAGAAAGTAAATCTATTTTGTCTCATATAAACTCTTCTGCACTGGTTTCAATATGGAATGAATAATCCACATTTAAAATATAGGAATTTCATCATGAACCCTACAAAAACCCTTTTTTGTATCTAGCATATAAGTGAGTTTGTTCCAAAATGCAGTTAAACTGTACCAGACTGGATACTATACATATTGATGGTGTGTTCTCAATTACTGTGCTATGAATAGTTCTGATAACTTCACCTAAAAAAAAAAAAAAAAAAAAAAGAAGTAGAAGAAATAGAAAGTGTGTGCAGACAGAAAACAGGCACAGCAAACAAATACCAGCTGCCTGAGGTTAAAAATATATATACATATATATACACATATATATACAAAAATTTCTAGATAAGGTAGTTCACAGTTGTTTTCAAAATTTCTCCTGAAGGTTTTCATATTGTCAGACATAAAATAATAGGGCAGAGGTACAGAACTGAACACTAAGATAATCTGATTAAGGACAGAGCCATTACTTTGTTTCCTATATCTGGGATTTTGCATGCTAAATAAACTACAAGGATGTATGTGACTGTGTGAAGTAAATGTAAAATTATGGTAATTTAATAATAATTGAATCATAGAACGTTTTGGCTTAGAAATGCCTTTAAGATCATCTAGTTCCAATACCCTTCCTATAGGCAGAGATACCTCCCTCTAGACCATGCTGGCCCCATCCAGCCTAGCCTTGAACACTTCCCGGGAGGGGGCATCCACAACCTCACTGGGCATGTTCCAGTGTGTCAACACCCTCACAGTAAAGAATTTCTTCCATATATCTACTCTAAATCTACCCTCTTCCAGTTTATAACCATTTCTCCTTGTCCTGTGGCTATGTGTCCTTATAGAATGTCCCTTCCCTGCTTTCCTGTAGGCCCCCTTCAGTACTGATAGGCCACCATAAGGTCTCCCCTGAGCCTTCTCTTCCCCAGGTGGAACAGTCCCAGCTCTCTGTCTGTCCTCACAGGGGAGGTGCTTTACCATTCTGATGATATTCATGGCTTTCCACTGCACCTGCTCCAAAGCTCCATGTCCTTCTTGTTTTGGGGGCCCAGAACTGGATGCAGTACTCCAGAGGGATGTCTCATGAGAGCAGAGTAGAGAGGCAGAATCACCTCCCTTGACCTGCTGGTCACATTTCTTTTGATACAACCCAGGATACGGTTGGCCTTCTGGGCTGCGAGCACACATTTCTGGCTTAGGTTGAATCTTTCATCAGCTGACACCCTCAAATCCTCCTCCTCAGGACAGCTCCCAAGCCATTCTCGCCCCCAACCTGTATCTGTGCTTGGGATTGCCCCAACCCAGGTGCAGGACCTTGCACTAGGCCTTGTTGAACTTCATAAGGTTGGCATGGGCCCACCTCTCAAGCCTGTCCAGGTCCCTCTGGACTGCATCCTTTCCCTCTGGCATGTCAACTGCACCACCCATCGTGGTGTCATCTGCAAACTTGCTGACGGTGCATTCTCAGCAAAGAGTTAAATCCATTTTTTAAATTCAAGTGAACAAAATGTTCGGGTGAGTAGGAAGACAGACATTTTGATTAGAAGGTCATGCTTCCATTAATAGGGAACTAATAGGTTTTCCAAATGAATGGTTTTTATTTTCAGTTTGAGGTAAGAGTATGAGGTGATGGCACTGAGGCTGAAAGAAGAGTTTAATCTATGTATCAAGGACCTTTGTTGCTGAAAAGATAGTGAATTGATGAATTCATCTACAAACTGTAATAAATTCCTATTGAGAATTAATTATCCTGGGACTTGGCTTCTAAACTGGAAACATATTTGATCCTGAAATCAATCACTTTTTTCACCTTCTATTATCATAGACTAGATACAACTGCCTGAGTTCAACATCATTAAATTTGTTATGATTGCTTTTCTGTTTTTACCAGGTTGGAATACAAGCATGACAACTCTTATAATAGTCTCTTCTTACCTTTAGTAGAAAGTCTGAATTGTGATTGCAGCTCGTCCCAAATAACATGACTGGCCCCAGTGACCAAGAAATTCAATGATATCCTGGGGCACGTTAAAAAGGAGCATAGCCAGCAAGTCAAAGGAGGTTCTCTGCCTCCTCTATTTTGTCCAGTGAGGACACATCTGGAGTACTGTGTCCAGTTCTGGGCTTCCCAGTTCAAGAAAGACAGGGAACTATCTTCTTTGAAGAAGGGAAAAAAAAAAGAAGACAAAAAGAAGAAAAAAAAAAAAAGGCAGACAGATCCCAGACAAGGGCTGCAAAGATGATGAGAAGTCTGGAGCATCTTCCTTATGAGGACAGAATGAGGCCTGGGGCAGTTCACCTTTAGCAAGGGGTTGGATTTGATAATCTCCAGAGATCAGCTTCAACCCCTACAATTCTCTGATTCTGTGTGTATCTGTTAAAATATCTTCCTTCCCTAGCTGAAGGTTATAGAAGGTTCTTCTTGTCTTGGGCATGCCAAGGCTAAAAAACTAAATTAAGAATTTACTATGAGTAGTAAGGTCTACAGAAATCCATTCTGCAACTAAAATAGCTCTGAAAAGAGCGTTACTTATTCTGAAATATTTTTTTCCTTATGGCCAAGGATGGGGCTAACAAGCTGTCTTAAGTCCTTTAATGTTTCAGTCTGTTTTCACCTTAAAATTGGAGTGGGGAAAGATAAAAATTATTTATTGTGTTTTCATGTAAGTTTTACACAGCAGTCCATTTATTTTAACACGTCCAAAGTTCAGAAGTATAGGCATAGACTGCAATGCTATTCATCCCATACAATTCAATCCCTTTCCAGGAGACTGTATTTGCTTCTAATTCTCTTCCATACTCACATGCAGTGTGAATATAAATACATATCCAGAACATCTAGAAATTCAGGAAAAAAAAAGACTATTCTGTAGATATGACAGAATGAGTATATCTTTGAACAGTGCAAATGCATGAAGAGACTAAATTCTCCACGCAATGCTAGCCAACTTGAATAAAACAATTATTTCTGTGATCCTCCAAAGAAAGTGGAATAAATTTTTCAATTTCAAGATTAGTTATACTGGTTTGCCCTCCTTGAAGTGTATTCAAGTTTATATTACAGTCTTGGAACGATTACATATGCAAGTCAATATCATAAAGTTATACATAGATTCAGGCATTTTCAAGCTTGTATACATTTCTCAAATGCGTAAGTTATGAAAAACTATGAGCTCCAGCAAATCATGGTAGAGGTCCATAACACATAATTTTAATGTTTTTAGGTCTCAATTATGCAATTTATTCTTATTTTTCTTATCCACTGTGTTACACATTTGTCTGAATAATCTGATATTCTATCTATTGAAAGACTACTTTGAGGCTGTATTCAGAGAAGTAAGGGAGTTTGAATCTCCAAAGTAAACTGCCAAACGAGATCTTGAAACTTCTGCGAATAAATAATGCATTAACAGAATTATACAGACCATTTTCTTAGAACAAGTGATATTCCAGCATTTTAGAAAATTTACATGAATGAGAATGAAAAGGCAACTATGCAAACTAAATGATGTCTAATTATTAGAAGGTGACAACAGAAAAAAAAAACAGGTGAGAGGTGATAGACATACTCAGTTTTGTAACAATCTTAAATGATATCTGGCAATGCACTTCCTCAATATATACTAAAACAAGAGAAAAAACAACCAGTAAGAATGAAAGTGTAAAAGTGTATTTAATGTATATATCCGATTAAGTTACACTTTGCAGCATCAACTGTTGCTCTTTAGCTAATTGAGAGTTTAAAATGATATAATATTTCGAACTTTAAAACTGTTCTTTCCACAACGAGGATGAGAATCAGATGTTACAACAAATTCTAATTGCTGAATATTCCAGTTTAATATCATCTATTGCCAACTCTAAGAAGCAATAAGGAAATTCAGGATTACTGCACCAGTCTACAAAGTAAAAGCATTTGCTGTGATGATGCATTATTCCAGTGATAAAATTGAATTGAAAAAATTGTAAAAAGCTCTTATCAAAAATCATTTTCACTCCCTGCCATAGGAAGTGAACCACGATACACTGATGTAAGAGAAAACAAAAACCAACATTATTCAAGTGTGTTGAAAGCAAGAGAAGAACTACAAAACTCTTCTTAATTTCCTGACATTGAAGCTTGCAAAGGACAGGATGTGGTGTTTTTCAGAACCGCAAAAAGAGCAAAAAGCTGCACCCTGTGACCAGTGTACAGAATCATTTTCTCCTGGAATGTGGTCCGTATGTACATTTTCAATCATGACAAAGAAATCAGGAAAGATCTAGGATTTTCTTTCTTTCCAAACATCAGATACTTTAATGTCAAATGATAATGTAAAATGTGAAGGAGGAGTTTTCTGTTTCATTTTCTTTTTCCAGTTGTTCCATTTGTTTTTTTTGGGGGGGAGGGGGAAAAGTGGAGAGCATAAAATAATTAAACGGAAATTCACATTTTGGAAGTGCATATGAAGGAAACTGCCATTTCCCTACAAAGTTAATTGTCAACCATTGCTGTAAAAGCACATTCTTACTTTTGTAGTTTAAATAAATAAGCAAAAAAAAGAGCAACAAGAAAAAAAAAAAAAACAGCTCAAAAAAAGCAGAGGTCTCTGGGACAAAAAAAATTAATGGAGCATTATCACAATCCACAGTCAGATCATGATATGCTAGAATCATCTCTTGAACTAATTTGCAGTCTGTTTTTTGGTTGGTTGGTTTGTTATATTTTCGTTTTCTACCATTCATTCTCATTGCCCATTTACTGGGCAAGTATATTTAGATTTACATACCTTCAGATTACAAAATTACCACTGATACAACAGTATCTCTGAATGACTATCTGTTACAGATAACCCAATCATCAGCACTGAAATTCCAAGCTAATCAAAACTGCAAGATTTCATTTTTTTTATTAAATTATTTTAAAAAGCGTTGGCAATTCTGCACAAGTATTCAATCTCAGCTCTGAAAACGAAAAATAACCACATAAGCCGCCAAACTTCCTTCTCGGTTTGCCTCTAAAACAAAATCTCCAAGGAGATGCATACCTTAGACCAAACACAATTCTATATATTCATGAAAGGGCTAAAGAAAATTGTGACATCCTGGTCAACAAAATAAGAAGCTTCAGCTCCGCAAAATCTAATTGCTAGAACTGTTTTTCTATATCTCACATCCGACTTGAAGACACAAGTTCTTTATTCAGATATGCTGTATATATCAAACTATCTCCTATGCATGGAATTCATTTTCTTAGTCATATTCTAATATTGATCCAATTTTACACAGCTTGAAGTCTACCAAAATCAATGACATTGTTTTATAGTATCTCAAGATGCTAGGAAGAGTGGATCCTCAGCTCTTGCAAGAATCATGAAATAAATAGCATCTTAATACAGTAAATATCTTCTGTGTGATACGAATGTGTGGATAGTAAATATTGAAGTTTGCGTATCACTAATTTCTCTATAATGATGTGCTACTACTCACTTAAAAATCAGAGGATTCTTTAACAACCCACATCATTTGAATCATGAAAGATTGATGTGAATTTTAGCTGCACTAAATGGAAAGCCAAATTATCCTATCATTAGAACGGCCTTGTCTATGTTACTCTTTTATCAACTTAAAGGTGAACTTGAAATAGCATGTAACAATCTTGCAGTTTAGGAAAGGTTTTGTTCCTGTGTTACAACTCAGCAGAAATCACAGGAGCACCAGGAGTTAGAGAAGTCTAACAGCATCTTCTAGAAGTACACAGGTATACATTTTTCAGAGGAGACTAATGGAGCATTTAGCTTTTCCATTTGCTACAGTTTTCTGTTTCCACATCACACCACCCACACAAGGCTGCTACACAGTGCTGCAGCTTCCCTTTGGAACTCCAAAGCTCTGTGACTTAGTGACTTCAAAATATATATAATTCAACTGGTAATTTGTATATTATGGGAATATATCAACTTTCTAGGATGCCATCCCTAGAACTCCTATTTTCAGAAGAATTTAAGGTGGGAATTCCAAATCAAATCCAAACCAATATATTCCAGCTATGCTTAAGTCATTCTAAAGATAGAATTACACTGACTTTTGTCAGAAAAACACTAAGCCTTTTCTGATTTCTGGAAAAAAAAGACTGCAGAATTAATATGGTTTTCCCTGAGGACTATGAGTAAATAAGCATCAAGAGAATGAACAAACAGGTATTAAAAAAAAATCCACATGAAATTACAGTAAGATAATGAGGCAACTATGAACACTCTACTGCTTACCAAGAAAGACATCCCATAATTAAATAAAACTAAATGTCAAGGACATTAAATCAGCATCAGTTCCTTACAGCCAGGAATACACACAAGAAAGATTGATTACTATTTTATATTGTTCGTAATGTTTTGTGGAAAGGAAAGGTTGGAATATAGCATTAGATGTACTAAAAAACGAGTCAAAACTAATTTAATATGCTTCCAGTATAAGTTCCAGTAAAACCTTCCTATGCATCTTTGTTTTCTTTCACAATGATGACAAAGATTAGTAATTTTTCCTTGCACCTTTTTTGCATTAAAAATGGATAAAAATGTGATTAACATTGCACAGAATAACTTCTTGATTTCTTGTTCTGTCTATTCACTTTTCATCTTACCTCTGAAACTGAACTATAAATAAAGATTCAAGTTAAACTGCAGCTTAACTGGAGTCAGTCCAACTTGATAAATGATGCTTTACATGAGTAGTAATGTACAGAGGGCTAAAGATGAGGGAGAGATATTACAAGGTACTGAAGTCTTTTGCTTTTCATTGTCAAACCTTACTTCACTCCAAGCAGAAGATAAGAGGAGTAGTGCTGCTTTCAACGAAATCTGAAATAACTTATATTCTTTTGACAACATGAAATTCTTTTGAATGTCATGTCTTCATATGTCTTAGGACATGTTAAGACATGACTCCAAGGTCAATTAAGGTCAATTCCAATCAAGCCATTCTGTGATCCCATGATTCAAATAATTGTTTAAAATATTTTTCATATAATTTTTTTGTTACTGAAATTTGTCAGGAATTTTTTTTTTCGTAATGTATCAGAATACATCAGCCACTCATCTAATTTCTGAGCAATAATTTCTTTGCATGACCAGTCAAGACTGAATTGGCAAGCATGTAAGATTATCACTACTATACATGGACAAATCATGGAAGACCTCTCTGCAAATTAACAGATCCTTCCCCAGCTGTCCTGTCAGTGTTTCATACTGAGCACATTGGATATCCACTAGAAATATGTAGTTTGCTCTGAAAGTAATGCCTCCTATTTATTTCTTGAAACTACAAGATACAAAAAGCACAATAACACTGTTGGACAGAGTAAACTCTCAGCTACAGAAATTCAGTTTTCCACACATGCACCACAATTAGCTATGCATTTTCACCATCAATGAACAGGAGCCTGCATGCCATGCTCATAAAAATCTGTTCCAGAAGAGATGACTGTTGCCATCACCACTGTTAAAATGCACCCACCACCTCACTGTGTTCTCATCCACCATTTGGTCTCCACAAATGTTCAAAAAGCATCAATAAATGTCAGTAGAAGGCATTTTTTGTCTGCATGGAGGAATTCAGTTCCATACCTTTTCTCCATACCCACTTCCATGTGAAAAAACCTGAGTGAGTTCAAAAGCCTCATTAAGGGACAAATGAAGAATTATATATGTGACTAGCAGAATTCTGCTACAATGCTAACCACTAGACTGCAGAAATAGACAGCTTTGTTTAATAATGAGATCAGTACAAAGCCTTCTTTTGTGGAATGAAAAACAGAAACTAATTGAAGAAATGTACTTAGCAAATTATTTAATTATCATGAAATTTTTCCAAGACTGGGATTTCTTCCAGGGAATGATTAATCTGTATCTACAGTTTTCAGAAGTTACCCATAGAGATGACTGAACAACTTCATATGCAACTTTATATATTAAAAGGTATAAAAATGCTACTTAGTAATTTTGTGTTCACATGTAGAATTTATATAAAATACATGTTCTCTGAGAACATTTACAAGTCATTATTGATGACTGTAAGCATTCCAAACAGATAGAAAAGACATACAACTAATATTTCTGCTGCTGTTTTGAATCACAGTACGTTGATTAAACAGTAATGGAAACACCAGTAAGCCTCAAAATCCCTTTTTTTTTTTTTTTTTTTTTTTTTAATCAGATCAGGAGTATAAACATGCTTAGATCATCCTTGATTTATTTTTCCTTTCAAGTACAATTAAGAGACGTTGAATTACAATTTCCTCACCCTTCTTCAAAACACACTTTGCAAATCTTTCCAGTAGAGAGGCACTGTACTTGAACAAAATGTTTCGCAGCTTTTGAAGAATGCTAATTTTTCAAAACACCTCTCTTCATACTAAAATCAGATTGAAACACCAACTTCAGAAGATGCAGTTTCCTGTTCTAGAACCCCAGAGTCAGGTTGACAGACTGCCTTCCACATTCACGTGCACAGTATACCAAATTTGATAGCTATTTCTTTCCATTTCTACTGTGCTTAAGTCAACATCTAAAGATAATCTAGTGAAAAAGTAGTGTCCAGTAACATAAATAAGCAACTGTCATAATGAAAAAAAAAAAAAGTTTAAGGGAACAAAACAAAGCTGAAAAGTATTGCAAAACATAAAAATCCCATTTTCCCATGACCACACTCAGATTTATTGTACAGCACTCCTGTCTATCCTGTGGTTTTTTCACAACACTGTATAAAATCAATTTTGAGATGCTAGGTTTGAAGAACCTTACAGATTACCCTGGAATTTCTGCACTCTATTGTCATTACTACTACTAAAAACTGTTCCCAAACAGCAATATTATTTATAAGCAGCACTATATTCATTTCAAGTTGTTCCAGGATGTAAGCACAGGAAGAGAACTAAGTGCTTAGTAGAATGTGCAGGAAGATCAGCTATAAAGCATACTCATATGGATTTGCTTTAATGACTCTCAGGTATAAGAATTTTTAACTTTTTAGGAAAGAAGTCAGAAGCGGAGATGAAATTCATTACTATATTTCAAAGCAAAGAAATGAATAAAACAAAAGAAAAAGAAAAAACCCTGTATCTACTGTTATGGAATAATGTCTCTTTTCCTCTCCTCCAAAGATTAAACAACTGTCTTGACACAATCTGACATCATTGGCTAGGCATGTTTTTAGAGAAAACACTACTTGAAGGCAAGTATCTGAAGCAGCTTTAAAATAATATGTTTGGTCTATAGATCCCAAGATATCTCCCACCATCCAAGTCAACCTCATTTCACGTGGCCTCAGATGCAAACTGAAACAACACTGATTTTTTCAAAGTCATCCTACTATCACACCAAGGAGAAAGGGGTTACCACGGATTTTATTTTACTATGATAAGTCTATTTCAAGACATACGAAATCCAAAATTCCCTTCTTTGTACTGTATCACTACCAGAATTCAAAGTTTTTTTCAACTAGTACAGCCCAGCTAAGTGGTCTTTGCAACCAGCTATGGCTCTTATCAAGGGCTAAAGAACTAAATGTAGTCACAAGCCTCTAAACAACTGTACTGTGTAGTGCAAGAATAAAAAGGGAGTATTTATTTATTTATTTATTAGACAGAGTATTGAATTTGGATTTAGCTCTGACTTCAGCACTCCAGTCTCAGATAACTTGCAGCACAGAATTTCCTTCTAGGTCTCATGCACTTTACATGTTTCGTTTGTCATAGAATCATAGAACGGCCTGGGTTGGAAGGGACCTCAAGGATCACCAAAGCTCCAAACCCCTCTGCCACAGGCAAGGCTGCCAACCTGCATATCTAATACTAGACCAGGCTGTTCAGGGCCTTGAACACCTCCAGGGATGGGGCATTCTGCTTACTCAAACCAAAAGCTCTCTGAAAAATATGTCTACGCGCTTGTGCATATGCAGTGCTTAGCAAAAGATAAATCTTATAATAGCTTTTTTTTAAGTATCTCTTAAGTTTCTCTTCTAGGAAAGGTCTCTTTCAAGATAGTGTCATTGACCTTATTCGTACTCAGGGTATCAGAAAAGCATGAGAAGCTTGAATCTTCCTGTTGAATTTGAATAGCAAGCCCATTCAGTATCTGTTAAATAAAATGGATGTGACAAATGTACGAAGAACTATATAATAAATCAAACATTTATATCCTAAGTGCACAGAAGTAAATACTTATGGGGGAATTATTGATTTAATTAGGAATCTCTATTCTTGTTTTCTGTTTTGTTGTGGGTTTTTTGTTTTGTTTTGTTTTTAATGTCCATCTTTTTCTGTAAGATATTTCTGCTTCTTATAGGAATTTTCAGTCAGTGTATCCTGAATCTGACAATCTCAGTCTTCCAGAAAAAAAAAAAAAAAGCTTTTTTTTTTGGTTGAATATTCTTCTAACTTGAATGTTTGTGTTAAAACTGAAATACACAAGAGAATTTTATCACTTGTTCTGTATTAAGATCCAGAAGGTATTTAATGAAGCATTCTGGTATTAATGTCTGTTCTCAGGAAAGCACATTAGAATTTACTTGTTTTCCTGATTGCCAGTAGGAGAGATTCAACAAAGTAATGTTCTGATATTACTGAGAATTAGATTGTATATGAAACAGAAATGAAGCCTCAATTTGAAGACTTATTAATTATTTCTTATCTTGGTCTTTCCTAAAGGGTAGCTGCCAGAAGATGGCCAGCAGCTGAAATCAGTAATGCAGCATTAAATGCCCAAATTAGCTTTGGGAAAGAAAGAAATTGCTAGAAAATTTGGAGAGGGGGAAGAGTATAAATCCTTAGTTAACAGAAAATATTCATTAATAGATTTGAAATTTAATGGGGGACAGCTGAAATGTGTAATAAATAGGGGAAGGGGGATTGTTTTACTTTTCTTTAAGAAAGGGAAGAGGAGGATGAAGAGCTGAGATACAGGAAGCAACTAGTTTAAGTTCTACTGCTAGACTGAAAGAAACTGGTTCCTGAGATTCATATGATGTGATCACAAAATGTTCCACCATGCAGTGATGTTCAACCATTACAAAACAAAACAACAACCCTACAGAACTGAAAAAATACTTTTCAACCTATTCACCTATTGGATACTTCACTTAGTGAGTGATAATGCCCAAGAAGAAATCAGTAAAAGCACTGACTTAATTCAGGAGATGAGTGGCAATTTTCTTTAAAATGCAAATGGATACCACAGAAAAAAAAAAAACATCTACAGGTCATAATCAAGATGAACAGGATGAGTTCAGGAACTCATAGGCCTAAATAGGAATGAAAGTATGAATACTGCAGCCAAGAGAGTAGGAAATCTTTCAAGATTTAGAGAACCCACCAATCAGACTGCCAGACAGTCCCTGCAATCCCAATTTTCATACATCTTCAGGAATACATGTAACAACTATGTGTTGGGAACAAAACAGAACTGACCTTATCTTGGAGCAGGGAGACCAGATGGTATACTGAAACCTTGAATCTTCTTTCTACCATTTGATAGCACCAAAATCTCAGAAATCTTCTTATGAGACTGTTTCAACCAAACTGAAACTTTGGTCTCTCTGTACAACATCTACACATTTCTTGAGCACCTACAAGGACAGTGACTCCTCCACCATTCTGATAGCCCACTCCAGTACCTGACAGCACTCTGGGAGAAGAAATTTTTCCCATCAGCCTGTTCTGATCTGATCTAACAAAACTTTTCAGAGTTTGATTATAGATTTAAACTTTGCCAATCTGTAAATAGCAAAGTGGGATAGGTAGTACTGAGTAATGTAAAGTTCATTTGTATCAGAGGTGGAAGTATATATTGCTAGGAAAAAAAAAAAAAAAGTAGTTTATACTACTAGGTAAGTCACTGCTGTTAGAAAAAAAGAATTTTGGGTAGACAGTTTTGTCTACCCAGCTAAGATGAATTTATTGTGCAAGTAATAGAACACAGTCACATAAAAGGTTTTATAGAAAGTCAAATCTTGCTGGCTCCACCTATATTCATCTTTCCAGGTTGTATCTTTCAAAGACATAACTTGAGATGAAGCAGTGTTACACGCCTATCAGAGTGCTAAGTTATGCCACTTCTGTTCTATGGCATTTTATATCACTGCAAGTCAAATTTCCAATCACAGTTAATAGAAACCATTATGTTGTCAAGATATTTCATAATATTAACAGTGGATTTACACTCTTCTTACGCTACTCAAAAGAAATGTTTTGCAATTTACTATGTTAATTTGTGTTACCAGATCTATTGATTTTAAAAGAAATTGCTGACAGTAATATAATGCTTTCCTTATAAATTGTAATAGCTCTTCCAGAAGACTATTTTAACCTGCGTCAGTGTAACTCTTGGACAGTAGAACAGGAAACAATTAAAATTTAATTTTCATTTTGCTTTTCCAACTACCATTAATAAATTTAAATTATGACTCTTACTCAAAAAAAGTCTTTACTTCTACCTATGTCTCTATTCAGGGAAATACTATGAAACTTCATCGAAGCAACGGTCACATTAAAAACATTTTGTATAAATACAGAAAGAAAATATACTGACGAAAGAAAAAGACCTAATCATTAAGCTTTTCACTACAACTTCACTTGATCTTGCAGTATTAGATAAGTGTAAAAAAGAAAAATGTCTCTACATGGCTGTACTAAACAAAATATTCTCTTGATAAATCTTATAGACTCTTATAGTCTCTGTAGACTAATAGAAAATATGCCATGTAACAGTAGGGAAGTAAACATGAATTAATGAAAAACTTTCAATGGTATTTTTAACAGTTCTCATAGAACGCTGAATACATAGAGCTAACTAACTTCAGTGAGATAAAGTCAAAAAATGAAGTAAACAGATTCTGTGTTATAAGCAGACATTTGTATCTCACAATACTGCAAACAAGTAGGAATTCAGTAACTAATATTATGGCTGTACCCATCTCCTAATGAAATCCTCAGAAGACACAAAATCATGAATTCGTATTTCTTTATTACTTACTGAACTACTATATAGAGACCACATCACAAATACCCTGTTCAGTTTTGGACCCTCACAACAAAAAGGATCACAGAACTACAGCATCACAGATTGCGGAGGTTGGAAGGGACCTCCAGAGATCACTAAGTCCAACTCTCCTGCTAAAGCCAGTACTTCACTATAGGTCCCACAGGTAGACATCCAGACAGGTCTTGAATATCTCCATAGAAGGAGACTTCACAACATCTCTGGGCAACCTGTTCCAGTGCTCCATCAACCTTACTGAAAAGGATATTAAGTTGCTCCGTTTTTCTGAAACTTATTTGTTCACATTATCCTCCTTAAACAAAACAAACAAACAAAAAGAGAATAAGGAAGAGTTCACTGTTTCTTTCATGTCATCTACCAAGGAAAGAAAAAATGGTGGGAAAACTGGTGAGACAAGACCACATCAGTGAGTTCGATAATTTTTACTGAAGTTTCCAGCATCAGTTACCTATCTTGCAAGTAATACTGTCAGTTACACAAACTCAGTCTGCAAGTAAGAGAATGCTATGGTATTCCAAATCTGAATGGATACCTTGAAAACATAAAATTGTTATAGATAACCATATGAATAATAGGAATGTCTCCAAAATAAAAAGCTGCTTCAACCAAATTTTTTGCTCAACAAATAGCTGCTATTAACATTTGATATGGAATGTATGTGCATATCTGGTCATGCCAAGGGGAAAGCCTGACAAACAGAGTTTTGACAGGACTTCATTTCTATTAAATAGCATCTGACCTTGAGTCCAGAAAATTCCCTAGAGGATTGAGGCAGGCAACTTTTTCTAACTCTAAAGCCTATTCATCTTACTTTAAGGAATATCCCATTATTAGTTTTACATTTATGATATGCATATTCATATACTTATCACTGAATTTCTTGTAAGGTGGGCAGGACTCACTATTTCTGATAAAGTCCAGTTTGTCTTTAAGAAGGAAAAGGCTTTTCCAAATTCCACCCAGAAGCTAGAAAAGAAAATTAAGTTTTCTTTGAAAATGATTTGTCTTACAGTTCCTTAGTTTTTTGGTTTTTTTAAGCATTTTCACAAGGTATCACACTGTTTTTTTTAATACAAAGAAGTAAGCAGAGAAAGGTAATTGAAATAATGTGTGAAAAATTCTGTCAGTTAAATTTATGTGGTTTAGGATTTTTTTCTTTTTCCTAACATTAAAGACATATTGTAACAGTTCTTTTTATAATACTTGGCTGTGTTTCAACAGTACTTTAAATTAAGTTCTTACCATAACAGACATACCCCAGCCACTCTTTTCTATGCAGAGAGTTTAAAATGAAACAGTGAACTGGTATTGAGGGCAAGGTGATATAGTTACATGGTTTAAAGTCAAAAAAATACTGTACGGGGAATATATTTTCAACTACATAGAAACTATATTCCTGACTATGAATCAATGTCAGTATTGTAACTGTCTACTTATAGTATAAGTACCCAAATATAGTTCAAGGGTTTTCACATATACACAAGTCCGTCCTTATAATAGATATAAACACATATTAGGCAAAGTAATGTCTTATTTTGAAAAGTGGCAGCTCTTTGTATTGCAGAAAAGGAGGAATCATTTGTACCTTGTCTAGTAACAAAGACTGAAGAAAACATATGCAAAATAAGTCATTTCATCTCCTCGGACCTTTAATTCCTATATTACTGTTACACCCCATGGCATGACGTATTTTTGCCAGCACAAATTGGGCTCTGAAACTTTAACCTTCAGGTATACACATGACTTAAAATTTAGTAGAAACTATATTAAGGTGAAAACAATGTACACCTTACTTGTACCAGAAA
Organism: Tragopan temminckii; assembly: GCA_028571105.1. Taxonomy (NCBI): domain Eukaryota; kingdom Metazoa; phylum Chordata; class Aves; order Galliformes; family Phasianidae; genus Tragopan; species Tragopan temminckii. Next base: position 11,780,751 of record JAOWBP010003659.1, on the reverse strand, counting down.
ATTCTGTCAAGAGAGCTAACTCCAACTTAGTTACCATAATGCAAGAGAACAAGGCCACGAGGAAAAGATTCATCACTGATAAAATGTTAAATAGTATAATATAAGATGAAGAGATGCCCTCTAAAGGAACCTGGACAAGCCTGAAAAGTAGGCCTACTTGAATCTAATGAGACTCAATAAGGCCAAGTAAAGTGCTGCATTTAGACTGGAGGAATCCCAGATATATGTACAGACTGGTAGAAAATTGCTTGAGAGCAACCGTGCAGAAAAGAATTCAGCAGTTCTGGTGGGTGAAAAGCTTGACATGAGCCAGCAGATTGCTCTTGCAGCCCAGTAGTACTGCATCAAAAGAGGGGCAACCAGCAGGAAGGACGAGGGAAGGGATTGTCCCCCTCTGCTGTGACCACAGAGGTCTTGTCTAAATAAAGGAAATAAACTGTCAATAATATTTTGCTCCTAGTACAAAAGTAAAGAAATATAAATACTAACTACACACATTTACGTATAAATCAAAGTTTCCCATGTGAAATTCATGTTTTAGATAATTTTTTAGTTCTTGTTCAATATTCATTCATACACAGCATTAAACAATATCACCTCTATTTTTACATATCTCTAAAGCTGAAACTAACCCAAACTCCAAAACTCAGACTGTCAGGAAGCACCTAGTGTCACTTCATTTAATGTCTAAACCTTCAGTTTTAATTATGAGTTACGATTTTCTTCAATATAATTATGCATTTCATTAGGAAAACTGAAGAACATTATACCATCCACAGGAAGGAAATAATAGGAAATTCGGTACTTTCAGAAAGAAAAGATGTGCGTGTCTTTCTGCAGCCATAAAAGAAGTAAAGGATCTTCTGCCTGCCACGGCAGGGGATTGGAATTAAATGATCTTTAAGGTCCCTCCTAAACTAACCCATTATATGATTCTATAAGAGAAATAAAAGTGGGTTTTTTGAATTATTTTTACTTTATTTAAAATGAGAGAGGATAGCAAAAAGTTACAGCTTCTCAAGTTACACATATTGTATGTTTCTACTTCCCAGTAAACACACAAGCACAGGAGAGTTTACAGATCTTGTAAAGGAACTGTAACTTCAGTTTAACTTTTTGCTGTCCTTAGTTACAGCTAGCAGTTCATATCACTACGCTTAAATTTGTACCAGATTATAAGATCTGAAGGAACAGAAGGCTAGCCTTACTTTAGCACTAAACAAACTCATTGAAATGCTCACTAAGATAACAAAAATATAAAAGTCTAGAGAAATAAAATAACATCCAGAGTAAACACATGCCTTTACAAATGCCTATCCAAAATCTCTCTGTACTGTATTTTAAAGGCAATTACATATTCAGTCCTCACACAATTCTGGCTCTGACTGTCTGTGAAGAAAGTTTGGAAATGTTGAAATCTGAAACCAACAATATCAAATGATGATTAATTGCTTCAAAGAGATCACTGAATAAAAATTTTAAAAACACATGGAAGTGATTACACTACGCTTTCCCTTAAACTTACTTCTGGGAAAACAAGATAGCATGAATGGATTCCACTGCATTACATTACACTGTGAATAGTGTTGAAAATAGTTCATTTTAACAAATCAGTGGTCTCAAAATTTTGTTGGTTAAAGAAATCAGAATGTGTATATCAGCAATGTCTTCAAAAGTTTCTTCCTTCTGTGTTACTGATCAAATGAAAGGACTTTATTAACAACTACGGGATCACAAAGGTAATAACCATCCTGAAGTATATAAAAAGTTTGGGGGGATTAAAAATACCAATGTTTAATACCAATGAAACAAAAATGCAAAAAATATTTAAATCATTCAGTGGCCAATCATCCAATTAACTCAATGGATTTTTGGAATTATTTTCATAGCAACATGTTAGTTCACTTTTATGAAAGTCACAAGGAGTAATCTGAACACATTGGCACTAACCAAAGACAGTAACTATCTGATCTATTTATACACATCTTTATCTAATGTTTTAACTGATGCATTTCCTTACAAGTGGATACTCAAAATAGTTCAGTCAGATACTGTCTGTTTAGGAAAGCTTGCTGGCTTTGGTATTCTAATTTTGTAAATCATATCAAACCGTGATGATTAATTTGCAGTGAAGATACTTCAAAAACTACATTATATTTTCAAAGTATATTTATGATACATATTTTTAAAATTATATGAACACCTAAATAATTAAACAAAACTCTTTTGGCAACAATCTCAGCACCAATATCCATGTGAAGTCAATGCTGATGAAATATTCAACCTTTTCTACAGCACAGTGGGAAAGAGGATTCCAAAGCTTTTAATCATGTGCCTGTAAATGAGACCTAAATAGAAGGTAGTAAAGTTGTTAATGATTAGCATGCTAATTATAGAAGTGGGATTAATATGATTAATTTTCCAGGCTTTTTCAATCATCCCCCCAAATATTAGAATGCTGAAGATTCCCTTATAAGTGGAAACATTTAATGTCAGTATTATTTACTATACCTGATAAGATCAAGCAGAAGACTGTTTCAATCCAATCCTTATTTTGTGGCAAATCAAAATTTTTCAAACTTCAGCTTCTACTTATTTCCGTAACTTCATATCAGTGAATCAACTCATGATTAATTCTCTACTAGGAATACAAATTGAAGTTTTAGAAAAACTATAAAGACAGACTCTGCTTTTTCTTTTTTTGTTTTTTTGTTTTGTTGTGTTTTGTTTTTTTTTTTTACTACAAGATATACTCTCTTAAGAAATGATCTCACATAGCAGATTTTTCATTTGTAGAAGCAAAATTGACATTCTGGATTTGCAATAGAGCTGCATCATTAAAAAAATAGGTCTTTCATGTCAAGAGCCATCAGTTCTAAAGAGACCATGAGCAACTAGTGTTGATGCCCAAGGCTCTTTCCAGAAGCGAATACATAATGAGTCTAATGGACTGAACGGCAAGGAAAAATTCAGATTGTTTATCTATCTGTACCTATCAGGACCAGACAAGATAAAAAGCAGAAATGCATTACTAAAACACCAGGGAAAGAGCCTGTACAGTGGAATAATATGCTGATACATGAATATGCCATCTTCAATTGGCAAACGTGGAAATAAAAATAATTCATACATAGACATAGAGATATAATAAGTATCTACCTTTATATAGAAAGATACACAAATTTATAAGAACAGGACTGAAATTTATATTACACAAATGCAACCATACAGGCCAGAAAAATATTTTGGACCTGCAAACATACTTTAGCAGAGTAAAAAACCTTATACTGATGTTTCTGATCAACTCATCAAAACAGCTTTGCAATGTTTAATGTGAGAGAAAACGAGGTCAATCTTAAAAGTAATCCAGTGGGAAATAACTTTCTAGTGTTTGATAGAAAAGTATCTGTAGAATTTTCAGACATATTTCTGTTAGTGCAACATGCCAAACATTTATGTTAACATAAATGATTTTATGTTAATGGATTTATGTTACTGTTTTGTAAAACAAGAATTTCCAATTTTTATGTACTTCAGAAGGAGTGAAGATTAGCTTGTTGAGCAGCTATGCTGTACTTCATGAAACAGAAATCTCACAAGGTACTATTTTCAAACAACCCTAAATTTAAAGACTGGATTTGCAGCTCTCTTTTCACATATTTAACAATCCTTTAAAAACTTTAAGACTTCATGACAGAGTGCAGCTTTGTCATATTCAAGGAAACAAATTTTTAGGCATAAACATCAATTTGCTCAGGCCTTTTTAGAGATAAGGAGAAAAGATTTAGTTTATGGAGGAAAAAAATGAAAAAGGAAAAAAGAAAAGAGCAAATAGCAAATCGATGCTATATTCAAGAAAGATCCTGCTGAATGCACTTTTCTGTACCTGGGATGAGTTTCCATACCTAACCTGTACGTTTGAGAATCTACAGAATATGACAATTCAGTTTTATTTGTTTGTATTGCTTCAAGTAAAATTATCTGATTTATTTAGCTAAACAAAAAACCAACCAAACAAACAAAAAAACCTGATTGTACCAGGTTCTGTTTACATATGCATGGTTCCTAAATTGTAGCATGCAGCTAAATGGTAACATGCAACATTGTCCAGTCATTCTAATGACAATTCAAAATATGCATATATCAGCTGCCCTAGTGGCTCTTTGTTAGTAAATCTTAATGAAAAAAATCATTCTGAAATTGAATGCCAGCTCCCTTCTCTGACTATTCTTTTTCCTTTCTCTCATGGAGTAAGGATTCAGGTGTAAAGTGAAACTGACAAGCAAACTCAAATATCGTTCTTCTTTAACATATCTTTCATTTATAGACTTCAGCAATTTCTTAAATTAATGCAACTTTGTTTTTGCACTATGCATGAAATATTTGTCAGATAGAAAGCCTGAGTAGAAGATACTATACAAAGGGAAGCCTAAGAGATTCTTCCACTTCAAAATTCTCCAGATAAGGTTTTACCTTAACGGCTCTGGTTTGGACAGATTTAAAATTTGAAAACAAGGCAGCCAAACCTAATGCGGTCAGACTTCATTTCTTCCCATTTTTTCTTCAGGAGGAGTAGGTTTAAAAAGAACAAATTATAAAACTGAACAGCTCACAAAGATGTTGCAAACATTTTTCATTGACACTATCATGCAGACAACATATTATTTCTTGTTACCAAGATACATGGCTATTCTTTCCTCAAGGTATGTTTAGTATCTTCAGAATGCATGTTACGCAAATGGTTGACTTTTCAGAAGGCTCATGACAGTATCACATTTTGTGTATCACAACAATCAGATGGCTAACTAAATCTACTCATCTCTACAGTGGAAATTTCTGCAAGATTTTAGCCTAAGAGGCATAAATTGTTTTCTTAGCAGTATGTAGGAGTCGCGTGTTTTTCAGTGAGAGGACTGTGGGCATCTGACAGCACTAGATGATGCAGTGAAGAAAAAGTGTATGGAAAGCAAGATCAGGATCCATATTTCATTTTGATTCCTTATGTGGCATCAGCATTCTGATCACTAACAATCACACCGTGTTTTAAATCAAAATGTTAAGCTCCACAAAACAACCGAATCCAAATATGTTTCCTTTTCTACTCTATACTTACTCTGCTTCATTTAGTTTTGAAAACCCCACCCCATGATCACAGTCAGTGATTCGCTAACTACTGTCTTCCTCCCCCATTACAAGGCATGGATTTACATTGCAGACGTTACCTTATCACCCTCAAATAGCTAGGCTGAACAGAAGAAAACTTTGTAGAGAAAGAGATGCAATCTTCTCAAGACAGAAAGAAGCAGCAGGACTACTCCAGTCTTCTGAGAAGTTCTTGCCTTTTTTGAGAAAATAATAACTCTCTCAGTTTCTCCCACCTTCCCTATCTAAACATTTTTCTCACCTTCATCCTGAGACAAAGGGAAATATCTATGGCATGAAGATTCTCTGACATGGAAGAATGGAGCAGAACCAGCCAGAGCACAGATACATGTTTCTCCCTTAAATATAGGGAATTTTGCCCCAGACTTCTAGAAGATTTTGAGATTTTTCAGGTTCTAGTTGAAGTACACATAACAGACAGTTAATATTCTCATATTTGTTGCTATGAATTCACCACTTCTGACCTGGTTTCTACCATTAGATTTTCTGCTCCCTTCAGGCAAGTTTTGTGTTTAATGCTTCAGACTGAACCAAGCTTTCCAAACCTTATAAATAAGGCGAACTATTAAAAATAATAATAATAATTGTCTTAGTAATACTAAGTAATACCTTAGTAATACCATGCATTCCACGTACTCAGTTTAACATTAAGTCAGCAAGATCTGTATGCCAGTACCCAGCACTTTAACTCATCTCATCTGAGTGGCATACTGTTCCTCCAGCAGCAGGAGAGACACTAGACATCACAGGAAAAGTGGGACTTCCAGCAGCTTTAGTGGTAAGTTGTCAAGTTGTCTTTCTGTAGCATTTGGAGCTGCAACTACACATTAATTACACCAGAGAGGATTCTCCTGTGCCCAAGTAACGCATGTTTAAGAAGTCATGTAGAACATCTGAAGTCGATTACAGAGAAAACAACTCTTGGGAAGCTTGCAGATTCCAGTAACTATCAAACAACAGTTACAAAGAACATACTGAATATGTAAGACATAAAAGGAGACTAACTTTGATATTCTGTACTCTGTATGGACATAAAATACTATTTTGTGCTAAACACTGAAATGCAGATTATTTTAATATCACGAGTTAAGCAGTTGATTCCACACCTCAGAACAACACACTGGTGGTAAAGCTGCACAAGAACTTAAGCAGAAACATATTCAAAATCATTCATTATCTCATCAGTGTTTTATTTTTTATTATAAGCACAATTATAGTAAGTATGCTAAATTCAGGAAGAAAAATATTGAACAGTATTATTAACTGCATCATTACAGCAGCCCGTTGCATCAGAGATCACAGTGTCTCTAGAGAATTTTACAAATATGCTTCACTTGCAATATGCGTCCATACCTTTTTGTCTAATATCCAACTAATTTAAACGTCCCATAAGTGGAAGCAAAATTTACTCTACACCAGTTTTATCAAGACAATGCAACATACTATTATGAGGAAAATCTGAATTTATGTACTTTCCTCTTAGCTGTCCTCAAGAAAGAATTAGCAAGGAATTTTCCTAACCTGTGTTTGACATTAATGTAATCATAAAGTATTACCAATATCTTTCAACAATAAAGACTTGCATAACAGAACATATCCTCTTCAGCAGTAGCTTACCTAAGCTAGTTTTAAGCCCTAAGTCACGCTCTAAGAGTCCAAATGCTAACCACATGCTTGACTTTTTCTCAAAATAATTCCCATCAATATTTCTCTTTGAATAATATTAAATACTTGATACAACAGGATTTTCAATTGTGTTTGTTATTCCTCACTGTAATGATAGAATCCCTTAGGTACCTTAATTTAGGAGGAAAAAAGGCAGTAAATTTCAAAAGTGCAAGTAGAGTTTACTTATTCCCACTGTGGGAAAAAGTCTTATGCTTGATAATAGTATTGTAACAGATGCTGTAAGTAAGGCCATCTATCTAGAAGGCACAGAATAATCTGCAGTACAGTACAAAGTTTCCAAAGTTATCTTTACAGTAGGTAACTCCCATAGTAGAAGTTATAAAGTGACAGGAACATCACAAATAGTCATTTTAAGATATCTATTTCTGAATTGTATCTGATGTATATACTTAAATTTCTGCTTCTACATTTTTCATTTTCTGAACTAGGAATTCAAATGAATGGTTTTAGGTCCAGTTCTCAGTACACTTTAAGTCATTTTGTTATAAACAAAAAAGCATATCTTATTCTTGATTTGATTCTAACATGTGCAATTAGCTGATACTCACCCAATCCACCTTCACATAGCACTACTTAAAATCAGTAAAATGAGAAGAAAATACTATTTATGTTTATTTATCCATATACTCCATGAAAGACAGAAAAAGAGATCAAGAATGGCATAGAGTAACACTGAAAGAAAGCTGACGGAGGAAGGAATAAGCCACATTTCAACACATTTCACAGTGTCAGAGCTAATAATAAAGAAACTTCTTCGTCCTAGACATTGTTCCATTGCACATTCTTGTTTTAATTAATTTAGTTTAACCACTACATTTGCAACCATTCACTTTTTCCAATTTCTCTCGCTTTTTTTTTTTTTTTTTTTTTTTTTTTTTTTTTAATTATGAGAGTTTCTAATAAAGACAACATGGTGGTCATCTAAAGGTGTACCGACAAGCATAAATGCTGTAGTTAACATTGCAAAGTTGAAAAGTCCAACTCTAAGGAAATGTGTATGCTAATAGAATTTTCACTCCCACAGGACTGTGGGCATAAGCACATCCATCACAGAATCACAGAATTGTACGGGTTGGAAGGGACCTCCAGAGATCATCAAGTCCAACCCCCCTGCCAAAGTAGGTTCCCTACACCAGGTCCCACAAGTAGGCATCCAGGCAGGTCCTGAATATCTCCAGAGAAGGAGATTCCACAACCTCCCTGGGCAGCCTGTTCCAGTGCAGTTTGAAGCAGAAACCCAACAAAACAATCCTAGGTATTGTCAATAATAAATAAATATTCAGAAAACAAGAAAATGCACAAATGGTAGTTAAGTAATCTGCTGTTACCAAGGAAACCGGCAAGACTTACTCAACACTTCCTACTCTATTCCATTATCATTCAGTATGAACTCAAATGGAGAACCACTGTACCTCCTCCTTTGAAAACCTAGGAAATCACTATCATTGGGGATTAAACTAACCTAGAAGACATCTCTTGGATTTATGTGCCACCAAGAGCTAACAAACATTAAAAATAACTAAACAAACAGATAAACTCACATCTCAATAGTAAGATGCAAAATCCAAACTATCCCTAAAGAGTATAAGAGAAGTGGAATAAATTTGCAAATAATAGGTCTATGCAGCTGCATTAAAATACAGATAGATACATTCTCAATAGCTTTGTATCCAGTCTTCATAAAAGCTTCCTAAATTGCTAAGTCTACATTCTTCAGGGGTTTGGGAATTCTTTTCCTTGATTCATTGCCATAGATTTACACAACTGAAATTCATCTGCCACCTACTTGCTACCATGGGTATGAAAGTGCTGCTGATTTCCACACATTAAGGTAATTATTATGTCCTTTAGCTTCTACTTTACATGAAATACAGTCATCTGTCTTAAGAGATAGCTGTATATATATTAACATCTATTTATTTTTCTGGTATGCTCAGAGACACATAGAAAGGGAAAGTAATGGTAAACGTAATTAGATCATTTATTATAACATCCCTGAAATGTTCAAGAATCCTGAAACTCAGTTTTACACTACAAACTGGAAATAGATACACTACCAAGAAGAAAAAAGAATCATGTTCTCTCTCCTCAAACAGGATAACAGTAATAAATCTTTAATGAACATTCTGAAAAATTTTAACATGCAAAGAAAAACTAATTTTGTTTTAGCTTTTGTAAATGATTTTATTAGTTTATCAAAGTGAGTCTTGATATGGATCT
>JAOWBP010003659.1:11752695-11771369 GCA_028571105.1 Tragopan temminckii | reverse complement strand
ATAAATAAATAAATAAATAAATCTATTAATTCCACAAAAAGTTCAGTTGCAAGAGGACTCATGAATGATAGGATCCCACACTGGAAAGAAAAATACCAAAATTTACAAAAACTTTGTCATGGAGAAATTTTGTTGAACTTCAAATTCTGTGATGTCACATTCCAACTTATACTTCTCTTCCTGCTCTGCAAATTTGGTATAATAGCCGATACCGTCTTTGGAAACTGCCTTTGGAAACACAGAGAAACACCAAATAAATTCTATGCTGTTAAATTTGACTTCGGCTGCTAGGCAACTGTAACTTACTGCAAGACGTAGTTGACTTTTTTTTTATCTAATGTGAAAAAAAAAATTGAATCTTCTTCAGAAAAAAAAAAAAAAAAGTAGAAAGAGTGAAGCAGGCTGTAAAAACATCCTAAAAAAGATCCAAACAGTACTTTTCATACTTATACTTTTTTCCAGGAAAATCTATTACAATTACTCTTGCTCCCCCCCCCCCCCAAAATAAAACAGTTCACCAGCTTTCAAACCATTCTTCTGAATATAAACATTTAAGAAAAAGAAGGTATTTTTCACTCCATTGCTCCATGCATGCTTTTTTTTTTTTCCCCTTTTTTTTCTATAAAGATCCTCTTTATGACACATTTATAGACAAAACATGCTTCTTCAAGGAAAAATAACTGATGTTTCATAACGCTTGCTTGAGCAAGAATGCTGTACATTTACTTTTATTTCAGAAACATATTAAAACATGATAATTATAATGAAATTACAAAATCTGACTGGTTAAAATTTTCAGTCACAGAAATACACCACTCTTCCACTGAATAAGCAGTGAGGCTTTATAACATTTTTAACAGTTCTTCAGAAGTCCATTCAGGAATCTAGATTATTATTTTTTTTTAGTAAAAACGTAGTGCATTCTCTGTTGACCTGGTGGGCTTTGATTCAGACTATTAATCACATTCTAAAGTTTCGACACTGATTTCTAAGAAAATCTGATGTTTAAACCTTACCAAATGAGACTCTCTGCCAAGCAAAGCCTAGTTACAAATTTTATTACTCATCTCAAAACTTCGCTCTATCTTGCTAAAATATAGTAAGACTTGCACTTTTCATCCTATGAACACACAAGCACACAAGGCAGCCAGGGCAGAAAATAAATAAATAAATAAATAAACCAAATGACTCCTGGTCTTTTATGATAGATGAAGAGAATTCAGCAACAACTATTTGGTCCAATCAATTTGTCTTATAGAAACTTCTTGTTTCATTTTGAATGCATACTGGGAAACATTTTAATTCAAATCAAGAAAGCACCTTCACATGAGCTCTTCTTCTTCTTTAGGTAGTTAATGTAGTTATTAAGAATTAAGAACATTAAGAAAGCAACCTAGACAGTCTCCTAACAAAATAACTTCATTATTATACTACTGCCAGTATTTGCCCATGCTTCACCCTTTATTTTTCCACTGAAGGCTTTTATTCTCCTTTTTTCTAACAATACAGCCAATTTAAGACATCTTTATTACATAGCGACAAAAAAAAGCAAAACTTCAAGCATTCCAGTTTAACACAAATTTGCCTGTTTCTGTTACTGTGAGTCCAGGCAGCACGCTAAACCACCACATGGCACTCAGTACCACACAGGTAGGTAAAGCTCCTTTCTCTGCTATGCATTTATATGTCACGTGTTCAAATGCAAGAAAATAGCAATTTGCTCTGTCATTTATATCTCACAATTATACTAATGATTTTATTTCTTGGTTTAAAGGAAAGCCCTCAACTGTGTCCTAGATTAATCTGTAGTAACTTCAACAGTATACTTACAGCTTTTCCTTGTATATCATGCACTTTAAATTACTTAATTAAGGAAGTCTTTTTCTTCTTACTTGAATGATTAAAAAAAAAAAAAAAAAACTAATTTCAGGAAGCAAAAACACCTCTAATTTCCTGATTGTTCAGATTAATTATGAATGTTTCTGATTCTTATTTGAGAAGCCTACCTCAGGAATTTTTATCTGATACTTCCATCATCTACCGCATTATACCATAGTACTTCAAAGTAAATCAGAATCTCCCTGAATTTTTACTTTTATCTAATTTAGATTTATGCCATTGCCTACAAACAGCACTACATGAGTTCAATTACAGTGTTCTTACATGATTTGCTTATGAAATTAAATATGGACACATTTTTTAAAAGTATACAAAATTCTTATTTACAAAGGCTATTCCAAAAGCAATGCCTCCTATTTTATTTTGTTGGCCCAAGACATCAGAGACAGATGTTGGTGGTATGGCAGTAGAGGCTGAACCTTCCCACCAATATTCTGTTAAATTTTATTGCTGTGAGACAGATGGCAGCAAAGGAGCGGTCTGATACAATGGTGTCTGACATGGAATCTGTTTTAAGCACTCCCACATAACTAGCAGTGATAGACAATGTCTTTAAATTGCTCAAATATTGGAATGGGCTGCCAGGAAAGTAGTGAAATCACTGTCTTTGGAGCTGTTCAATAAACATGTAGATGTGGCACTGGGGGAGATGGTTTAGTGAGCATGGTGATGATGTGTTGACAGCTGGACTAGGTGATCTTAGTGATCTTTTCCAATCTGTGATACTTCCAAAACCCACCCTTCAGATGAAGCTGAGTGCTGTAAATATTCCTTCATGTACAAAATGCTTTTGAAACGTCAAACATAGAATTTAAGTACCTAAAGCAGTAACAAATGTGTAAAGACTGACTTTAAAATCTCACAGTGTAAAAACGTTCTATGATTTATCTATAGATGTCTCATATGATTTTGATTCCATAGTACTGTAAAGCCACTAGCTCATTCTCCAGTGGAAAATAATAATCCACGATTGATTCAGAAATATAATAGCCAGTAGGAACAGACTGTGTTAAGTTAGAAGAAATTCATAAGTAATAGTCTTTTCAAACAATATTTGGTAAATATATAAACTTGACTTAGCAATATGCTATATCTACAAATAATGAGAAAACTCTCTTTAGCATAAACATTCATTGAAGCAGTTAATCTTCAGCAAATATAACCATAATGTAAATTTTAAGTGAACAGTTAATGTTCATTTTGAAAATGGTCTTCCAAAACTTAAATCCTATCAATTCACATCCTGAAACTGGTGTATTAAAATATCACTTCTTCTCTCAACTAACCAAAATTAACTAGTAGGTCTCATAATCTGCCACTTGTTCCTCAGCTGCTTAGCTGAATTGATAAGTGTAGAAAAGATCTGACTCACAGTAAAATATCTCTTAAAAAAAGTAGTCACGGACACAAATTCTGTTTTCATTTTAACCCAACCTAGTTAAAGAACCTCTGGGATTACACAAATTTTAAATGGGATTTAAAACCTTGAGCTATTTGTTAGTAAGTACTTGCTTTTTATCAACAACAAAAAATTACACAGGAGACATCTTACACTCCTGTGAATTCCACAGAAAACTTTTTCAATTAGGTATGATTTGACAAGGCTATAAAATAATTATATTCAAATGAAGTGAAAACCTGTTAGGTTTTTACCAGAACTTTAAATTACATGTCATCACTATTTGTGACTCTATTTGATACATAACTGCTTCATAATAAAAATATTTGTTAAGTTCGTAGAAAAGATCAGGAGAACACGAATTCACTTCTGTCTTTTAGAAATACCACAAATCCCACTGCATGTCTAGTTCAAATGTGTCTCAGGTTTACAGTTCTGACCACAATCTACACGTATCTTTACACTTATTTTCCAAGTTGGCTTCCATTTTTGCTAACAAAATGGAATTTTTCTAATTTCCTAAAGAAAATTGCTAGACAAAATAAGCCTGTAGTTTTGTCACATAATATGAATATGAATTTACTAAGCTTAGTTTTCAGAACTCAGAATCATGGTGTCAGAATACTGAAATAGGTTGAGGCAGGAGATCACTCTGAAGCTATGATAGAAAAGACCATTTCTTACTTGTTGTCTCTGCTTATCTTTGCAGTGGGAATTAGTCTGCTATTTTACTTCTAACAAAGAAAACTGGTCTTGACTCAGTGCTGCTGCAACAAATCAACCACAAGTCCTCCACTAATTCTGGGACACAGTGTTTTATAGCAAATGTTCTTTAAAATACAAGAATAGAAAATCACAGAAAACTTACAAGTACTCTGCCAGTTAGCGTCTGGGCAGATATCATGACTCCTGCCCAGTCTTTCACAGAGGTCATCCATCCCACTTCTGCTGCCACATTCTCTTCTTTTTCATCTGTTGGTTTGCAGGCCCCATCTGCCTGCGTATCTCCACCACCATTGATCTTCTGGGCCTCCTGCAAAATAAGTGTTTGGGTTTGTTAATGTTTAACAGTTTGACAATTGAAGTCAACATAGAGTTATTGCTAGGAAATGCTATGAGCAAACCTATGAACAAAATAGTCCTGCTGGATTTCTGCTACATGAAATTAAGCACCCCCTTAGCCATGTCTCCCCATAAGCAGTAAGGTGCTTGACTAACAGACAATATTCTTCATTACATTAAACTGTAAATGCATATATTTGGCATCAAATATGCTCTATGTTACTTCCTTACATGCAACATAATCACCAAGACTCTTGTACACATTTACAGAGCTACATGTAAAAGAATTTAAGACATATACTGAAGGACTGTTTGATCTATTAGTTCAAAACAGTGTACACTAAGTGTGAACATGAAATACATACAATTTTAAATTACTATCATTACAATTAATTATCTGGGTAAGCCTTCACTAAGAAGCATTATGTAACAAGACAATAATACACCACAGAGAATCTGCAGGGAGCTGCCATGCTATCATCAAACCAGTGTTTCAATGAAAGTGTGTAATACATCACACTGAGTGGCTCTCATAGAATAGATAGCTAGAAATTAAAGAGGAGCCTCAGCTGCACTAAGCTGACTGATGAGTCACACGCATTGGAATTCAGATCAGTCTCTCACAAATGCTGCAGCAAGGATTAACTGCCTACTATGTGCTACAGTCATGGATGCTGCACAAAAATCAAGGGAAATGACAGCAAAAGCCAGTTTAGATTGTACAGCATTTAAAACAGATCATATGCAAATACCAGACTGCCGTGAGCATGCTTTTGGTGACAATATAATACCAATGACTTCCTAAATACTAGACAAGTTACATTAAACAAGAAAAGCATAGGGGAGGCAGCAAAATTCCATGCTAAGGTAATACTGAGCACCTGAACTGCACACAGATATACATTAGTGCTTCAAGAACACAGCACAAACATCTTGAAAGATCTTGCTTATAGATCGTTCTTCTATAGGCAACTAAGAAGCAAAAATATTGTCATCAACCCTGTTGGGGACTCCTGTTATAACAGCAAAGATGTTTGACATTGGTTGGGTGATTATTACTGTAGTAGGAATACTACAATTACTGGGGTCATAATTTGCAGCTGTGAGATGACCTTGAGGATACAGATGGTCAAAAGCATAGTGGCATTTCTTGAAAGCAGTTCTGAACTAATAAAGCAGTTACAATGAATCTGTCAAAAGAGAGTGGAGCAGCGCTAAGCCTGTAATATGGGGACCAATAGTTCTTTTTGTAGAATCTCAGTTTTGCATCATAATTATCTAGTCAGATTCTTGCCTGGTACTCTCCTACTTGAAATATAGGCTCTGTCTTCTTACTAGCAATGAGCATGATACAGTCATATTGTTTATAACAAGTTACTCACAGTTACAAGAGTAATTTAATGCTTTCTAAGCAAATAACCAGATAAAAGATAAAAGCTACTCTGTATTTGCAAAGCTGGACCTTATTCTTTGATAAATATGGACACAATTAATGAAATGTTTTGCACTCAGCACTGAAGAAAACATACCGCGGCTTTACTCAGTTATGAAGTACAACCTACAGAAATGTGCTAATTGCTTAGACAGAATATTAGAAAAATAAAATAGAAGTAGGATATTTGTATTTAGTCAATATCCAAGGCCCTGACCCCCCCTCCGAGGCCTCCCCATCCTACCCATGGCATCACAGATGAGGGCCTTCAGCTCCCCACAGCCCTACCAAGCCATGGGTGCCATCAAGCAGGGCCAATTAACCTGGCCATCCCATAACAGTCCTTCATTACTGGAGCTGATCCCAACCCTCACTATTATGGGCTGACACCTTGGCCTGGCCCAAGAACAGCACCTGGACACCAGGGGCTGCTCCCTGCTGTCCTGGCTGGAGTACCTCTGGCTGCCAGCCCAAGTCTGCAGCAGTCAGACTGTCACAGATTTGTTAAAAATTACACGTGCTCCACACTACTTAGTTCTCTCTTCCCACCAGTTTATCTGCCTTTTGTGACTGTTAGAGCTTGTATTTTAGACTGTAAATTTTTCACATCAGATTTTACTTCACAACCCTCTTCTGTGAAGCACGTGGGCCCCAACAGGCTACACACTTGCATACACTGAACAAGTTCATAGTGGGTATTAATGCAGTTTTCATAATAGGAGACATGTAATTAGCTCTTCTTCTTGTATAAGAAACTGAGACAGTAATTTGGTGCCTAAATCAGTCACCCATTAAGTCAGAGGCAGAACAAGGATGAAACTACAGATTTTCTTGTGTTTTTTTTTTTTTTTTTTTTTTTTTTTTTTTCTCCTAACATTCCTATTTGAAATCACAGGCATGCACATGTTGCTGAAAAATACCCCTAATTAAGGATTTTGTTCTAGAAAGTCACATAACCACAGGAAATTAAATAAAAATGTCTGAATAGAAAAATCCATTTTATGGCAGTGAACTTTAAAATATTAAGGTTGGAAAATATTATTGTTGCTTACAGGTTTCTTGCCCACAGCTTTCTTGTCAATGTATCAAATAATTTACAAGACATAATAATTAATAAGAACATAAAAATAATATTTCCTAACACTCTATAACTGAATAAGTTACTTTGTTAAAGGAGAAAGATAACATTTTCAATACCTTGTTATTCTCTAGAGCTCTTTGCAGTTACACTGACTTCTAGTTGCCAATTGAACATAGCAATAAGATGTGAAAATTCTATTCAAAATATGATTATCTAAAGATACTGAAGTCTGTAGCACTGAGGCAGCTGTATTTATGCACTTACACCACATATTTTGCCTCCTTCAAAATCTCCTCTACTCACTGTTTCTTAATTAACATACTCAAACAATCTTTTACTGCTAAGTATCCTTTGCAGAAGAGTCTCATGATCAATTACATATCAAACCTAACTCCTGCCATTACTGTAGCTATGACTAATATTCAAGCAAATTATTGTCGTGTAATAATCATATTTAGTAGGAATGTTTTCATATTTTTCATCTCCGTGGCTTACTTAAATGCCAATTAAATATTAAGGAAGGTTTATTCCCAAATCATTATGCAATTTGGCAAAGATCACTAAGGGAAATTTGAAGGCCACTTTCATTTACAGTGTGTGTAAATCAGCCCCGCTATTAACTGCACAGTTCTGTCCTACTGCCATTTCTTCACCTCAAAGCATTAACTAACCAACACTGCAACCTGAAAAAAAAAAGGTGCTTAACAATAACCTGACAGTGATGGTAATTGCTTAATTATTTACAGGCTCAGTAGCTACAAGTAAGACAATACTATCTTTATGCAGTCTGCTTACCTGTTGTTTCACAAAGAGCTCATTCTTTTAATTACTTGACGATAGGAACATTCGGGTAGATAAGTGAGAAGTATATTTTATTATATATCTTTTCTGAATTTAGTGACAAAATAGAACAGAATGCATGATGAGGAGGGGAAGGGAATGCAGGAAGCAGGACCTACAGCTCTAGCAGTAGTTTGCCATGGTCTTGGATCAGAAACTCTAATGTTTTGTCTTACATTTTCAACAGTATTTGTTTAGATTACATAAGCAATGGGATGCCTAAACATAGTTATCCTAAGAAAGCAGACTTCAAAAAGACACTCATGAAAGTTTTTCATTAGTAAAAATGTAGTTCTGCCTGTTTTTCTTTCTCTCTCTCTCTAGGATATCTGAACAAAACCAGAACTGCACAGACACTCCATTCAACTTAGAGCTACATAAAATAAGATCAGAAAAATATTACGAATACTCTCAGTTGATGCTTAAGTTATCTCATTTCTCAGAAACCCTAAAGGAGGAGGGCAGTATGGTAAGAATTCTCTGAGCCTGATAAGCTCTCTGAAGTGTTAGTATAGAGAAAAAATTGATTATTTTTTGAAATATGTTAGAAAACATAGGAGACAGGGAGGTAACATGAGTAAAAATAACTGAGTTAAAACGTGATGAAGCAAAAATCTTGATTACCTAAAATTTAACTAGTATGACTATAATATAAAATTCATGAAGTATCAATGTAATGGGAATACTGAGTCATGCCCGCATCACACACACTGAAGCAGTATGGTCAATTAAGCAGATACTTAAAAACAATCTATTTATTATTATCTCGCCATGGTGATAGCTTAAAACAGGGGTCTAAAAAGCCCAAATATTATGCTCTGTTCTCAGTCCGTACATGTCAAAACATGAGGTACCAACTGAATACGTTACCACAACAGATGTTCTCAATCCGTTATAGTTACTATCTGTAATTTTCATTCTAAATGGTTAATAAATGCCAGTTCATTCCATGTAAAATAAATAAATAAAGACAGAAAGAAGCCGTTTGCCTGTTCTACTGCAGTTTATCCAACAAAGGAATGCGACAGAATATTAACAAAAAAAAAAGCAGATAAGAAGGTGAGAAATAAATAGCATATAGCTGTTGGGAGATGTACAAATTTCTTCAGAAACACTGAGTCTTGTAGGAATGAGAAAGCAAAGGCTGAAGTAATGGAATATCAGGTAAGAGGTATTCTCTATAAAATGGCCTATCCACAGTACTACTTCGAATGTAAGGTTTGTAGTCAATATTAGGTTGCATTGACGTCAGCTATCATACTGTAGCTATGGCTTGGCTAGTATAAAAGGATTAATTATTGATATGCAGAAAAACATTATTCCTTTCACTGAATAAAAGGCAATAGAATGATCTGTGGAAAACATGACTGATGAGATAGCCAAGCATTTTTATCTCATTCACTGGCTGTATAACCTGGGTTTTGCAAATTTGGCAGGATAACAAAAATTAAGTCCTAAATAGATTTCAAAACTTTTCTGACTATTATGTTTTCTTCATTCTTTCAGAACTTCCTTTCCAGTCCTTAGTTACAACCAGAGCCTCACTTTCTTTGCTGACCAAAAACTCCCTTACTGTGAAAGCGCTAGGATGCAGGGCCAAATGTGGTTTTTTTTTCCAGTGACAAGCTTCCTCGTTGCATTAGCACATACTTACAATAATCCTGACATATTTTTTCCCGTGTCCTTCATATTTCCAATGTGTTATTTGTTTAAAATCTTCTTTTCATTGTTTTGACTGACAAAAATTGCTGTGGTAGAGGAATTAATGCTAAAACCTTGACCTGAGAGGCAAAGGAAACTACCTGAGTAAGATGCAGTATTCCAGCCATGATCCACAAACAGCGTAACAATATGTCGAATGATGGGTTCCTGAGTATAGTTCACTTCATAATAAAATACAGCAGAAACCTACATTATCTGAAATTTTAAGAAAGTACAAAAATTCCTAGTTAAACATTATATGGCCCTCTAAGAACAGTTTTAAAAAAAATAAAAATTAATGAAAGAGACTGAAAAAAGGAGAGCACAATTTTTACAACTGAAAATCTAGGATACAAAAAAAGTCATTTCAAACTTGTATGCATTTAAATGGACAAACAGAGTGGTTTTTAAGAACTTATGATGCTTAGTACAAATTAGCAAAGTTTTACGGCCATAGTTAAACAAACATTGACAGCAAGTTCAGAAGTCTCTTTGATCAGTTTCCTTTCTATTTACTCATAAAAACAAATCTACTAGCTTCCCTTTGTTACTTCTGGTTGTATAATCAGACCATGCTTATAGAAATAAACAGTAAATTTGTTACAAGTCTACATAGCAATTTACTGTCTGCAATAAACAAATAGACAAGTCAGTGATGTAGAAGTTAGAAGTATTCACTGAAAGTAGTTAACAAGTTTTCAAAATAGCATCCACCTGGTACCCACAAATTTGTTTTCCTTTTTTGTAATCGACAGGCTATTCCTTGCTAATTTCCTGTAAGAAGACTGAACTATTATCACATTAAAATCTTCCCTAAAGCCCCTGTTCAATTATAAAGTAGCAAGGAAAAGGGCAAAACAAGCATATCATTTTATTAATGGGAACAAAGTTTAAATCAAAGGAGACATATCATTATCATAGAAATAGGAGTATTAAGCACATCAGATATTTACTATGTAAGACAGAGGATTTGTGTTTAAACAATCTGTTTCTTGATTCAAGCAATATATTGCTACCAATTGTTCAGAAAGTGTATTTTATAAAGAACTTCAGAGTAGCCACGCCAGATTACCAACATTTAGTATGGCAGATATTAAATTTGTAAAAATATATGAAGTAATGTCAGAAGTGGATGAGTTATCAAAATTGTAAAATGAGATTAGCTGCTTGATGGAAAAACATAAAGTAGGGGAAAAAGGTGTGTACATTTTCTTTTACATCCTCCCATTTTGATTTCTCCCTAACAAAAGGCAAATCAGAGAAAACACAATTGCAAATAAGTGATCCAGGATATTATCATTAAATGAACAATGATGAACAATGAACTAACAAATTATTCACAACCCATTGACTGTTTAATCCAAGAGAAGCTTCTTTCTGCCACAGATGCTAGAATATTTTACATATGTCTTCATACGTAACTAATTTTCGTGACACTACATTCACTGCAAAACAAAAGTTTGGAAACACTTCCTGAACACAAGAAAAAAAAAAAAAAAACTTAAGAAAAAAATGACCTAAATCTTTTATCTTGATTATAGGAAGTATTTTGGCTTATTTCATATAATTTTGTCATTGTTGTTAACGTTAATACGAAACTCCAAAAAAAAAAAAAAAAAAAAAATTGCTTCAATCATCCCTTCATATTCCTTTTCATTAAAATTACTGTTAAAGGAAGAGTAAATGGAAAAGAGTAAATGGGGAAAAAAAAAAAAAAAAAAGGAATTATTTGATTTTGCCTAATTTTAAGACAAATTACCAGTAAATCTTCTCTATATCATTCAAATTATGAAAGAATATAAATGAAAATAATGAAACTGCTGAAAAGCCCCTCTTCTACCAGGAATGTTCATAATTAGAACAGATCACTAAAAAACTCAGGTGGTAGAAGTTTTATTTTATTAACAGACATGTAAATTCAAAGTATAAAATATTTTGTCAAACTGCTTTGCAAGTGAAATTAAATTTCCCAATATCTTTCCAGTAGCATGCTTTTCTCCATCCTGCTTTATTAATTATCTATTATTAATTATTATTAATTATCTATTAGCAAACAGTATGCTTTCTTTCATGATATTGATTTTGCAAAACTTTCTTCTTCGTGGAACAAAAAATGTAAGAGAGAATGAGATGACAGACTGGATTGTAGAAGGTAATTCTTTCTACCTCACCTTTTCTCTTTCCAAAATCAAAGTGAGAAACAGTACAGTTAATGGTATGTTCCAATAGAGTAATTTTCAAAGAGCTCAGCTGCTGTGTATTACAGAAGAAGATGAGAAAACTAGAGCACCTAGAACTAGCAACTCTTTAATGCCCCTTTCTGATACCAAAAAATCACAGACTGGATGGGTCAAAGAAAGGCATTGCACAGCTTTTGGAATGGTTGCTAACCACAAGGCACTGGGACTACTCCAAAGCTGGTTTCTTGGTCCTGGCATGACAGATTCAACTCCTCATTTTCATGAACTAGAGAACTCCCTAGAAAAATTGTTCACAGAAATATCAGGCACTCATTTCATTCAAATCAAATGTTTTCACGCGGGAGGAAAGGACATGAACACTCGCTGTTTCTATTATATAAATAGGGCATATTATTTGGGAGTATAAGCAGTCTTTCTTGAGTCAAATAAACTTTATTTGTATTTATATTTTTATAAAGAGATTTAAGATTTTTCAAGAGGTTTTAAAGCTAGTAGGATAAAAAAAAGAAAGGTGATAATGGGACAAAAATAACTTCGAGACTTGCAAATGTAACTACTAGGTATTACCATTAAACACGTAGATCAACGTTGCCTTGAAGAATACAAATGAATATATCATTACCTTGCAAACTGGTCAAAACAGTCACCTTGAAGGACTTTTTTGATTCAGAACTAGTAATACAATATTTATGTTTATTGCATTAAAACTACAAAGGAGGTTAAAATGAATTAAAAGCAGCTCTATAGGATATAAAACCATATCTAAGCCTTTGCTGACTTAGGAAATTAAGTTCCAGCATGTAGCATATAAATATTTGAAGAGCAGAAAGTCAACCAATAAGTAATTAAAAATATTTAATATCACACAGCACTTCTCACCTCAAAGATTATAGAGTATAATGCGGCATTCAAACTGGAAGACCTTTATGGGAGTTAGAGTGAGACAGAGCACATAAACAAATAGGCAGGAAACTGGAGGAAAGGTACAGAGCTGTAATTTTCAAAAATGTTAAAAATGCAGATTTAGCTGTAAAGAGGAATTTAAATCATTATTTTGAAATCAGTAAGCATTTTGCCCTAAAGGACATCTCAGACTAAGAAATGTACAAGTGCCATTACTTAATCAAGTTGCTATGACCTTGTTCGTTACAAACTGCTATAGAAACTATTTGTGTGCAATCTTAAACTCACAACTCCATTACACAGAAAACTAAATGGATGAAAGTTTTTAAGCCTGCAAGAACAAAAATTTACTCTTACTAACCAATTTATTTTAGATAAAATAGTGAAATTCATTTCACTTTCCAGACAATAAATTCAATAAATTTCAAGTGAATTTCATTTCACTTTCCAGACAATAAATATCAGCATCAAAATTATCCAGAATTGTATGTTCTAGACTACATATACAGCAACCAGTATATTTATGATGCAAATAAACAAACAGCTTCTGAAAATTCATAGACACTGACTCAAATCTAAGGTAGAGGACAGGGAAAAGCTAAATTTTTGTTTGACTTCCGTACTCTAGCTCCATAAATTTTAATTCAAACTCTACAGAATGAGAACAAGCCCAGTGAATTCTCTATGGCTTTCTTAACCTTATCTTGAAAGCTGCATTACAGGAAAAATTAAATCTACCTACCAGAAGCAAAGCAATACCAAGGACTGAATGAAAAAAGGGACAACCAGCTGGAGATAAAACCCAGCAATGCACATTAGATATTTTCTTCCACGAGGGCACAGTATGGCCCCAACATAATCTGTCATTTAACAGTTCTTGAAAAACATTTTGGGGTGTTTTTTTGTTTGTTTGTTTTTTGGTTTTTTGCTTGTTTCATTGTGTCGTTTTTTTGTTTGGTGGTAATGTTTGATTTTTGAGGTTTGACTGGGGATGGCAGGAGGGAGATTACATATAGAGAATAACAGGGAGCAGACCGGATTGCAGCATCAAATAAATAAATAAATAAATAAGACCTACATATACAAGTTTCTGAGCAGCAGCATAGGCCAGGAGTAACAACAATCACTGCAGTAGCTGCTACAAAAATGTCTAATGTGTTCACTTACTACATCTAATATTTTAATACTAAAAGCAAGTTGAAGTGCAACACAAGTATCAGTCAAAATTAATTGACTTATTATTGTTCTGTAGTGGCAGATTAAAGTTTCATATGTAGTAAGGTTTTCACCTTTGGACATGCAGTGGAGAACTGGTTAAACTCTAAATTAAGATGATTGCTGGTTGGAGTTTCCCCCTACTGTCTTCCGTAGTACTTGAAACTTTCTTTCCAGCATTTCAGTCAACAACCATTAGCGGGAACATGGCAAAAATCAATGATTCCAACACCTGAATAACTCAAGAAAAAGAAAAGCAGTATTATGAGGTATATAAAAAAACCTCAGAATTAAAAAAAAATAGGAAAACAAGGATGGACTTCATTAAGAGCACAGTCTGTGTTGCATTTCAAACTAAATTACACTTAATTTTGGCTTCAAAGAGATTAAATGTAAAAAGTAACAGACTAAAACCAACTTGGAAGTCGAGATCTTAAAAAAATTTAATAGGATATTTGCCCAGTACTGTAAAATTGCATAAAAATCTTTTCTGAATTAAAATCATATTTCTGGCCTTAGATAATTTGCATATCCCAATTATCATCAGTTTAATCTATCTATTTTAAAGCTATTTTGTAAAAGAGTGGAAAATCTCATTGCAAGCATTTCAGCCTCCGTAATTTTTCAACCATTGCTAACTAGCTGTTAGACTAGGTAGCATTCTGTGATTTACAACTTTCATGTCATTTAAGTAGTGGAAATAACTTTAATCTGACTGACAGAGAGATCAGCTCCTTCTGTTACGAGTGTACCGGTGACGCACTGCTGCAGCTGATGCTTGACCGTGACATTGAATAGAGCCTTTGTAAGCGATCAGAAGGTTACAGGAAAATAAAGATACTTCGTGTCAGTTTTTGACTCTCATAACAGAAAGGCTTATATTTAAGTCTTCTTGTTTATACAAGAATGAACCTTTCTGTTGCAAACCCTGGAGATGAAGCTCCTATTGTGATGGGTCTTTTTCTGAATGAGAACAGCCAGTTGCTCAGACGTGAGAATTGATAGGAAAGGTCCCTACATTAGTAGCAGAGGGCAGGAGAGATGCTTGACAGGCAGGTGTTTTCAGCTCATGATTCTGCAGTTTTTAGTTTCAAGATTTACCAAACCAGCAAATGTTACATATAACATAAGAATACATTACCACTGAATATTCAATCTGCCCATAAATTACACATGACACAGATAGCAGTTACTTCCACTAACAGGGAAAGATAACAGAGATGAGAAGATAAGTCTATTTAAATTTTTAGCTGTTTCTGAGATTAAAACATAGAAGGAAAGAAATTAAAGGATAATAATTGTTAAATCATCACCGAGTACTGAGTTTTAATTTGCTCAGCCATCAAGCAGGGCAGAAGTTGACAATGATCTATAATAGAGTTAATTCTACTGCAGAAACTTCAGTCTTGAAAGGTGGAAGTCAGCTATGCCCTTTATCTTGCAATTTGGTGATAATCTGATATTACATAGCCTAGAATTCCTATTTTTCTTCTGAATTTTATATAAATTATTCTGGTTAAAGAGTCTGCAGCATCATAAAGATCAGCTGATGACATATAAACAAACAGCTCATCAAAGCAGACTGTCACAGTTCACATTGTTCACAAGCTGTGTTTTACAGAACCTACTCACCAGCCTGAAGCCTTTGAGTCTTTCTTTGTTTACAGCGCTGCATAAGTACTTCATACAGCTTCCCAAGGATGCAGGTGCCACCCATAATTTTTTAATAGTAGTTTTTTTTTTGTTTGTTTGTTTGTTTTAAAGCATCCCTTAATTATTATTAATGAGAAATGGGAAAAAAAAAAAAGAAAAAAAAAAAAAAGTTGCCTGTGTTTCTCTACTACTTCTCTGAGTACTCCCATCTCTAAAAGGATCACAAACTGGAAAAAGAAATGGATTAATATAAATAACTGTTATGAAGCATCACAAGATAATAATAAATACAAAATGATACTACTCTGTCCAGACCTATGGCAGCACAGAGATTAAGCTGTATCTTCTGACTAATCTCCTCACCTCCACTTTAAACCTGTTTTTTCTAAAAGTAATATTTCTTAAACCTCTATAATCTTTCTGTTTTATACACTCATGACCTCTAACCATGTTAAGATGTTTATCCTAATGCAGTAATAATGATGGGAAAGAGGCCTCTGAGCTTCCATGTAGCTCAGTAGAACTAGCTAAGAAAAATGGTAAAATACAAGATTTGTGAACTAAGACAGTTAATTAAGGAGATATGAATATACAAGGCATGCTCCAAAAGTAATGCCTCCTATTTTATTGTGTTGGTCCACAAAACAAGAGGCAGATGTTGGTGATATGGAAGTAGAGGCTGAACCTTCTCACCAGTATTTCATTATGTTTTGTTGCTGTGCAACAGATGATAGCAGAGGGACAGTCTGAGTGTCTGACAAGAAAGTGCAGATGAAGCGCTTTCATGAATGTGTGCCACTGAATTCCTCTATGAGGAAAAAAACGGCACCCACTGACATTCATCAACACTTGCTGAACATTTCTGGGGACCAAACTGTCAATATGAGCACAGTGAGGCAGTGGGTGGTGCGTTTCAGCAGTGTCACAATGACAGAAAAGACAAGTCCCGTTCCAGACAGATTTTTATGAGTATGCAAGCTCTTGTTCATTGATGGTGAAAATGCATAGCTAATGGTGGTGACCATGTTGAAAAACAATGTTTTGTAGCTGAGAATTTTTCTATCAAGTATTGTCCTTGTACTCCTTGTTGTTGTTACCATAGAACTAAATAGGAGGCATTGCTTTTGGAGCAACCTACATACCTTCCTTCTTAATTTTGAATTTACTGTTTGCTTTGCTGAGGGAGGGGGGATTGAGTCACTGTATAATATTTTGTCTTTTGATGTCAGTAGATTTGGCTCAGAACCACCCTCCTCATGATTATCTTGTTCTACTGCTCCTATTGATTGTGGGGGCACCAAGTACTGAAAAGATGATCAACAGCAGCACACATCCTTCTGGGTGAAAAAGCCAAACCCAGGGAAGGAGCCAAAAACTGAAAGCAAGACTGGCAGCAGGTCCAACAGGCACTGAGATCACTGTTCAACTAAATCAGATCTTCATGGGAGGTTACATGCCAAGTTATCAAAGTAGTTACAAAACTTTTACTGGAAAGAACTATATGTATTTTTTGCTAGAATAAAAATATAGTTGTCATTTAATTATATACATATTTTTAATAGCATTAGACAAGGTCTAAATTCTGTAGTGTGCTTGGCAATGCTAGTGCAACTGGGACACCAGAATAACAAAAGCTACCAGATACAGTATCAGGACTCAAAAA
Organism: Tragopan temminckii; assembly: GCA_028571105.1. Classification (NCBI taxonomy): domain Eukaryota; kingdom Metazoa; phylum Chordata; class Aves; order Galliformes; family Phasianidae; genus Tragopan; species Tragopan temminckii. Next base: position 11,754,320 of record JAOWBP010003659.1, on the reverse strand, counting down.
GGAGGATGACAGTTGCATATTTGACTATTTATTTGTAGAATTTCAGGAATTCCTGAAACAAATCCATCACTCAAACAGTTTGCTGATGAACAGTTTATAAGAATTAGGGGAAAAAGTGAATTTGTGGAAGCTACTCAGACTCAAATTTAGATGTATCAGTAGAGAATTTATTTGGAGAATGCTTCACTATTATTTCTGCAAATATTTATTTTGCTTTGTAAACTAAGTCATAAAATTTAAATACAGATCTCATTTTGAGATCCATGAGTCACCTTACCTTGGGGGAAGAAGAACGCAGCTCTTGTTCCTGGTTGCCTAATTAGTGCAAAGGCCATACAAATAACTTATATAAAGAGCTAATTTCTTTCACTATTAATTCTAGATTATTAGAACACAACTTTGCATCAGCTTCCTGACATCTTAGAATATTTGACACGCAGCATCACAGCAATGGTAGCACCATGGGGGCTTGCTGTTCTCCACACACTGAGCTCAGAAGAATGCTTTCATTACTCAGAGGTCTAGTAACAGTGATATTTAGTAAAATGATCATTTTAAAAAATGTATGATTTTTCTGCTGTGCTCTGCACTCACTGTAATCAGCAAGTCCTGCTGGAACCCAAGTGGGGGAAATTTTTCATCCACAAAGGCATATCAATTATGAGAATACCAGCCCTGCTGGAAGCCAGACTCAAACTGTTATTAGGTAGGCTGTTTATGAGATGACTGGAGCAAAACAGTAAAAAAGTATAAAATAAATGGAATACTTAACGGAAAAACTAAGGTTAGAATTGCATAGAATTTGAGTGCAAGTCCCAGGACACCACAATAAAATTGTTTCTTCCCTCATTTCTTCACTGGGATTTGGAGTTGTTTGGCAGCTTCTCCAATTAATTCTTCAACACATGTTCACACACATTCTCCATGTATTTTATAATACAGGTAATTTTGAAAGTGCTGATATGTTAATAATCTTGATAACACCCTTATCCTTTGAAGTGCAGTCACTTTTGCTGCTAAGCACATAAGACTGACAAAAGATAGCCTAATTGATGCTGCTGTCTCATGTATGAATAATTATAAACCATTACATCAATAAAAAAATAAACACTTCTACAAAACTTGCCTTGTGACTTCTATTAGGCACAAAGTTAGCAAAATATCAGTTCTGTATTTTATAACAACACACTGGTGACTAAAGAAACATGATTTGGATGATTCTGAGAAGGAATTCCTGCTGGAAAAGATTTGGTAAGAGCACTTATATCAATGAACTGTCCCCCCAAGAGTCAGGACCATCTCTAGGATAAAGAAAGATTCTAGCACAAACTTATTGGACACTTAGAATTGAGATCCTGAAGAGAACCCAAAGCTGGCACACTCCAACTACTGACATATGGACATACAATCTCATTAAAAAGAGGGGTGGCCAGCAGGGACAGGGAGGCGATCGTCCCACTCTACTCTGCTCTTGTGAGGCCCCATCTGGAATACTGTGTCCAAGTGTGGAACCCCCCAGTACAAAAAAAGACAGGGAGCTGTTGGAGAGGTCCAGAGGAGGGCCACAAAGATGATCAGGGACTGGAGCATCTCCCCTACAAAGACAGGCTGAGGGAGCTGGGCTT
>JAOWBP010003659.1:11715415-11745132 GCA_028571105.1 Tragopan temminckii | reverse complement strand
GCAATGAGGTCACCCCACAGCCTTCTTTTCTCCAGGCTGAACAAGCCCAGCTCCCTCAGCCTGTCTTTGTAGGGGAGATGCTCCAGTCCCTGATCATCTTTGTGGCCCTCCTCTGGACCCTCTCCAACAGCTCCCTATCTTTTTTGTACTGAACCCTTTGCCTGTACAGAACCCTTTGCCTGGCTAAACAAACCATATACACTTTAAACTGCTTCTCAGAAATCTTGTGCATCTCCTAGATAACATCTTTTTGAATTAATCTCATGATCCTTGGTGTATTCATGAAATGTATTCCTGATAGTCTGGGTCCTTTGTAATTTTCTATTCTAATTAGCTTCCATTGAGCTAAAAAACAGACTTTCCAGTAAATTTAGCCCATGTCCTCACTTGTTCCCCTCTTTAAAGAGAGAACTTCATCATAATCAAAGCTGCTTGCTAAGCTAGCTGTGGCAAGTTTGTAAGACACTGCCTTATTGTAAGAATTCCTGCAGTAAAGTTTTCTAAATGGAAACTGATAACCAATTTCATTCTTTGATTAATTTGTATCTACTACCAGCAACCCAGTGCAGATGGTGGGTTTTTTTTAGGATAAGTATGTCTGAAGGTGTTCTCAGTCAAAAATAACAATTAATAAACAAATAGATGAGTAAAATGTGTATCTACTATTTCAGCGATTTAAATCAGTCTGGAAATCAGACTGGTTTCCTGTCTTTCTAAATTAAACAGTGCAACACATTTTCTAGAGAGTTGCTTTGTCTAGAAAAGTGACAGCCTCTATTATTTTAAGGAAACCATCTTACTGAGAACTGTAGCAATTTACAGTTTTCTATTCTTTTTTTTTTGGTTGCCTACAGAATAAGAGGTGAATATTAGCCTGAAGTTAATTAGTACCATTAACTGATGCCATCTGCTATGATTTCTGAATATTGAGATTGTGTTTTATGTGTCAACTTTGCTAGCAGCATTCAATCAACTGAACTATTGCTGTATCAGCCAGCACTGCTCTCAGGTAAGCATATTAACCACCAGACTACAAGCAGAAATGTGGTATGTCCAATCCTAGTACACAAGAAATACAGAAATATTCAACCACTGAAACCATAAAAGATGCCTAGAGCACATTTAAAGCATTACTCTGGAGTCTGAACGTTACCAAGCAGCTACTAAGTTAACAGAGACAAAAGGCTACATGTTACAGTTCTTTGATGACAATAAATCTAACATTTAGCAGCAACGCTTTTGTAAGATAATGTTTATAAAACACAGAAATAACGCTGAGCTTTGAAGTTCCACCACTAAGGATATTCACGTTTCAGAAGTCAACAGACCTCAGAAAACAGCTCTGAGAACAGCACATCATGGTTGTCTTTAGATTCCTGCTGTGCCAATGAGAACTCTGTTAGTTTTCAATTTCTTTCTTTGGTAAATTATTCTCTATATTTTTCACATAATTCTTTTTCTGCTGATCAATTATATCAAGAATACAATACATCTGCATCAGCTTGAATTACACAAGCTGAGGTTTGGTTCACTGAACTCAGTATGTACTCATTCAATATTTAGAAAGTTAATGAACAAAAGGACTTTATCTCATTTGGTTTCTTGCTGTTGTTTCCCCTTAACTAGCACTGCTGCTTTTAATGACTGCTACTGTTGAAAAAAAAAATTCCAGTGGTATGGGAGGGGGCAATATTTCTCGTTATATGGAAGAACTGAGGAGACCTTTTATCACATTTTTGTGACAACAAACGACAGTGTTTGAATTTCATCCTGTAAAATAAAACCAGAGGTTTCCACGGTATGGGGAATTCTCTCAAAGATTAGTGTTATGTTTTTCTAGTATTTTCAAAATGCACTTCTATATTACACTTCATATTTATCTTCATTGGCCATAAACAATATGTTTCTGAGACCGTAAAGATCAGAGAATATTGACATTTCAGCATTTTTTTCTTTATTTAATGGAAGAAGAAACAAAGCTATTGGGAACTTATAAAATAGATAGAGCAATGACTGTGATTCTGTTAATTATCCCTCAGATAAGCAATTCAGTGATCTATTATGAAAAAAATAAACACACACCAAAAAAAAAGCCACCATTTTTGGAAACTCCTTCTTCATAACTAGCTACACCTTGACTTCTTTGTGAACACATTTCCACAGAACAGATTATTTTTAGAGTAAGACGTGTACATACGATTTTGTTAATAGCTTTAAATTGTCCCAAGAAGTGCAAAAATTACTATATGATACAAAATAGTTAGTAAAGTGATGGCTTGACAACTATAAATGACTAAAAATCTACTAGAATGTTTCTAATTTCCATTATATTCATAATTCACATGAAAAGGAACACGAGCAGATCATAAGAACCTTCACTTGAACTGTAACTGAAAAAGTACTATAGTGATGTGATAGATGCATGGATACGTACTCGTCTACAAAGTATATATTAAAAAAAAAAAAAAAAAAAAAAAAGCAAAAGCAAAAACCCAAAGATAAGGGCATTTCATTGATGTACTTCATTGATGAAACAACGCCATGTGCTCTATCCAGTTTTAATTTGCTTAGGTAACAGATGTTCTGTGATATCTGAATACAGATGTGTGTAGAAAAGGGCAAGAGGGAAGCAATTTTCTTCTCAGTCTGACTGCACCCTCTTGACAATTTGATTTCTAGAGTAAAGAAAACATCAATCTGAAAGTCTGAAGAATCCTGTATCACACTGATGAAGCTACAGCATCACCACTCTGAAAAAGCAGTAAGAAAAATGTCTTTTCACACATGGAAGTGCAAGTATCTATTAATTGCCTACAAAATACAAGATTCTAAAAACAAATTTTAATTCACAGGCTCTAGAACTGTACAATCATACAACATCTGAGTTAGAACTGACTCACAAGCATCATCAAATCCAACTCCTGGCTTCACACAGAACCACCTAAAGATCAAATTCTAAAGAGCATTGTCCAAATGCTGCTTGAACCCCTGCAGGTAAAGGCCAAGACCACTGTTCTGGGTAGCTTGTTCCTGAAGCATGATGCAGTAGATGCTATGAATTTGTTTGGGTTTAGAAAGAGATTCAACAAGCTCATAAAAACAAAACAAAACAATCTGAAAAAAAAAACAAACTAATCTGCAAAGAGTTGAAGGTTTGGAGAAGAACAGAAAGGATAACTATATATGCCTGCCTTCTTTAAATTGCCATCTATAGGCATCCATTTTGGCTACTGTTTGCAAAAGAATATCAAGCTACATTGGTCTTTAATACCAGTCTGTTCATTATATCTTAATAAAGAGATCTACTTAGATGTTATTGAAAATAAGGTTTAGTTTTGATTTAATCACACTTAAAAATAAGAAAGCAGAGCAAACAAATCCTCAAAGAAATTAAATGCTAATCAATAAAGCTAAAAGGATTATAGTCATTCTGTGTGACATATGTGACATACACAAATGCAAAGCTTTGTGCCAAAAGTTGCAAGTTATACACGTGGTTCTGATGATGAATATGCTCCATGAGTTAGCTAACTAACTTCTAAGATGGTGGCTATCATTTATTTAAATTTTGGAAGTATTATTGCGTAACAATGTTTTCTACACTCATCACTACTTTTTTTTTTTACTTAAATTTAATAGGAAGCACAGAAAGAAAATGTACTCAAACTGATTTTTAATATTTTGATACATCATAAAATCCAAACACGTGAGAAGAGTGCATCTGTAGCTAGTTCACAGTGCAAACAATCACAATCTATACTTTTATTTCATCTGCAAGGCAGCAAACTGATCCTGACCTCAATGCTGTTCACACCAAACAGCTGCAGACCACCAGACAGCGCTCATGAGCTTTGGTCTGACATACAGAATTTCTGAATGGTTCTCTCTAAAACATACACAAATGAAGATCCATGTTGGAGTCCAAGTTCCAATCGAATTTCAGAGGAACTAATGTGCTCTAGTCTGCAGCACACAAACACCACATGTTTACCATTCGCTACAGATGCTGCGTGCATCATATTGCCCACTGCTGTGACAAGGCTGGGTTGCTGCTGCAGGCTAGAGAAATACTTCTCTGTTTTTTCACCAAATGAATTTTGTTTACTGCCTTTGCTGTTCAGTGAGTGAAAAACCATCAAATTTGGAGCTGAAAATGCAATAGAATCAGTAGATAAACTCAGTGGATCCGTGCAGCTAATTGTTTTCCTTTCGGCTATGGCATATGTATTACTCGACTGTTAATTTCACGCTCTGATACTGCTTCTTTATAGCAGCAGATGAAACTGAAGCTCTGTTCAAATAGGCTGATAAATATGTATTCCACCCCTTCGCAATATGTTTGACACTCCTCACGCATTGTTATACTTCTCTTTTATGAAGTCTAACCCCCCACTAATTTAGCTCTTATTCATGTAGTTGTCACACCAGCATATATGCTTCTAGCTTATTCATATCAAAAGAGGAATTCTAATTTTTCTGTTTACAGAAATCCTCTTATATCACTAGTATATTTAAGTTTGATGTGGATTTGGGTGGTTTTTTTGTGGTTTTGTTTTTTTGTTTACTTGGTTGCTTTTAGCATAAAACATCTGACCAGCAAACTTCTGAAGAATCTTTAAGAGAATAAGAGCAATACATTTCCCTGCAGATGGATACAAAAACACTGAAGAAATCATACAATTCTACATGCACAACTGAACATATCAATTCAAGCTGGCACTCTGATTCCATTGGGAGCACAGATATTGCTATGAGAGTTAATTCAGACCTGAATCTACAGGCTGAGTGAACAATACAACTGTGTGTTGCCAGTCTAAGAGGACAGCTGCTTTAAAACTAAAGCTTGGGCTGTTCCCTGGGATTACTGGAAGATGCTGACAGAAAGCAACATTTCTAGTTTTGCTTTTAAAAGAAATAAAAGGAGACCTATAATGCTGCTATCTTTCATATCAAATTCAAGATAATTACACAATAGTGGATCATACAAGAACAACAGTAAAAACTGTATTGTTATGAAATCAAGAATAAATGGGATGAAAGGGAAAAGCATATTTAAGGAGACAAATCCTATTGGTCTAATTCAAACACATCTATTTTCACTAAAACACTACAATGGGAGGGAAGGGTTGGTGTTACAGTTTTCTTTGGTTGGTTTTGGTTTTTTTTTTTTTTTTGAGTTTTGAGTGTTTATTGAGGTTTTCCTTTGTGTGTGTGTGTGTGTGTGTGTGTGTGTGTGTGTTTGTAACTAAGGAGAGGATCAAAATCCAGACAATAAATAGGAAATGGGAAACAAAGCACAAAACTTTGGAGAGCTGAGACTCTGAAAACACAAAGAATGAGAGAACTTGTAACGAATAAAAGCATTTGTCATATTCAAGTATGAAGCCTAAGATGTGAAAAAAAACCACTAGCATATACAAGCTTCCTGCTTTGTACTTATCTGTGAATTTAGCAAATATATAGATGCATGCCTTTATGTACATAAAAATAAACATCCACTCACACATGACATGCATACAATTTTAGATTCTGGGGAACACAAATCTGGTTTCCTACAGAACAAATCTTCTTCACTGCCTAGCAACCAGAGCTATTTTTATGTCTAACTGTAATAATTCAACATTTCAGCATTACCTCTACTGAGATTCAGGAGTGAGGAAGATCACTTAAATCCCAGCTCTTCTCATTTGCCCCTTCAATTCTCTGGTACTTGAACTTTTGAAAAATAAAATTCACTCTTTCACAAAAGGCAAAGTTTGGACAATTTCAGCATATAAAACCTAAGGAGAATTCTGAGTATAGAAAAGGGCACTTCTTCAAACCACTCCTATGGTCCCATGTATAAGTATACTTCACTGTTAGCATTTACGCTTCCTACTGTCGGAATCCTCTGTGTTTTTGGAGGCAACAAGAAAAGCTTTGTGCCGCTAATGCTGCCAAATACTAAAAGCATGCCTTGGTTTCTTCGGCCAGGATAAAGAGGACAGAGTAAGTTTTGGAATTCATATACTAATTTATAAAGCACTGTAAATCACATCCCCTCTTTAGACAGTAATGATTAGCTGTGATATAAATAAAGCTTAAGATATTTGCACAGTTTAAGTCAATTCTGAAAACAAACTTTGAAGTCAGATTAGGGTACAGTCTGATGAAGTAACTGAACATCTGACAACATAAATGCCTGTGGAGATTACATAGAGCATAAGTAAAAATAAGGCACATGTAAGGAGTCATACTGGAGTCCTCATCTCTTCGAATTCCATGGATAACCCAAACAAATAAAAAAAATAGTACTGAATAGTATTTCTAAAAGGATGCTGACATTGTAGCCTCTCAAAAGAGATCCTCTCAAAACATTATTTGAGAGCACTTAAAAACATTAAGCATTCTATGGTAATTAATTGGTTGTTCAAGAAATTGCACCACAAATTATAATAACAATTTCAGTATCGCTGGTAGCTTAGGTCATTTATGAGTATATGTAACAACAAGAAACATCCAAGAGATGCAAACGGAGTGTCAGTACCTGTGCTAATTTAAAATCCATACTCTCTCTTCATGTGCACTTCTGTACATGCATTTTAAGGCATCTATGCATCTTCATAGGGAACCATCAGTGAATATGAATATTTGCAACATTTTGCAATGCTGCATACAGAAAACATAGAATATAAATGCAAATATATGGAAGAACAATGTATCTAGGTTCATAACATTTAGAAGTATAGCAAATATAAATATTAATAGTACTTATGAAGTTCAGACTTTAATCAAAATATCAGAAGTTCCAAAAATCTTCCTCAAAATCTATTTATTCCCTCCAAGAAGTTGGAAATATATAATTTTGTACTTGATCAAAAAATTGTAGCTTCTAGGTACTACTACAGAAGGTAAGGAATACAGTCCAATTCAGAACATATCGCTTCTTGCCATTCTGTATTTGAATTACGTTTAAGAATGTTTCACCTCAGCACATTATACAAACAAATGCATCTGCACTTCAAACTACAGGTTTAACAATGTCACTCTCATCTCACAGTCACCTGTTCAGCGTTTGAACCTAACTCAGCTCAGCTGTAGTCATGATTTCCACTGCAATTAAGAGGTGACCACACACTACTAGTCCACATTTACAGGTTTAATCCTATGCTATCTTCCTTTCTATTTTGGAGTCGCGTTGCTTTTCTAACTGTGTCACAAAAGTGTCTGTAATATAGTTTCATCACCTTCTTGAGAAGACAAATGGGACAGATGTTAGTAGCTTAACGCAGATTTTTTGTAGTTAGATATTCTAATTATATGTTACTGTAGGGACTTCCACATTTATGTTTATTTTACATTTAAGTACAAGGAACACAAGGATTAAATATGAGGACTGCTCTGAAAGTAATGTCTCCTCTATTTTATTATATTTTCCCACAACATAAAAGGCAGATGGTGGTGATATGGCAAAAGAGGTTGAACCTTCTTCCCACTAATATTCCGCTACATTTTGTTGCCATGAGAGAGATGGCAGCAGAAGGGTAGTCTGACAGAACGGTGTCTGACATGGAAGTGCATGATACAAAGGTGTGGAACTGAGTTCCTCCACGCAGAAAAAATGACACCCACTGGCATTCACTGATACTTGCTAAACATCTGTGGAGACCAAACAGTGGGTGTGAACACAGAGAGATGGTGGGTGCTGTGTTTCAGCAGTGGTAACAGTGGGTTACATCTACTGGTGAAGATTTCTACACAACATACAGGTTCTTGTTTATCACTGATGAAAATGTAAAGTTAATGGTGGTGACTGTTGAAAAAATGCTGTTTTGTAGCTGAGAACTTTCTCCATCAAATAGCATTATTGTGCTCTCTGTATCTATTTACATGGAAATAAATAGAAGGCATTACTTTTGGAGCTACCTATGTGTAAAAGTCTTCTTTTTTAAAGAACAGTTTATAACAGACAGAGAGTTGGTAAAACTATACAGACACAGAGATGGATAGGAGCATGAGATGTGTGTTCTATTTTGGATTTAGTCACTAGTTGTAAGTTATTTCATCTCTGTGTGCCCTGCCTCCAGTGCCATCCTCTCATCCTCTTGCTTACTTAGATTGCTAAATCCTGGGAAAAAGGTTTGTCATTTATTATTTGTCTACAAGATGCACAGCATGACTGGTACTTGATTTAAGGATTAAGTTGTAATAATAGTCTTGTATCTAAAAGGCACTTTACTGAATATAATAAACTGTCATAGTGCATTTTAATTACAAAAATCACTAAAAGAACTCAATGAATACTATTATCCTGGGAATCTGTACAAAAAGTTAGCTGAAACAGAAATTCCCTCACAAGAATGCTGATATAAACACGATGGGTTTAAAACCTAAAAAAAAAAGATATAATGCTTTTCTAAACCCAAAGCCTGTTTCTGTCAACAAACAAGGGTAAGTGTATTGTGTGAGAGTAACATCCCTGTAAGTGTATGAGGATGTGAGAGATGAAGTATTAAAAGACTGAACTGTTCATATTCAAACTGTTTGGGCTGTCTTGAAGATAAACATCCATATTTCTTTGCACAACTCTTCTCAGATCATTTTCCATGTTCAGTGCTTTACTTTTTGAAATACAAGAACCAAAAATACTGGAAATGTGTTTTCGCTATAGATGCAAGCTGAAATTCTGCTGCATCCACACAGCACCAGAAAGTAAAGAAGTCCCCAAGGCAATTCTCATGATGAAAAAGCCAAGGAGGTGTTAATACTGTATAGTCTAGAAACGCACAAGATTGAAATCCCTGAGGCAAAGCTAAACTAAAATCCAGCCTTAAGCTATTAATTTTCCAAAATCATACATATAAGCAAGAAATCCACAGAAACCTACCACAAAGCATCCCCCTGGCTGGGTTACCACTTCCAACCACTTAATATGATTCAGCCAGAGCATAGAACTGTCTTCCCTACTCTCTTCATTTGAGAATATGAAAACTAGCACAAGAAAATCTCAGAGGCTGAGAAACGAGGAAGGTCACTTGTAAATGAGGATTTCTAATTTGAAGAAACTCAAAAAGGAATTTCAGGCAATTCTCAATGATGCTAAATTTAGGGAAAATGAGTTTCAAAGCCAGGTTCCGAGTCTGGCAACTACTTAAATTCTTTATGATTACCTACATTTCAAGGATGTGAGTAGTTAGAAGGTTATACAGAACAGAATCAAAAGAACTTAATAATTAATAATTTATTAAAGAATATTCTAATTATTTTGAATTATCCATCAATTCTTTCTTGTAGTGAAGACACTTGTTATTGTTTCATATCCGTGTGATGCATGAAGCATTCACTATATAAGAACTGACTGACTCCAGATTTTTTCTTTTCCAGATTTTAAAATGCTATTTAAAAAACCTTTAAAATTGCTTTACTCTGTAGGGTTTTTTGCAGAAACAAGTTTAGTTATCATACCTTTTTTCAGCTGTTCCTTTGGGAATTTTAGTTCTTTATATATGATTTTCACAAAAGTACTGTTTCACAGAAACCAATATTGATGCCTAAGAGCCATATTCAGTCATGTTTGAGGAAATAAATTTCAATTCCATACAAAAAATTTCTGGATGTATACAAAAAATAAACAAAAACAACAACTATGGTATGTGAGAGTATAATTTGATCCTCTAAATGCTTGCTTCTGCGCACCAGTACAGTAGGTCAATTGCTTTACTAGTTTATGTCACAGAATTCTCTAAATTAATGGTACCAATTTAGCATATTCCCCAGTGCTTATATAAAATCACCTGTAAAAAACAGCATAGGAACGTAATTCAGAGATAAGGGTCAAGAAGCCAAAGATGACTCAGAATAAGCAAGTTCAGTTACAATTTCTGTTGACAGAGGCAAGACAAATTTTCACATGCTATCTGGTGTGCAGTGTTTGCTTTTCTTCCCCAGACTGAAAACACATCAGACATTACACATAGCACTTGCGTTTGGGATCTCCAACAGGGCTTCTGAAAATCAAGGCAATGTAAAAGCATATTATTAAAGATAATAATTGTTCCCTAAGGAGTTAGAGTTTTACAAAGATGAAATAGACACACAAGTGAGAGCCTCATAAAGCCTAAAGCCCACTTCCAGAAGACAAATATCAGAGCCAACAATTAATTCCTTAATAACTGTCCATAAACTATCCTGTATTATTTCTTCAAGCTTTTCTTTTCTGTACTAGCAAGACAGTGGCAGAAAGCTAGAACAATTTTTTCTTAATTAGGATGTTATCAGACTTCTTAGGATTCCACATAAATGTCCTGTCTGAAAGTTCAGATTTCTAAAATAAGCATATTTTAGACATATACTAAGTTTCATATATACACATACTGTTAACATTTAAAATATACCCTAACAAAGCAAATTGGTGCAGAGTAGTCTAATGGTACAACACAGGATTCTCTTGGCTCAGATGCTCAGTGGCCATATGTTAACTTATACAAATTTGAATAACATGTAATGCAAAATGTTGCTATAGTACATTTGGGGATTATAATAGCAAATTATTATCTCTTATGTTGATTCTATTCTTCCAACAGTTATAAAAAAAAAAATGACAAAATATTCTGAAACTATCAAATGCTGTGTCCTACTTTTCAGTTTAATCAGCCTAGGCTTCTATCATTACATATATCTCGTATAACACTGCTATGCGTATGGTATGTTAATGTAAATAAGGAGTAACAACGATAACATTTTAGAAGATATAAAGAATAACCACAAGAAGCAGCAGCAGCCTAGAGTCTTTAGTAGTCAAGTGGGTAAAGACAGTTCCAACAGACCTATAAAACCTTCTGGCTTCAATAATCTTTATTTTAAAAGTTAATCTCATAACATCAGTAACAAAAAATAACTGCTTTTATTGCTTGGTCTCAGCTCCCCAGATCCTTCCTTTTTCCTTCTGCTGTTTTCCCTTTGGAATACTGCCAGTCTAGGTAGGCAATTAAATGATAATTTCATTCATCACTAGTAATATCAAGTCTGCATTGTTGACCAATAAATATACATCATTTTCAAATCTGGTGATACTAAGAATGATGATCTTAGAGATGAAGAACAGAGACGTTCTTCAATGAAGCAACAATGTATATCTAAGATATTAAAAATTAATATCTTTAACGTGAAATAAAACTAAATAATATAAATTTGATTATTGTATTTGACATATTTGAAGTAAAAAAGATAAAATAATGAGGTAACATCTACACACTACAATGCAATTGATTTTTATGTTTTTATCTCAATCATTCAAGCCTGTACAGTCTGTGAAAACTAGGTCAGACTATGCAATTTCATTCATGCAATTCTGTTTTTCTATGTCCATTCAAGTTTTTATTCATTTATGCCTTGAACCCAAGGAACACTATTTCAAGAAATACTCAGGACTGTGCTTTTACTGCTGTTTTTAGTCATATAGTTTAGGGTCTTTAGCCAACCATAGCTAAATTTTAACTTTACTCTAACATAGGAAAAATGAGGTACACAGGTACTGCTAGGAATAGTACTCAGTAGTTCAGGATTAGAGCTAACATTAGAGCAAGAAGGACAAATTCCCACATATCTTAGTATAGTGGGATCACTCCATCAAGAAGACTGGTAACGAATAGCACCCATCAGTAAAAGATTTATAATTTGGTCCTGAAGCGATGAGGGCCAGGCAGGAAACTACCTTTCTTATGATGCACAATTACAGTACAACATTATCTTTTACAGCTAATTTCAGTCACTAGAGAGATTTCAAGATTGTATAAAGAACATTAACATCAAATATCCCATAGAAATAAAACGTCAACTATGTTGCCTCCATCATTTGGACCCATGAAGCACAACTCATTCAACTGAAAACAACAGAAGCAAAAACTTTCAATATTGATAGTCAGTTCGGACAGATTCAAATTACTATTCAATTCAGCACTGCAACGTCATCTCTTATTTCAGAAGGAAAAATAATAAACCTGCACTGTGTAAATGGTACCAGTACAGAGTAACCACAATGTTATAAGAGGCATGCATCACAAAACAAAAACTGCATTGAATTCTTTCCTACTTATCAACATTTGATAGCCTATGAAGTGCTTTCTGAAATTACTTCATATTAAATCCTCTGAAAGGAGGCTGCATGCAGACTTGCAAAACAATAATAGCTAAATGAAACACCCAGCTTTGCTTGCCTAAGTTTTAGCATGTACTATTAGGCTTATATTTGACTTATAACACATTTGCTTCTGACAACTGCCCTCCACAAAAGGATCAATACAGTATGCATTACCCTTGATACTCCAAAGTAAATACATTAATAAATAAATATATAAAAATAGAACAAGCTTTTCAGTGTGAATCAGATGTACTGTGCTCTCTACTGGAAGATATATATACATGCACACGTTATTATTTCAAGATTTCTAATACTCACTAGAACCTCTTCAAACAAATCCTTTTTTAATTTTGAAAAAAAAAAAAAAAAGACCACAAAAATCCTCATCACCTTCACCTCAATCTGTTAACTCATTTAAATCCTCTCAGTTCCAATGTCTTCAACATGATTTTACTCCACACATCAACTAACACAAATAAAGAATAGATCTTTTTCCATAATGGAAAATACAAGAAATTTTCAAGTTTCAAGGCTCTCACCATTTAGTGCGGTAACAAATGGACCTTGGTTTCGAAGTTGTGGGGTGTTTAAGAGCTGTTTCTGCTGTAACAGGCCTGAAGACTAATCTTTAAAGGTGCAGCTATTTCACTACCAAGTAAAGCTGACGTGGTGCAAAGCATGACCATAAACAGCTCTGATCTGCTGCCTAAGGAAGCAGACTCAGCTCTCTAACAGTCAGCATCATTCATGCTTTGTCACTTTCAAAGAAATGGAAAAGTTCATGTCCCTTAGATTCCTAAGATTACTTTGCTAGCAGATAGAATGTGAGGATGAAAGAATCACACTTTAAATTATTTCAGAAATCACAGACATATTCAGTTTTAGAGTTCTGCTATTATAATACTGTATGTTAGCTAAGATTTCAAAACACTAAGAGGTACACTAAGATTTTTAAGTTTTCAATCTGTAATCCCTTAAATGGTCTTGTTTACCAGAATTAGAAAAAGCATTGCATTCTGGAAAAAAAATATTCAGGCGTCTTGGAAAATCACTAATCATTGAGTTCACTTTTTATTTTCTTTAAGTCGCTGATGTTTCACCTCCTATGTGTTTACTATTCAGGGCAAAAGAAAAAAAAACTCTCAAGTAAAAACATTCAAAAACTGTCAGCTTGTTAAAAGAATTACTCAAGAAGCAAGGTTAAAAGACCACCACTATGTATTTCTGGTTAATTATGAAAGAAAGATCAATGTATTTACCTGAAGTAACTTAAGGTTGCTGCTTACAGAGACAGAAGTAACAAAGAGAAAGGAAGACAAGTAATCTCCTGGCTATTCTGATGGGCTTTCTGACAGCGTAATATGGTGACTAAGATGAAAAAACTCTTCTCAATGACTGAGAAGAAATTAATCTCTTGTAACTAGCCATATAGAATGTCAAAAATCAAAACACAAAAACTTTCCTACATTTTTGCAGGATGATAGAGATGGAAAAGTTTATTATTAGCTATGCCATAGAGAAGAAAATTCTACAATAGTTCCACAGAGTAAACACGCGCTATAATGGTTAAGTAGTTAAAAATGTAATTGAGTTTCCTAAAGTCTTGAAAAAATATTCTATGCAAGCCTAGAAAGTGCTAAATTAATTCCACAGCTGAATTTCTAAGCATTGCCATTAACCTAGAACTGAAGGTTAATTTCATGTATTAAAAGCCAGAGAAAAAAATGTTATTAATAGTAGTGGGATTGCATTTGGCCTGAATGATACAATCACAAATTTTTTAAGTCAGTTTCTGGTCATCTCACTCTGATACTTTCAACTATAGTATCAATTATATATATTCCACAATAAATAAAATAACAGTGCTTATTCACCAAGCAGCATGAATATCTGTATGGTCCACATAAACAAGGTTAAATGGCAAATAGAAAAGCAAGTCAAGAGAGATTTAATTGGCATCCCACTGAGATCTTGGCTTACGAGATTCAGAAGCTCCAAAAACAATTTTTCTTCCACATAAATATTTCAAGTGAGGCAGGATCAAAGCCCCTTCCACTTTTCAGGTATCTCTGAGCTTTCATCCTCACTAAATACAAAAATACTTAAAAATGATATACTGAAGCGGCAGCCAGAAACACTATTCCTTAGAAAACGACTAAGAGAGGAAATGTCTAATCCAATTAAAGGCACCTGGTGATATGACTGGCAAATTCTAGAGAATGAAATCCAAAGTGGCAAACATCCAGCAAAGAGAAATTTGGGTGCAAGACAGGGAAACGTGAATTTTTAGAGATTCAAATGATGAAAGTAGTCATCAAATGGAAAAATGCTCCAAAACTCAATGCTTTTTTTCTGGTATATTCCTGCTCCCCTCAGCCTATGCACAGAACCCAGGAATTTCATGACCCCAGGTTCCTGCAGAATTCTTTGTCTTGCTTTCAGAGGAACAAGAAAGGATGTGGGATGTGGACAATTGCCTTGCCACTGAGAGTACATGTAGACACATCCATGGATTGAATTTTTTTGTGTGATTTCTATAGTTCACTTCCAACCCACATATTCTATCTGCAGGTAATTCTTACAGATGGAGCACTTCTGTAATATACTATGTACTTAGCAAGTTGTTGTTTCACCTGCATATAATAAATCTGGTGTATTTTCCAGAAAGTTAATTTGAAATCAATGATACAGCTGTGTGAATGCACTGACTTCATGTGTATGCATTTTATTCATATAACTTCAGTTAAAACAAGCTCCCTGAAGATATATTAGAACAATTTGAATTTTGTTTAATCTAAATGGAAAAGAATCCTTTCAGTCACAGTAAACAGAGGGCCTGACTGGTACAAGAACTAAACTTTTCTGTGCCGTACAAAAGCACGTGCCTGAGATTCTCCCAGCATTTCTTATATGACAACATGTATAGAACAATACAGGATGCTGTGAAGTATTATTTGCTTTGTGATTGCTGGAGAAGAGTAGAATAATTCTGTGGACATTTCAAAATTATACATCTGTGCCATGGCTGCCTCTGAAAACATAAAAGCTTTGTTTGGCGTATTTGTGTTTTGCATTTCAATAAGAAACACAGAAGTTGCATCAATTCTGTAACATAGAATGATATGCCATTTTTTTGTTTTGATTTTGTTTTACACTGGAATAAATAATTGTCATAGATAATATGTACTAGTGAAGAAGTGTTTTGATTTCTTCATCACATAGTAAAATTCATATGGAACTGAAAACAATTAACTAAATCAGAACCAGATTAGTAGTAGGGCTGATTCATTACTGCAGGAACGGGTAAGTGCAGACTTTAAACTCCCAGTGGAATGGTAGGTAAATAACAGGTTTGCATATCACTGTAAGTATTACATTCATCATTTGCTTATATAGATTAACTCTATCTAATTAAAAAAATCATTATATACTGATTTTGAAAATTGTTTTTAAGTCAGTGAGCATACAACAGCAGAGATTTTATAGGGTTTGGAGAAAGCAATGAAACAAACTAGAATGACAAAGTAAAATATGAAGAGGAGCAGGATAAGCTCCCTGCGGAGTCTCTCTAAATGGAACAATATTTGAAATTAATTGTGCTGTAAATAAGCACTGTTACATTCATAATTGTCATTTACATTGCCACAATACTGTCATATTGCATATAAAAATAGATTTATTTTATGGCATCTCCATGCAGGAAATGAAATGCTACATAACTTCTTAACGGCTCATGTTTCTAAAACAATTTCCTGGAGAGTTCAAAATGTCTTTATATATACATTCAGATTTTCTCTTCAGGCTGAGGTACGTATGGCCAACAAATAGCTAAATCATTTTCTAACAATAGTCAGCATTTTCAAGCAATACCACTTGAAGACTGATGATGCGTAGTAACTCCAAATAAACTCAGTAATTCTGACTTGCAGGACAACCATACAACAAATAAACATAAATAAGCTATCTCTCAGTGTTTTGAAACTAATTTCATTACAGAACTTAAAAAGCATATGAAAATCACCTTCTTCAACATGTTATATCAAAAATCTGACTACTACAGGTAGGTTAAGGCAGGTATACTGGTAATAAAAAGACCATGTGGTTTAAGATTCCTAGGCCAAGCCTCAGGATTTACTCCCTCCCATTCTGCAGTAGATAAAATTAAACTAACCACAAAATCACATATCTTAATCAATATTTGTCACCTCCTTGCAAGGAGCTAGCTTTCAAACACTTGCCTGAATCTGAGAATTTCAGAAACACTCAACATGCTCGTTGTTGATTACAGAATTGAAATGAAAAAACATGCAAGGAATATAATCAAACCTTAATCTACACATTATTTACAATGACCCCATTACTTTAAGGCTCAATACAAAGTTCCCTCCTCTCTCCCCACCCCACCCTCCTTTTCCTTTTTCCCCCTCCAGTAAATTCAGTTGTGATCAGATTTAGTCACAGTGGACTAGTGAGTTGAAGATGTATGGAGTTTGTGGAGTTCCTTCCTGAGTTTGAGCTTCCAACAGCTTAAGCAGTCCCTACCAACTGGCTTACATGAAGACTGTTATCTTACTCATCCATCTTATCTTTATGTGCCTGTCACAGAGAGAACGAGAATATAAAGCTTCACTTGTAGAAAACCAGATAAGACTTATTGGTGATTTAAATGTAAAAAAAAAATAATACGAGAAATCCAGGCAGATAAAGCTATCTCAAGAGGTCTATTGGTGATAGTTAACATCTTAAATTTTCCTTTATTGTTCTAAAAGATTTCAAAAGGAAAATCTATTCCTACAAATAGGTAAGAAGAACTACTCAGTAGCACATTGTACACAAGAGCTATAGAAATTCTCCAGCACACACACCATACCTGCAGACTTGTTAGCTATATATATGCAAATTAATTTATTTTAAGAATTTGTCATTAGATCATTGCTTGCAGGAGCAAATCAGAAGCAGTATTTCCACAATCAATTATGTATTTAAATAACTGATAAATTCTATTTATTTGATGCATTAGGATGGTCTCCATTATGGTATCACAATACAGTACTTAGAAAATGTTTCTTTATGGAACTGAAATAACATCACAGCTCCACAACTGCAAGTGGGAAACAGAAGCATAGAGAATTCCCCAGCACCAACCAATCAGCCTGGAACAAGACAGAGGTTTTAACTCTGGTCTCCCATGTTCAAGGTTGCACTCTAACCACAAGACTTTCACCCCTTACAAGTTTTGCATTGAACAAGAATAAATAAAAATAAAGTCATATTACATGCAAAATAACCACATAAAGTTGTGCAATAGAGATGCATGATTTGGGAAAGAGAATAAGTTATTACCTAAAAGATATTAAACAGCAGGAACTATTCCAAACAATTTTCTCTCCAACTGGTACAAACTCAAAGTACGCCCATTGTGCAAGCTCTAGCAAGCAGGAAAAATCAAGCAAGCAGGAAAATACTGTAATCATATTTGAATCAAGGAATATACAGGTTTCGTGGTTAAAATCACCATCATTTTCCAGGAAAAAATGCCTCTCATTAAGGGCCAACTTCCAGGTTCTGGAGTGCCACCTTTGCTTAATATTTTATTTTTTATTCCAATCTGAATTATTAAAACAACAATTACCTGTTACAAAAACTAAAAGTTTCCTGCAGATTTAAACAGAAAAATCTCGTTTTATCCTTTAAAATTCTTACATGCAGGTAGCTGTCTTATGTGCAGGGGTGTTGTTTGTTTTCTAATAATAGGACAAGATTCCATCTATCTGTACTAATTTTACTCAAAATTCCACTCAGAGTGAAAAGCTCCAGAGCACAGTCACAGGTTGACCATAGCATTTCTTCTGGTGCTTGTCTGAAGAAATTGCACAACAGAAGAGGGTTGATGACAATTACAGCTTACAAATACACACCAGAACTCAACTGCTTTTTACTTTTTATCTTACCATCTGTCATATACATGTCCATATATATACTTGAACACCAAAAATTTCCACATCTTTTCAAGTATCAAAACTAAAACTCCTTTTTCATGTGTACTAAATAAAATACACATCAAGTGTATAACCATTTCACATGATGCAGAGTTCCAAACCCTGAACTATAAGTGCCCTGTGGGAAATACTGTTGGAGCACAAAAACATCCATTCATTATAAAAAAATGATTAAACTTTCTCTTCTTATATCCTCGAAGCTATTTTCAGATTCTCCCTTCCCAGAATTGGGTCACCTTCACTTTATTTTTATTTTTCTTTATCCCCAAATACATCATTTGCTAGCATTAACTACCTTAATTTAAAATAAATTCAAATAAGCAGTACATGCAGAAAGGACTCCAGCAATACAAAGATTGCTTCTAGAAACATCAAGAGGACAAGAATCAAGCAGAAGACAGAAATTAAGCTGCTTCTTTTGAAAAAAAAAAAAATATATACAGAATAACGGAATACCATATGAATTTTCTAGACGGAAAACAAATGTTGCTAAACCCATTACTTCCCCACAGATTTCCTTTATAAATAAAGTTGAATAATAAATAATCTACAATGACTTATAGCTTCCAGGAGAGAATTCACTTTTGCTCCATTCTGCATCCTAATCTCCCACCAGAACTGTGACAGTTCCTATATTCCTATACAGGTAGCAATAAGTTATCCACATTGATGGGTCCAGTAGGCCCTTGGATGGTATCTTCTTTCCAGAGCTGATATCTCTACCCTGTACATTGTATTATTACTTAGTATTCTTCCACCCTATCAGGGAGGCTTGCTGTACAGACGCAGATTTTGATACGACCCTTGTCCTGACATATATTTTATGCACAAGGAGCCTCAGTCAGTAATCACAACGCTGTTCCCACTTCTGAAGTGCCAGCAGATGTCCTAATCCACATGCCACACGTTTAGATAATGTATTCTGTTTGGACACTGTTTGAAGGTATGGCAACAGCACATCGTGAACAAATGATACTGCAGAAATACACCATTATTTCCATTATTTTCGATAGTTCATGGGACCAAAAAAAAAAAAAAAAAAAAAAAAAAAAAAAAAAAAAAAACCAACTGTGGCCTCCCGGGATGACCAGGAATTATATTGGGAAAGCATATGAGATAGGCCCACCTGAAAAAAAAAAAATTAGGTACAGTTTCAGGGCAAGGGGAGAAAGTTTATTTTCTAACCAAAATTGAGAACAAGGAGGGGAAGTGATCAAAGAGTGAGAATTGGTAAGAAATAAACAGCTCTCACTCATCTCAAAAGACACAATATCTATGCTATCCCAATGGAGGAGGAAGAGGAAAACAGAGAAGTTATATTAAGGACAACAGAAAAGTGGAGTCAGTTCAGCCAGTGATGAGCAATTAATAGAACAAGGGAGTGCAATCATACTAAAACTATTTCCTAATTAAAATAATTATATCAGCTGGCCTTTAAGGAGATATATTTATAGCAATTGTGACAAGCTATTAAGAATTCAATTTACATGAGAAGTCTCAAATTGTGTCTTTAGGTATGGAGGGAAGGGGAAAGTGAACTACTTCCAAGCAAAGTACCTCTTTTCACACTGAATTAATTTGTCTCTGGCAGGGGACATAACGAGAAATATTCTGTTAAGATCAGAATTCAAGTAACTCGTGTACATGTACACACGTAGAATGCCAAGCATGATATCTTCAAGAAACAGCTGCAGTAGTTGTCAAAATTGACTTACTATGTTTCTAGAATTTATGTTGGCGGATTTCTTATACAAATACCTCCATTTACAATATTGATAGGCTTTGATTATTAAAAAAAAATAATTTCTATCCAGTAACCATATTACGCTCTGACAGTTGTATTTCTCCTATATTTAAAAGTCGCTGAACACTTTTTTAAATTTTCTACCTCTGGAAAAAAAAAATCAGTTCAATGAGTGGTTGCAATTTCCAGAAGCAGCACATTAAAGACAACTGAAACATCCACATCGGAGGTATGTTTTCAGGAGGTGAGAGAATTACAGGGAGGAAGGAAAAATCATAAGAAAATTATCCAGGCTTTATCCAAGCACTTGAACAGCAAAAATGTTGCAGAACTGTGGTTTACAAGTTTACAGGTTTAATGGGAATTCAGTAGTTTTATCTTTCTAAATGTAAATATTCCATTACTAGAAAAAAATTCATCTTTCTCTTGCCATGCGAATGGGCTCATCAGATGAGTTTTAAAGGATAAATACACTTTGTATTGTACAGAAAGGTCTCTTGAAACTATAGCAAAGGTACTGGAGGTACACTAGGAGGTAACTGCCAGCAAAAATCAGCAGAAAAACTACCCTATGTCAGTCAAACCTGTCAGAATACACTACAATCCCTAGAAGTTATCATTTTAAAAAAGTTTTTAATCATAAATATAATCACATGCCAAACAGTACAGCGATATGTAGAAAAATAACGTACATTAAGAATTCAAGAAAAAGTAACTTGACTGGTCTTTTGAAATTCATATGTTGTCATCAGCACTTCTCATCCAGCAGAGACTTTTTCTCATTAGATTTCCAATGCTCGTCTGCTCCATAATCCTAAACCCTTGCCTCAGGACCACTAAGGGCCATTTGAATCATTTTTGTGATGTTGTTTCATTCCCCACATACTGTTATTTCTCAGGAGTAAGCTTTTCCTCTAAAGCGCTGATTGTTATCCCTCTCCAAGCACTGATGGGTATTTTTCATCTGCCTCAGTATTATGGTTATCTGCAATGATTTATTGATGAAATTAATTTTGTCCCCTAAGCACAGTGGTGTATTAATAATCTAGAGATTACTTCAATATGTCAGAGTTCCATATAGCAATGTGGGAGGCCCATTTGCTACCATGGACAACAAATTAGATTTCTGGTAATAGCAGGAATAAATGGGATATCCCAGCATACTGAACTTGTTATCAACTGGAGTACACCAATCTGCTTAATAAACATACACCTAATAGATCTCACCTTCCTAAGGAGATCAGCACCCTAAGTCACCAAAAATTCAAGTGTATGCTTTGCAGCTCAGCATGGAAAGTCCATATAGCAATACAAGAAATTTCTCTTTTTCTTTTTTTTTTTTCCTCATTAGAAGCAACGGACATCCAGACATCTCCATTTATATAAAGGCAGAACAGAATAGGCAGAGATGGTAATACCCTTAGGACTGCAAAAGGTTTTCTTTCCTACTTTGTGATGTTCAAACTAATAATAATATTTTCAACTTATTACTAAGTTCTCTATTCTTTCAATGGCCTACGTCACTTGTTTTTAAAGCACTAAGGTTTAAACTCTATCCACTGTCTCCTTTGAAAGCAATTAGGAATTTTACTTTAACCTGACTTCTCTCAGGCATTTTCTTCCTAGCAAGAATGCAAGGTAAAACAAGATGCAGGTAAATTCATAGTGATAAAACATGCCAGACACCATGACAACCATCTTATTCCTATTTATCTCAATGCTGAAGCGTCTGCACTAGATACTTCATAGTATCAGAAGAACTATTATTTAATAAGCCTATGGGTGACTTAGGTTTAGCTGTCAGCAATTTGCAAATGCACTGTAACCTGCATAGAGCAGCAATTATTTTCTCATTTCTATTTCATGTTACTGCACTGCCTTTCCTTGAGGACAAAGAATACACACAGTTATGACACTGCTGGCTTTAACACAGAAGTTCACTTACAAACAACTCAGTGGACGGCAGTAACCAATTCCATACAAGATGCCTCAAGAACATATAAATATATTTGCTGAATGTATATATGCTAAACTGAAGTTAATAATGAAATCACTAAACAAGACATTTTGAAACATATATATTTAACTTTCTGAATTCATTAGAGAACAATTACAGAATAGCTTAGGTTGAAACAAATCTTAACATCCAGTTCCAATCCCCTGCCATGGACAGGGCAGGCTTCTACCCACGAGATCAGGCCACCCAGGGCCCCATCCAACCTGGCCTTGAATGCCTCCAGGGATGGGGCATCCATCTGGGCAGCCTGTGCCAGTGTCTCACTGCCCTCTAAGAGAAAAATTTCCCCAACATCTAATCTAAAACTTCTCTCTTTAGTGTAAAACTATTGCCCCTGGTCCTGCCATTATTTCTCCAAGAGGTCATAATAGTTTATAAGCTCTCTTTAAGTACTGGAAGGCTGCAATGAGGTCTCCCCAGAGCCTTCTCTTCTCCAGGCTCAACAAGCCCAACTCCCTCAACCTTTCTTCACTGAAGAGGTGCTACAGCCCTCTGATCATCTTCATGCCCTCCTCTGGATCCACTCCAACAGCTCCAAATCCAACTTGTACTGGGAGCCCCAGGCTTGCGCACTGTCAGTACCCCAGATGACGCCTCATGAGGACAGAATAGAAGTGGACAATCCCCTCACTCGCCCTGTTGCCACCCCTCTTTTGATTCAGCCCAGGATGCAGTTGGCCTTCTGGGCTGTAAGCACATGCTGCTGGCTCATCACACATCAGAAACCAGAAGTCTTTCTTAGCAGGGGTGCTCTTGAATTCTTCTTCCAGTCTGCACACACACCTAGGATTGCTCTGACCCAAGTACAACACCTTGCACTTGGCCTTGTTGAACATCATTAGATTCATAAAAGTCTGCTTTTCAAGCCTGTCCAGGTCCGTCCAGATGGCATCCCTTCTTTGTATTGCATCAACTGCACTACTCAGTTTGGTGTCATCAGCAAACATGCTGAGGGTATAGTCGATCTCACTTTTTATGTCATTGATAAAGATGTTGAAGAGTATCATCATTTTAAAGCATACATGTAATAAGCTTCCTCTTTCCATTGCACTGTCTAAAGGTTTCACTATACTCTTGATTAGCGCACCACTTTCAGGAAAATAACTCCATTTAAATCATCAGCCTGTTAACTGGTCTGAAAGTACACACTCAGCAATATAAGAAACAATTGAAACACAGGTTCTTGAATTTTAAAATACTGAATAAATCAACAGTGCAAACTTTAAAATGAGAATATTTTGAATTGTAACGCCCCCTCATGTAATATAATTTAAATATTTTCTATACTTCTTTTCAAATATTAAGCTGGAAACAAGAACAGTAATAATGACCTCCCCTGACAGCCTTACAGCTCTAATCTGGCCTAAAAGAAGAGGAAGATGCTGTACATCCTTCTTACGCTTATATCAGAAAGACAGAGCTTCGAGGTTATTACAACAGTCCAAAAGCATTTTATTCTATATCACTGAAATGAATTCTTAAGTCCTCTCATTTTATTTAATCAAAGCAAAGAATTCATTTTAGATTCATGCAGTTCATTCATCAGACCGAATTAAATTTTTGATAAGCCACAGTTAAATTTTTCATAACAATGATCTGCAGTATAATAGCTCTTTCCTTTGCTTTTCCTTTTCCTTTGCCTTTCCCATTCCCATGTCATCAGGCAAACTGAAGGGCCGAAGAGCAGACTGAAAAGAAATACCACCTACTTTAAAATACTAAATATCAGAATAGTCACAAAGCTTCAAGTCAAGCATGGGAAATCAAAGTGGAATCCACAGATCAGGCTTTCTTCACAGGAAAATCAGTCTTGATTTGAGGGTCTATCCCTCAAAATTTCTCATACATTCCAGGTGCAAAAAATATTCTCTTAATTAGTCCTACCAAAGTCAGTCCAAGAGGATCGAGAAAATGCTTTATAGTATTGACCAGATCTTTTTGCATGAAATGTTTATTCAATTCTTGATTTAATTGAAGTGTGTAAAAATAGAAGTATATTGATAGAAAGTATTGGATTAAAAAATGAAAATAAAAATACCAAGCAAATCTTCTCTCAAATCAGTCTAATTTCTTCTCCTGAAAATGGTATTTGGTACAGCTGCTTCCAAAATAAACTTCCTATTCAGGAGCAGGAAGAGGAAGCAGAGGTGTCTCAATTTTCTGATGAGCTTCCAGTTTCACTAGTCTCCATTCAACAAATATGTAACTAATTAATTTGCCCAAGTACTCAAAGAGCCCTTTGTCTTTAATTCATCATGTATGCAGCAGAGATTTACATTTACATTCTTTTAAATTGAACTCTGTGTTAATTAGGCATCAAAAGCAATTTTTAAACTATCATCCCATCTCCCTCAAAATCTTTACACTTTCACAGAAAGACTCGGGCTGACAGGGATCTCTGGAGGTCACTTCATCCAAACTGCTGCTCAAAATGGTGTCAATACTGAATTCAAACAAGGTTGCTTTGGACCATGTCCAGTCGTGCTATATGTTCAAGCACCATCACAGCCCAGGTGGTGATCCCTTTCTCTGGATCTCCAGAAATTCTTGTCAGAAAACAGAATAGAATATGCAGTATCTTTGGACTGCTTGATGAAATAGGCAAGTTATCACAATCATTTTTTCACTGCCTCAATTAATCAATAAGCTAATGAGAGGATCCCCTTACAATTCAGTTCTTATACTTGAGAGTTCATTTTAGTAATTAAGAGGTTAAAAAAATGGTTTTTCATTGGCTTGTGCTGCTAAGAGTTTTTAAAACACAGGCTCCTCACAGCCTTCTCACTAAATCAGCCACTGTTTTTTTCTATATTCTTCACACAATAACAAGACAAAAGGAAGAGAATAAAAGAAATTTTTGAGTGTTTATGAAAAAAGGGGAATTTGCCAGTTTTCCCTTTGCAAGATACAGTGTGCCAGTCTCCAATACATAGACTGCAGTACTGAAGCAATATTTGTCTGACTATAGACTATGTTTTATATATACAAAAGAACCACAACAATAGAAAACTAATAAGCCACATGGCCACTGCCATTTCTGAAGTGTCACTAGCAAAGTGCTACATATGAAGCTAGTACTCTCACCAAAATTTAGTTCATCTTATACTATGCAAATATATATATATTTCATATGTAAACATTTGTGCACAAACATTCAAAAAGACAAGTTACATATAGCAGAATTTTCATTGGCTGTACTTTAAGAAATCATGTAGTGACACACTCCACTTTCAAACACAGATAAGCATGCCCACCATTAGCCAATCCTGACCATCTATGAAGCAGAGGATATTATGACATCAGATAAATACAAACTCATTTTAAAAATAATTAATCTCTTATGAATTTCCTAATAACAATGAAAGTATTTGAGTAACATCTTATCACTAAAACACACATTCACAGGAGAGAGTAGGAGAAGCTCACATCCATTCAGGCCAGCAAGGAAAGGTGACCTATTTAAAGGTAAAAATTGTAAAAATTATGTTCCAAATTAAGTACAGAACAAGGCCACGAACACAAAGAGCACTTAGTAAGAGACTGTGTCCTCATATTTAAAATACAGGATTATGGTATTTTTCCCTTAGCATCACTGCAACAAGAAAAGGGGCCAAGTCCCTACCCCATCCTTTCTTCATCCCCTCTCAAAGATTAAAAAAAATAATAGGATATTCCCACAAACTACTTCACTTTGTTGTATCTATGAAGGAAGAGCTGTCTTGCAATTTATTTTTCTGAGGTAGTATTCCATGAGTAAGGTGAAGATAACTAGTAAAATTTCCTTACAATTTCATATACACACTGTATCCTTGCATATTATATTTCATCAGATAGTCACACATCTAAACAACGAATGCACTGCCTAACACTGCCTATATCCACAAAGCATCCCAGCAAATCTTTCTCGACACTCCCAGGGTGAGAAGTAGAAAAAAATATTCTCAGGCATGGACAGAGCAGTTAAGCTTTGGAATGACGGTTGAACTGATGCCATTTTCATTGGGGCTATATGGTATCTAGTTTGCATATCTATGTCAGATAAGACTGGCACTGATGCATCCAGAAAAAAGAAGAGTGAAGCAATGGCTCAGATTTACACAGTTTTAATCCCTTATAATTCCTCAATAGGCCCCATGCCTGGTGATTCCTATTGGTTGGCTCCTGTCTTTCAAAGGCATGTAGCCAGTTGGAAACATTAGACAAAAGGACTTAGTGGAATTAGGTGGAATTTAGGCTTTGTGAATCTGGGCCATACTATGCAATCCAAAGTCTCAAATAGTGCCAGTATGTTTTGACTCAGGAACAGGTAACAGATGGATTAATGAGGAAGAACTATATCTGACTAACGTTTTGTACTAAAATCTTAGCACATACAATCAGTGCTTGGTTCTAATACTTTCAGTTCAGTTTCTGTAGCATAAGTTTTAGAAAGGTAAAAGATCTCTGGTTCAGCAGAATGTAGGAAATACGCAGTAAACAAACTGATTTTTTTCCTCATTTACTTACTATAACACTAAAAATTACCAATTTGAGATATATTCTGTTCAAATTTTCCCTAAATAAAGGCTCTCAAACCATTGCCTACAATGACAACAGTAAAAAGCTATAAAATAAACAAGGAAAATTAGTTATATTTTTCAAACCGCTCAGAGAAAAGAAATGTGTGCAATTTGGTGTTACTACAGTTATTTTACCCCACCTCTATTTACACCATTTTTAATACAAATAATTTTTATACACAAGTCCAAATAAGTTAGCAGTATGCAAACTATTAAAAAGAATATGATTGAGTTATTTTACAATCCTATTACACACCCTTTCTACTTTGAGCAAAAAGTAAGAATCAACTTTGACACTAGGTGTGTGCAAACCTTCTAAATTTTCTAGGATAAACATATCACAAGTCTGAAACATTTCCTAATTATATTGAAATAAAATCTCAATAAAACTGCATATGGTTATCAAATCCCAATTATTAAGTTGGCAGCTTCCATTATTTAGATATTTCTCATGTTTTAATGCCACGTACTTAAGTGCAATTAAGTATGTATCCCTTTAAATTAATAAATAACTAAATTCGAACAAGTGATGTGCAAAAAAAATAAACTTCAATTTGAAGACTATGCAGCACGAGAGATGATCACTGAAGGGAATTATATTTTGAAAGACTTAGAAGAAAGACCCTTGCCTTGTTTTGTGTCTCGTTTTTTATTTTGATTGTTTGTGAATTTGGGGAGGTTGGGTTTTGTTTTGTTTGTAAAACAGTAAAGAGAGTGTTCTTTAAAGCATTTTATACAAATTGAGCTACAGGAAAGGCTTTACAATAAGAACAAAAAGTCACACCACAGATAGCTTAAACAGTTGTGTGAAAATTTTCCCACATTATCTGCAAAAAAAAAAAAAAAAAAAAAAAAAAAAAAAAAAAAAAAAGTATCAGTATTGTATATCAACACCAACTCTCCGGAATTTGAGCTATTTAAATGGGAGCATGCTTTATTGGGCACTACAGTCATTATGCCACTACTATTTTGTGCTCTTGCAGACATTTATCTTCAAGGCAGAGAGAAGTTATCTTACTTTCCCTTGTGCAGACTCTCTGATTTAAAAGACAACAGAATCATCTTCAATTCCTCTACAGGACATCTAAACGACACAAGAAACAAAAAATACTTTTATGCTGTCTGTTCAGAAGTATTTTTCTATAAGTTACCTGTCTTTGATGCCAAAAAAAGACATCAAGGCAGCATAGGGCTATTGAATAAACCCTCTAAATACTCTATACATATCAATACCACACTTAAACCTTTAGATTATACAGTTACGAAGAGAATAATTTTATTCCTTGAGATAATATGAAATAAATTCAAAATGAGGAAATCATACCATATGACAAAATTCCACAACCTCAACGCTAATCCTCAAGTTTTAAGATGGCACAAGGAAGCAATCCATTAAAAACAAGTAAATACATGTGAAGTAAATACATGCTTTGAAGATATCTCAGCTGATCTCCAAACGGCTTATTATTTCAAAATATTTCTATTTTTACAAGTTAAGAATAGTGATCCTTTCCTTACTCAAACTACCTATATAGCAAGTGGAAAAGTGGATGAAGCTTCCAAAACAGATAGCAAATGAAAGATCACAGACCATACATATGAAGTTCATGAAGGAAAAGAAAAGAAAAAAAAAGGATTTTTTTGTTTTGTTTTTTTTTTGCTTTCTAAGTTTAGTTATACAGTTCATCTTCTACAACAAACTAAGCAAAAAAAAGTCGTTTGAAGGACACATTAAACTCTTCCACTTTGTGGACATCACCTTTCAGTCATCAGCACGGATCCAGGTAGAATCATGTTACCTACTAGTTTAGTCCACAATGTAAATAAAGGGAATTTTACACCCTTCCACTGCAAACCTCAATAGATAGGCCAAGAGCTAGAGGTACAGAACCTTAATGATCTTCACAGAGCCTCAGGAGGTATCTTGACAGACAGCTTGGTATGCATAGTCACTACACCTACTCACAAAGAAATGGTTAGGTAGCTTTTGTCTTCACAATATACATTTCATAGCCATACAGGAGCCATTCTGCCAGCTAATTATCTTAGAAGCAATCAATTTCATAAAACACATTTAACTTCTGTTAATCTGTACAGCAAATGACTGGTAGGTAGTATTCCTAAGAACTATCCCCACCATATCTTACACAAATACTTCCAAAATAAAATGGAATGTACACTTCATTTGGAACACTACTTAGCAATTATTTCTTTGAAGACATTATACCATACAGGTATAAGTCACTTTTGAAGACACAGCAGTTAAATATTCTAGGAAGTAGAACAAGTTACACGTGGAAGAAGGATCACATTATCAAACTGCTGAAAACTTCCATTTTTTGTTTTCTTTTCCACAACATCTTAAGTCCCCACAACCAATAATGTAAAAAATCTGTTACCAGATCTTACTTGCAAAGGAAACATTCAGAATGAGCTTTTATCCTCCTGACTTTCCCTCATTAGTTTGTCTAATGGTCCTCTTAGCAAAGCACATAAAAACGTGCACCTCTGTGCACAATTCATATAACAGTTCCATTACTTAAGTCAAAAGGTAAAAATGTAAGCCTAAGATTCCAGTCAACTTTTAAACATGACTGCGACCTGAGTGTAAGTACAGACAATTCTTCAGCTAATGAGCACAAGCATAGATTGTGTACATCCTTCAAGAAACCGATGGTGTGATTTTAATTCAGTTGTTACAGAACCCTGCAAATTGTAAGGGAGGGCTAGAAAATAAGTCAGGATGCCAACTGTGCTATAAAGTCTTTTTGGTTTTTTTCCCCTCTAAGTTTATTTTGCTGACTTTGCTGTGCTAGTGTAGATAGTCATTCTGCCTACTTTATTTTCAGATGGACCAAGGCCTTGCTCAGGTTGATTTTGCTAGCCATTCAAAAGATGTGAGCAATGAGAACAGAGGTTCTGCTAAAATCCTCTTGACTTTCTATGTGAACATGAACACAGAGTTAAAGATAGTCTCCTCCTGTATGTTTTACTACTATCTAAGTTGACTGCACGTCTATGTATCTTTTCAATTACAAATACAAGCAACATCATAATTCAGCTTTTTCTTTACATAACATGTGGAGATTTAATAGGACTCCAGTGAACATAGAATCTCAGAATTGCTCAGGTTGGAAAAGACCTTAAAAAAGATCATCATAAAGTCCAACCGCAACCTAACCATACTACCCTAACTGCTATATCATGTCCCTGTGCACCACATCCAAATGGTTTTTAAACACATTCAGAGATGGTTTTTCCTGATATCCAATCTAAACCC
>JAOWBP010003659.1:11687452-11715356 GCA_028571105.1 Tragopan temminckii | reverse complement strand
CCTGCTCTTGCTGTAAGCACCTTTCAGGTATTTGAAGATAGCAATAAGGTCTCCCCTCAGCCTCCTCTTCCCCGGACTAAACAGCCCCAGTTCATTCAGTCGCTCCTCATAGGGCATATTCTCCAAGCCCTTCACAAGCTCTGTTGCCCTTCTTTGGACCTGCTTCAGCACCTCAATGTCCTTTTTTTATTTTTTTTATTATTATCATTGCTTTACTTGTCAAACATTACTTGAATACCAATTTACTACATTCTAGTCCTGGATGGAAGGTTACTTTTCTATGTACTTAGCTTTTTTATCACCAACTTTTTTAATGTTCTTTCCTTTAAGAAAGAAAAGGTTGTACTTACTTTTTTCTCTTTCAAATCTTCGTCTTTATATTGATATTAAAAAAAAAAACAAAAAAAAAAACCACCCTAAATAAAAGCATGCCATATAATTAAACATCATTCAAACTCCAGAGACTAGATTTTCTGGCATATTTCTATTTTACAGGTTTTATTACACAGAACATACTAAATAATCAAATTTTCCATGGCTCGCAAAAATATGATAATCACAAAAATGGCAGCAATTGTCTATAAAAAAATACTCTAAATGCCATTAAAGAATGTTGTAGGTAGTGTGTTTGATTGCACACTAGAACACAATCAACACTTTACAGGGCTACGGTCCTCTGAACATCCAATCTTAGACATACTGCCTAAAACAGATAAAGGTTAAAACAGTAAATTTAAGCAGTCAAGCAGAAATCATTCCAGAATTTCAAATAAATCTGTAATTAACTGACCCTTTTCAGAAACACACTTTTAGTTCTCATTTCCTTTTTTCTAAATACTTTGCTGGCTGTTATTTTGAGGCAGCTATTAACCGCTAGGTTATTTTTAATGTCCTGCATGTGACAGATGTCTCTGAAATAAAAGGCAGCTGAAGGACAACAGACTCATTCTCCAGGACTGTCTTAATGCCCAGTATTACTGTAAGGATCAACCCCAAACATCCTCTAATAAACTGAGAAAAAACACTGGCAATTTTCATGTAAATAAGTAGCTATTGAACACCACTGTTCTCTCTTACTGAAAAAAATCTTGAATTTGAAGGAATCTTAGAGAAGGAAACATTGTTAACTGTGTTGGAAATGCAGAAGCAGCATGCCCTTAATTGAAATTGAGCAAGGGACAAGGAAACAAGCAAGTGCTGGTGTTGTTAAAATGACAGGAGGAGCCATCATACAGGATTGCACGTCAGAAGTTCCAAAGAAAACTGTCAAATACCAAGTAATTTCTATGGAAAAAGTGGGGAAGAAAAGGGGGAAAAAGAAGAGAGACAAAAGTCTCTGTATCAGAAGATAATCCTCAAAGCAAAATACCTGAGTTATCATTGCAGTTTGGGCCATTGTAAGAATTAAAAACTCTTCCAAAATATACCATCAAATTAGGCCTGTAAAATTTGCACATTTCTAAAATTATGAGGTAAACAGAGCACTGAAGTGAAATGGTCAGATAGGTAAAACACTGCCCCTGCCTCTTTGATCCAGTGATAAGAAAAATACCAGATTGTTCAAGATGAAATAGTGCATTCTTTACTGAAATACCTAAAAGAGAGGTAATAACTGGTCTCGAGTGCTTGAAACAGAAGATCCTTTTCTGAGTCAACATTTGGACCTGGTATAAACTGAAATTTGGAACCTTCCATTACATACTAAGGGATGTGTTTGCATAGCAGCACACAAGGTCAGTCTTCTGGGACATAAGCTCTTCCCGGCACCAGTGCTATTACACTGGTACCAGTCTTAGTCACATTTGGGTTGCAATGAAAGGATGGTTAAGATGTGATGAAAAGCACAGTCAATCATTCCTTTTTTTTCAAGTAGGTTACATCAGCCCTTTCGGATGTTGCTGAGGCAGAACGTATAACAGGTGCCAGAGAAATCCATCTGTACTCCTTGCAAGTGCCAAAACACATAACTGGAAAATGTTGCTGCAGACATTCTCAGGTCAAAAATGACCACAGAAGACAAAGCAAACCACCAGCCAGGGACTCTTGTAATTTATGGCAGCAGTTCTGTTCTTATCCCAATTAGATATTAAAGGCAAACTTTTATAACATTATTATTTTGTTGCTTGGTACCTGTTATTACATATTTACCATGCTAAAAAGATATGATGCAGATGTTATTACAGTTGTTTTGCCTGAGGGTTCAGCACACTAAGTCACAGTAAAGAAGAGACAGAGAAGACAGTCCAAAGTTCCAAATTTAACTTGGATCCAGATATATCAAAGAGCTAGAGATTTACTATCAATATGAATGCACACATCTTAACTTGGAAACACTAAGCAAGCTATAATTGAATGAGCCGCTTCTGAAAACTAATTCAAAACCAGTTTCCTGTGAATCACTGTCATTTACTCGACTGTGATGTAACATGAACTTTAGATCACAGTATTTATATATCTGGAACTCAAAGGATCAGAAAACTTGCCGCTGCAAATACTGAGAAAAATGGAAGGAGGAGGGAAGCAGCTTACTTTTAGCAGTTAGAACTGCTAAACAGATTAGCGATTATCAAAAATTTAACCCATTTCTTGACAGTTTGACTAATTGCACCATTCGCTTAATGGCCCCGATTCTTACAGGCTTTGCACAGTAATCTTCCTTAATGAATTTTTGAAGCAGTCATCTTTGACTCACTGTCTTTAAAGCATTCATAATAAAAATCCAATCAGGGTTACTCAACTACAGCAAAACTGCCACTGTACTGTATAATTCCCTTAGCTTCCAGAAAACAGACAAATAGAAACTTCTTAAAACAGAGGTGTGGCTAATACCAGAATGACAGCGAGGAATTCCTCCTATTATTGAGGAAGAAAGTCACTTTTATTTACTGAAAGGGTTATAAAACTCAGCAAATACAAAACTGGAGCTACAAGTAATCTCAGCCAGAGATCAATGACACTTCAATATTGCGCTTGCAACCAGTGTCCTATAAAAAGACTTTTGTCTGTATTAATATAAAATTTGTAAGGTGGTAGCCTGTGCATTTTTCATCAGTGTACTACATACACAATCCTACTTGAATTCTGAGACAGAACAAAGCAGTTAGACCAAAAGCTGAGAAGTCTTGAATAGCATGTAGGGCAAAATTAGAAACATTTTTGTCTGACAGGCATACTTTTTCAGCACTTATGATATTCCTATTATTTCTTCCTAATGATGATTAAATTATAAATTC
Source organism: Tragopan temminckii (assembly GCA_028571105.1). NCBI lineage: Eukaryota > Metazoa > Chordata > Aves > Galliformes > Phasianidae > Tragopan > Tragopan temminckii. Next base: position 11,712,123 of record JAOWBP010003659.1, on the reverse strand, counting down.
TATGTGCAATTCACCTTAGTTATGGAATCTCTAATTAAAATGTCAACCACTGATGGAAGAACACAATCTAAATCCCAATGACTGTTCAGGTCAGTATAGAGTTTGGTTAACAAAAAAAAAAACAAAAAAGGCTTTTTTTTTTTTTTTTTTTTTTTTTTTTTTTAAACTTATTGAGAATAAAATATAAATACTGTCTCTCTACACCATTTTCTCATTTGAAGTAGAAGGGAGAATGAACATGGAAACACAGATGAAGAATTTCTGAATTCCGCTCCAGTCTACTACAACGGCCATTAGCAAGCTTCTGTATCTTAGCACTCAAGAAACTATTTGCTTACCTGCTAGTTTTTATTTTTTTGAAAAGATTGAACCAGCTGAATGGTAAAAGCATAACTTTCTCGTAAACATAAATCCCATATTCGCATAATGCTTTGAAGACAGCAGTTGACTGGTAACGTGTCCTCAGATGGAAATATTAACACTTTCTTAGTAAGAATGTCCAGATGATCTATAACTGCTTTAAGAGTTATGATGAGCAGTGACTTCATTCCACCTTCCTTATTTTCAGAGGACATCAAGGATATGGCAAGAGAATTAAGCAATTAGCTGTTTCTACTTTGTTCCCTCCTACACATACATACATATTCTTGCACCAGGAGAAAGAAAAGTTAATTGCTGCCACAGTTTTCATCTAAAAGGATTTGTATCTTTAGTTTAGCAGGACCTAAATATTATCCCCAGATCTCAGGAGGCTATAAACAGTTCTTGCTATTTCCTAACTGCCAGTCAAAACTACAAGCACAGAGGGCTCTCAAGCAAGTACAAAACATTTTTTGAATGAACACACTTGTTGATTTCCTTTTCATAACTGCCACTATAATAATGGTTGGTTTGTGGGCTTTTCTTGTTGTTGTTGTTGTTGTTGTTGTTTCTTTTATAACAACTTTCTACAAGAGAAGGCTGCTTTAAGGTGCTTCAAGCTTTTTCTTAAAATCAATTAAATAAAGAACTTATTTTTTAAGCAGCCTTTATTTTTCCAAGAGATCTGAATTTGTCAGTAAAATACAGACCAATTAAATGCAATACCAAGGTGCACATTCTTTAGAAAAAGAATAAGCCACAAAAATAAAATAAAATAAAAAGTTTTCTCTTATTATTACAATCTATTAACATGCATCCTTATTTTTCCCCTCCAAACTGTGCACTTGGTTTTGGGGTCAGAGAGTTTTATTTTATGGAGCAAGGGAAGTAAGAGAAATGTAAAATTATCTAAGGCGTTAAAGCAGCAAAAGCAGCTTAAAAGCGTAATGCCATAAGCTGCTCTTAATGCCTTCAATCTGTTTAAAGGAGGAGTGGAGAGGAAAAAAAAAAAAACCACAAGAGACAATGTTAAAGAAAACAGGAAGTCCTGCTGATGTACTGAACCAAGAGACACATTTGCTACTGTAATTTTTAGAGGTGGACGTTTGTAACATTCCAAGCAAAGATAGGAAAACTTAAGATTAGTTTTCAGGAAGATACATGCACTGCTGGTGATTTGGAGGTGACAAAGTAATTAAATGCATAATTTGCATTTAATGATAATAGATGGCTACAGCTCTGCAATGACTTTGGATGATCACTTCTAGTAGTGTAGCTGAAAAGGTGGGGATGGAGGAACAGTAGAATAGGCAACTAAATACAGCAAGAAAATAAATGCAAGCATGAGATTGTATACCAAAGCACCTCAGAGCATAAATACAAAAATCAGGTTTGACCATGGACTTCCAATGTGAGACCTTTCTACCGTGACATAAGTTGATCTTTTATCACACTGAGCTTTCAAATTCTATATTAACCATAGACAGAGATGTAGTGGAAGGAAAGTAACCCACCTTTGGAAAGGTTGGATGTTGTGCTCAGGGTCATGATTTAGCAGAGGGCTGTTAGTTAGGGTAGTGTGTTTAGGTTGGCGTTGGACTTGATGATCTTTAAAGTCTTTTCCAACCTGAGCAATTCTACGATTCTACATTAACCTGTCTTCACTAACCTTCTCACTGGTCTAGTTATTATTTTCCTACCTAGAGAACATATCTAGTTAATATTGTCAATACCAAACAATATTACTGACTGTAGGAGGAAATCTACAATTAAGAAATCAAGCATCTTGTAGTTATCATATTGTAAGCATTAATGGAGACTCCAGCTTCAGGAGCAAACCAGGGATGAGTTAGTATTTCACACAGTGAATATCATACCACTACTGGATTGACAGACTCAATGTTTACCTTTCCAGAGAAATACAGACTAATACACTGCATATGATTAGCATTTTCAGAAAACATTTCTCTTTCTTTAGTCTTTTTTTTGAAGAAAATTGACTTGTTTAAGCTGTTTTTAATTATGTTTATTTCGTAAGAATATTTTTTTTGTATCCTTGAAGAAAGCTTCATTACTGCACAAGAATGCTGCCTGATCCAGTCTGACACTGATATTCCATACAATTGATCATTCAAATCTAATTCACGCACCAAAATAAACACTAGGAATTGTCTTCTAGGGGTCTAGACATTAGAGTCCTTCACAACTTTGAAGGTGGGCTTTTAATTGCTCTTAAATAAGTTGTTGCTACTCATCACTTATGTAATATGATCAACAAGATTCTGGAGCCTAAGCATCCCATTCCTCTGTACTACCTAGAGATTTATCCGATAATCTAATTCACTTCTCATGGAAGCTGAAGTAACCCATATTCTCTGGTGCTTGTAAAAAAAATAAGAGCTGATAGACATGAATTGTCACAGACACTTATGAACACAAATTACTTAGGCCAGGGGAAAAAAAAAAATGAAAGCTTGAAATATCAGGTCATCCAATATAATTGTTTAAAATATTTATGACCTTAAAGGGCTTGAAATTAATACTAAACATGAACAATAGCACACATTTTGAAGAATCTTGAAATAAAAAAAAAGTATGATTAACTGCAGCAGATGAGACTCCCTCTCAGTGCGCTATTACCTTATAACCACTTGAACGTCATGATTATTTGCAGAGAATTGTAGGACTGAAATCCACGCTTCCCCCATTCAAGCTCTGCTCAAAAGGCCTTGTGTACTTATTGTTAAATGTCTATGTAAAAGCCAATTACTTACACCAGTCTAGATACAGAAAAACAGAAACTGTACGTTGTCCAACAAAGCTCATCTGCAGAATACAGCCTTCTCTCAGAATAAAACTGATGCTTAAGTCTCACTAGGTTTGATAGGGAACAAAAAAACACTTCAAATGTTTTTTCTGTATCACTTACAGTTAGACTAAACATAGCCAAAATGTTACTTGAAAATTCTCATCAGGAAGCAGTATCAGAGATGCAGCAATGATGAGTCCACTCTCTATTTAGAAACAAAAATCTATTGTACTCTAACAGAATTTCACAAGGAAATAAGACAATTTCATTAAATTTCTTTAGAATTTTAGCACAATTAAAATAGGAAGAGATAGTTTATATACTTGTTTTTTTTAATACACTGCCCAGCTTTTAAGTAACACCATAATGTTTTCTTAGCTAAGGAAAACATCATTTTTTCCATGTCACTTCTTCAGTTATTGCTTTTGAATAGCTATTCAGTGACCCCTTTTACTTAGAGCTATAGACTAAGGAACATTTTCAGAGTCAAAGTATTTAAGAATTATTTCAAAGCCAAACCAGTGAAATGTAAAGTTATTTTTATGCCTGTATTAGATTGTTCATTACCTTTGTGATATTATAAGAACAATTAAGGACACACAGTCAAGGCAATATTTCCTAATAAGAACAATATCTGTACAGTTTGCGATGAGTTCTTGCAAACTTAAATCTGAAAGCTGCTTCTTCAATCAAAAAGTATTTTCTCGATCTCAAACCAACAGACAAAATACAGCACCTTTCTATGCTTCTGGAACTGAAAGTAGTTATATTAGAAATGCTTTCATGCTGCTTTTACCAAGTGAAAAAAAATAAAAAGTTAAGAGAAGTTAAAAGGTATTTTGATGATGTAGAGGAAGAAAAAAAAGTTAGGAATAAATTAGTAAGGGTAATTCCAGGAGATCCTCTCTTCAATTTGCTGGACACAAAATTTACTTTCTTAAGCAATCAGAAGTGAAATGACTATTCATTACAGCAACACCTACTTCTATGAAAAATTATTCACAATACAATTTTCAGGAAGGGTAGTTACAATTCAAACCAACCATTTCAACTCCTTTTTGAATTGGGGAATGTGGAAAATTGCTATGAATTCCTAGGGATGCATAAATTGCTGCTGAAATTTTCAATTCAGCATCATGATGTTCACTGTGTTGTATCTAAAGTTAAAAAAAATAAAAAGGTAATGAATCACACTCTTTTAGAATACTATCATGGCTTTGCATTTTTTCAGGTGAAAAATATGAAAAGCAAGATACCATCATCTTATTTATCCACTTTCTATGCTGCATTGTTATTTTCCCATAATTTGTTTTTCCTGATTAGGTACTAAAATCATCCAATGGTACTCACTGACAGGATGACTAATAACATGCAATTCAATAGGTAAAGCTCACTAAAACTGTGGGGATTCAGATGAACTTTCGAACTGATAGTATTTTCTTTAAGATAGTCCAAGCCATGCCTCTCCCCAGACATTGAAAAAAAACATTTCTGAGAGATTCTGTAGGTTTTTTTTATAGGCTTAGATTTGTATACACCTTTGGTTAGAAACAGAAGAGGTGGTGCTAAAATATCAAGAGGGTTATTATGGATGTTCTGCAGCAGTCTGCAGAAATTCCAACAAATAACACCTGGTTGCAGCAATTGTCTGCAGAGCTTCAATTACTGAAAGACACATCCAGTTGTTAAACAAAACTACTTAACAATTTCTATCAAAATACTTGGCTGTTAACCATTCTTGGTATTATATTTGTTGTGACGACCCAGTCCACATCAGACTCACAATGTCAGACATTCTAGATGCCTTCTTCTCATAATTTCTTTTCTGTTCTCTCTGTTTCACTCATTGTTTGGAAAGTTCTGCTTCAGAAGACCAAAGAAGTATTTGAGCAAATGGCTGCCATTACAACACAAAATCATAAAATCCAATTAAAAAAAAAATCCAGAGCTTCTAGCTTCATGATTTTCCCCCATTCTGTACTGTTCAATCATTAGCATATTCATATTTTCTGGATCGTGCTATCAAAATCTGCATAACAGAGATGAACTCCCTCACACAGCAAATACGTGTGAACATCTCTTAGCAACAACCGGTCATGAGCCAGCAAGGAAACTTAACACTGATCCCACTTAAAACATCCCACTTATGCGTACCAAATTATAATGCCATCAGTAAAAATCCAAACTGCTCACTAAAGCTGCATGCTCTTGAATGCTTTAAATTAAATCTTCCCCACAGAAGCCAGACACCAGAAGGAACTACGCTTTGTCCTTGACAGCTTTTCCAAGAACACTTGCAAGAACAGTAAAGTGTATTCTTGTCCCCAACTGTTTCAATCCCAAAAATCTTTCAAATGCAGGCACATCTTAAAATTCACATAATGTGCCTACATTAACACAGGAATAAAGAAAGAGAAAGCGGAAAACCGTAAGCAGCCTTCTGTGTTAATCAAACACATGTAATTTTGCCAGACTTTAATACAGGCACTGAGCATTGCAGCATTAAGTCAAATTTCCCAGCTTGCCTTTGTAAAAAGGCACCTGAAGAATAAGAGCGAGCACGATAGCAGTAGTTTCCTAACTATATATATAATAGCAAGGGTATCTATCACAAAGATATTACTTCTGATTATTCAAGAAAGGCCAACTTCTTGTTCTCCTTTAACTCAATAGAGAATGCTAGGGAAAAAAATATCTTGAGCTCCCAATAACCAAGGCCTTCTCCCTTTCTTTTCTCGCCCTTTTCTGCTCAATAGTTAGGCCATTAAGAATAATCAAAGAAATACTAACTCTTCTCCTTTATTATCACAGAGAATTCATCACCATGACAGATACTTATGCTTCATAGAAGGTGATCCTCTCAAAAGTCAGGTTACATTTATATACCTACAGATGTATTTGATGATGTATTTTATGCATGCGCTTTGTTTACTGGTATTTATCTTGGCCAAAAGGTTTGGCTGCATGACATGCACTTTCACTTACTGGAATTGCAGTTGTTGTTTTTTTGTTTCTTTTTTTAAACTTTTTTTTAAATCCAAAACCTGCTTCTTTTTATCATAGGCTTTAGAATATTTAGCATTATACAGCAGACTTTTCAGAGAGCTACCATATATTAGAATCATAGAATGATTTGGGTTGGAAGGGACCTCAAAGATCATCTAGTCCCAGCCCCTTACACCGTACCAGGTTGCCCAAAGCCCCATCGAACCTGGCCTTGAACACTTCCAGGGATCAGGTATCCACAACTTCTCTGGGCAACCTGTTCCCCTGCCACATCACTGTCATAACTAAATAATTTTGTCCTAATATCTAATATAAATCTACCCTCTTTATTTTAAAGCCATTAGTCCTTGTCCCATCATTACATTACCTGATAAAAAGTTTTGTTGTGGGTCCCCTTTAGTACAGGAAGGCTGCTATAAGGTATCCATAGAGCCTTCTTTCTTCAGGCTAAACCACCTCAACCTGTCTTTAAATGAGAAGTGCTGCAACCTTCTGATCATCCTCATGACCTTCTCCTTCACTCCAACAGTCTTTCCTCATGTTGGGGGCCCTGGAGCTGAACACAGTGCTCTAGGTGGGATCTCAAGGGAATGAAGTAGAGGGGGTAAGTCGAATGCAATTAAGAATTCACTAATCTGCTTGGGGTAGGTGCTAAGAGAACACCGCTGTTTAAAGAATAAATCAAGAAGAGATGAGTGAACTAGATCAGAAAGCTGGATAAAAATAAAATCTGACTTTTTGTATAATGTGTAGACCACACAAGAGAAGGGCAAAAATTAACTTTACAGGAGGAAATTTTCCCCAAATGAGATAGTAAATAAAATAAATGCTAATGATGCTGTACTGAGGAAGGAAGAGATGCAAATGCCTTTTTCTTACCTTTCATATTATAAGAGATGTTTTCACTAAATTTTATCTGATTTCTTGAAATAAACCTTTAATTCAGGCAGCAAATTTCAATTGACAGGGAAGTATGAAAGAAGTAAATGCTTATAAGCAAAATAGAAGCAAAAGGACAGATAGCAGAAAACATTTTCAAAATACTTCTTGACTAAAACTTCCATCTCAAAAAAGACAATTAGAAATTCTCAGGGGAAAAAAAAAAAAAAAGTGTCTTTACTCAAAACTGTGTAATAAATTTTAGGGAAATACATTCTTTAACAGGAGTTAGTTCTCACAATAAGTAAAATCTAAACCCATCTCAACTCATTACATTTTCAGTAACTAACATTTTCTGAAGTACTCCTCCCTCATGTTTTTGTCATCTTTTATTCAACCTTGTGTCAAAAACAGATATGCATTTTCATCTTTTTTTTTCAGTACACATGGACTTGTTTGAATTACAATCACTTCACTGAAAATTACACTGCCATTCAGCTAGCTGTGACAGAAATAACTCTGAATTACTATCTAGGGTAAGCATCCCCCCAGTTAAGACCATTATCACTGCTAGATATTTTATTCAAAGTCATCCAGCTCAGATGTGAGTTGTTCAGCTTCACAGATTTTTCATCACATTTTTGTACTAGTATATCTCAGAGTAAAAAGCAAATTATTCTTAAACATTCAGCACAAAATGATCCAAATGTTCAGCAGCTTATCAGTTCAATCCTTTCACACTCATTTTAAATATATACCATACTCCTATTATCTCTAAAATGGTAAATACTTGTTCCAAAACAACTTGATAAGTAGTATTACCAGTCACTGAACTACCCCTACTTTTAAATCATTCTCCTTCCTGTAGCTGGAAGACCACCTGTACATTACTCATACTCTGAACTTCTTAGCTGATTTCTCATCGATGGATACATCAACCATCTTAATTACCTTTAAAAACTAGTTTGTAGTGAAAAATGAATTACAACCTTTTTCTTTCTTGTCTGATTTTATGATTTGTCAGAAGCAGCATTTTGCTGTCAGGTCATTCTCACAGTTTCCAAGAATCCTAACAATTACAAAAATAATCTGAGATATATATAGCATGATGTTGTATTTTATACTGTAATCCTGATTTCAGTTTCATACACTTCATACAAAGCTTTGCAAAATAATCTTTTGCTTCAGTTTTAACTTTTAAGCATGTCTGAGATTGAATTAAGAGAAGATAGTATACAAAGCACATAACCAACACTCTCCAGTGAAAACAAAATCAGATGAAACATGGTGCTGAGCAATTCCTTCAGGGGCACAACAACCAAAAATGAGGTTTGAGGAATTTAGGGGCCACGCAGGTAAGCTTCACGTATCCTGTCTAGCTGCAGTGAGCGAGAGTTTTAAGGTCACTCAGCGTTGGCTTCTGGGATGAGAGCGCCCCTGATAAGGACTCAGTGCAGCACAGTTTATAGTTCCAAGCATCTCCCAGGTCATCCCACAGTCTGACTGAGTGATTTTTGCAAGGGAAATCAGCAGCAAATAAACAAGGGGAATAAGCGTCCCTCAAAATAAATAAATGTGGTTACTTATTCATTTCATGTCTATATTAAACATAGAATATAAGCATAATCTGAATTACGATGGCCCCTTATTCTGACACAGAGCTTCAGTATTAACAACTCTGAGAGAAATCTGCATGTAAAGTTGAGAGAGGAGTTGTCAACAACAGATCACCGTTGTACGGATCAGGTATCTTGGGTCTACTGGATACTGAAGATGATAAATGACACCACAGACTCAGGGAGGCCACCACCAGAATAACCTTCTGCAAGACTTAAAAGGACTTTTCATCTAAAGTCTCTCATAATGCCTAAAGCACTATAAGTTCACACATTCAAAGCAAAACTATACAGAGGGAAACTAGGTTAAACCAAGAGGGATACTTTCAGAGAAAAATCCTTCACCAATTTTCTAAATCATTGAAATTTGTAATTAATTTATTCAATTCTAGACTGAATTTAAAATGTTTAAGATGCGTAATGTAATAAAACAGAGAATAAAGCAGAAACCACCCTCTTCTGATACAACCAGTAATTATGGATGCCATTTGTTGTTATGCAGCTGAACTGACTCAACATTCTACATTAGCCCTCATATTGCAGCCCCTTTTACATACAAAACTGCCAGCTCGAGTATACTCCCACATTACAACAAGCACACCATGAAATGGCTGTGAGACACAGATGGAGCCAGCAGAGTCCTCCTCATTGTGATCTTTAGTCACTCTGCAGGCAGAAAGTGGACAAGCTCCAGAGCACCCAACTCAAGAGCCTCAGCAGCAATGCAACATTTTGCTGCAGACATTCATATTACCTGCTCCTGCCTCTTTGGTCTGAAGATGTACTCTGCATTCACTGCACACAAAATCCCTAGCAAGCTGCTGACGGTGAAGCACTTCTTTTAAAACCCACATATTAAGGCATTCACCTCCTGCCTTAGTATGCAGGATAGCTCCTACACAGAGGTGAGCTCTGTGCAGATATGAAGGGCGCAGGATAGAACTAACGTTGCTCCAAATTTGGTAAGATTTCAGATTTTTTACCAGATTGCTATTTCTGTAGGTGGTAACTTTGCAGAATATAGAAACCACTAAGTAAAACAGAGATGGAGATTTTTTTTTAAATTTATTTTTTAAGTAGCAGAAGGAAGTATTTCAGTATATCTAACATTCAACACTTTCAAAGTAGCCATCTGACTTTCTGGAAGCAGAAACTACTAATTTAATGCCATTAGCATATGGTTCCATCTCCATTTAAAAACATTACTATCCTCAAAAAGTTTTAAAAGAATTCCGCATTATGCTGGAGAAACAAAATATCTCAGTCTCTTGGCCAGCATTCTTCTGGTAAGCATCCTGCCCTCCTTACCTTTTCATGATTTACTCTCTACACTTCCAAACTCATAATTTTTTTTCCCCCCCCTCTCAGAAACATCTAAATGTGACTCTTCCTACCCAGTTTTGGTGAGAAACATTAGCTTAACCAATTAGAAATACTGAGTCTCTTTAACAGAAAACAGGACAATGGCGCACAACACTGAGTAAAGGAAAGCGCTGGTTCACAACGTGAAAAAAAAAGCAGAATCCCAGCATAGTGTGGCAGCATGACCCGTGGGCAGCACAGGACCTCGCTGTGCAGTGCAGCAGCAGCAGCAGCCTTGTTATCACCCTGTCAGTAACATGTACCCAACATCCTAGAAGCCTAAAGCATTTCTGTTGCTGGTGTGACATAACATACAAAATCTTTTCATGCAGACATTGTCAGTATAACAAAATACATTCATAGGACTGCTGCCAGGTTTTCCAGTGCTCTCACAAACTTTGGGATAAACTAAGCTAGGTTAGATGCCTGCCTTCACTTGTACAAAACAGCTGTTCCCCCATAATAAAAACTATGAAGAGGCTGGTACAGACCCCTGTAAAGGTGATTATTTAGTAAATTAAACTTAGTATAAAAGTAAAGCCAGTTCAGCTACATTTATCCTTTAACAATAAAGAATGCCTGTTTCTCTAAGGAGAAAATGTGCTTTCCTGATGAATTCTCCTCGCCCTTTTCCTCCTGTCCCTTACCTGCTAATGCTGTCATGTGGCAGTGATGACAGTGGCTTGCTGAATTGCGTGCTTAACATCACCATCTTTTCTCTAAGCCATGACTCTCAATTTTGAATTTCATTTCATACATAGATGTAAAAGTACATGTGCATACTCTACTGTGCACTTACAACCAAGCTAAAAATGACTTCCTGTTTCTCTTTAATGTCTCTTTAACTACAGCCTATATATGAAAAAGTAATCAGCGTGCAGTATCTCACCACCTGTATCCCCAACAGCTTGCCCCGCTGTACAGAAGCAAGTAAAAAAAAAAAAGAGAGAGAGAAGAGAAAGAAGAGAGAGAAGAGAATAGGGAGGCAGCTAGCTGACATCAAGAGCTATACCACAATGCCATAAAAACAAGATGATATTTCCTGCTGGGACAGGCTCATGACACAGTCTACTGCTCATGACCATTAACTGCAGAGCCCATAGACATCTGTAATTGCCTTCTATTCTCAGTCACAGAGCAGATACGAAGTTACTTAGAGATAGTTAAAACAAGACAGCAACTAAAAAACTTTAATCATTCAACATTTTCCTAGGCAACTTGAGATAGCAAAGCTGCCTGTAATTTTTCTCTACCCATTTATTTCTCTCCCTTTACTTTAATACATTTTCAGGTGATTTCTCTGCCTTGCATAACACTAGACAAAGGTGTTATTCCCTGCAGTCTTTTCAGCTGTGGAGCCCAGAGTGAAAAATTTATTTTAACCTCTCTCCCTATAGCCAGCACAGTGCAGAAACCTGCAAACAACTGTGCAGGTGCTGGCACACCAGGTCTAGGAATGACCTTGCCTGAGTGACCTAATAATTCTATTATTTTTTCAGTTCTGATTTATCATTTATTTATTTATTGAGTATAAGGGAAGGAATAAAAGGGGAAAGAGTAACTTACCACTGCCTGACTGAAAAGGCAAGCCAAGGCAAGATCTCTTCAACAAAACAGAAGTTTTTGCCCTCCTTAAATCAAAATCAGGTCTTTAATCCTTCACATTTCAGTCTCCAAGCTAGTAGTGAAAAATAACTAAGATCCGACAGAGAAAGAAAATATAAGAGTAGACTTCACATCTCACAGCCACACGTAGTTACGCAGACCAACAGTCCATGTCATTCACTTGGATGTGTGAAATACCCCATGGAGAGTCTGTGTCTTAAAGTAGTTCTCTCAAAGTAAAGGAGGAAACAGTGCATGATTAACTAACTTGTCAGGAATCCTTCTACTGCTGCTCCAACTGGAAATAAGCTACATTTGCAAGAAACAGCAAAAGAAAGATAGGTGCATCTGATAGGCTTCATCTCTGAACACAAAAAAACTAGACTGAAAAGTCTGTTTACAATGCTTAAAAGATGTATTAATACCAGGGAACATGAGAAGACCCTTTATAACTATTGGGAACTAACTACACAGGAAAGAAAAATAGATCCAAAAGGGAAAAGAAGCCAATCATAATAGCTGTAATAACTGACAATTAACATTTTTAATTGTAAGGCAAATCTGCCTAAAGGGATTAGAGATTGTACCTTTTCCTTGCAAAGGTTTTGTTACCGTACAACAAAGATGAAATGAGACAAAAAAGAAAAGTTCTAACACTTTCACTTAATGAAGCAAAATATACTCTAAATCTAGTACGAGCCTGAAAAAGATTTTTGTATCAACCTCACCTTAGTTTTTCCATATATGTTAATAATCTGTTGTTCAGCATGCTACACGTAATTCACCTGTGCTGTAAGATCTAACATCTTAGTATGAAGTTTCCTGTTCCAACTGAATTCACTGGAATTACCCAGGTGAGGAATGACACCTTAGTCAGAAACTAACTTTTTGGCAAATAATTTTTCAATAATGATAATAAAAAAATAAGCACTAATAAGTAACTGAACATTTCAGTGCGTTACTACAGATGTTAAAGCCAAGGGCAGGCAAAAAGCGAGCTTCTGGCTTTGGGTATGTACAGGTTTCCCTTTGAAATAAGTATCAGCTACTTATATTGATCTGGGGGGAGATTTGGTCTTGGCAAAGAACAGCCCTTTAAGCTGGCATTTGCTCTTGTGAAACCTGAGCCTAGAACCTTGCCTATAAGCAAGGTAAAGAGACAGAGCAGTTTAGTAATCTGGAATACAGCTCTCAGGAGAAACTCTCCCCTTTCCTTGAGGATTAGGTGAAGCCCACCCTGCCGTTAACTGGAGAAGCAGGGAGAGAACCAAAAGGGGAACCAAGTGCATAGCTGTTGCTTTGCCAGTTCCCCAGGGCTGTGAGCCTTTCATTCAGACCAGGCAGGAGCCCAAAGCCCTGCAGCCTCTCTGCCACTGCAGGCAGGAGCCGGTCTGTTAACACTGCTGTTCTTCCTCTCACCTCTAAAAATCTACCCGTCCTTTCGCCATCCTTCTCTCAAGAGGGGTTTTAAGTTAGAGAGGAAGAATCATGGCATTTTCTTTTTTTTTTTTTTCATTTTGAGCTAATCTCTGCCTGACTGCTTACAAGATGACTGGTTATACAAAATCACACTTGATTTCTAACTACTAACATATCCTTTAGTTTTGCAGAGTACTTCTGTTACACATTAAACATGCATCACATCTTATCAGTTGTATCTTCCGTAGCCATCTCTTGTTTCATGAGGAAAAGAGGAAGAAAAATATCAAACACCTGCTAAAGCTCTGCAGACAGTACCAATCCAAGTTAGATTTTTTTGTAGCAAGTAAAAAAAAAATCAATAATGAGAAGCTTACTGCATTTGGAAACCTGTTATTCCTTGAAGACACTGACAAGCAAAGCACCTAATTCTTGTAAGTGCTAAGCAAAAGCTTCCTCAGAAAAAGCAGCAGTTAATGAATAGTTGATGGAGTTGTTGTCTATAGCCAAGACAGTGTGCAAAAAACTCCATATGGTATGCTAACTATACATACTAAAAACTTTGTTCATGGTTAAAAGCTGAGAAACAAATAAAGAGGATAATTACTATTTAAATATGATAGCCAATGAAGATTTCATCCTCACTGCTAAAAAGTTTGTTTTCACTACTATCTCAATAAAGAGCCGGAAATCCTAATTGCTGGGAGTTAAAGTCTGAGTGTGTGTATATATATATATATATATACATACACACATATATATATATACACACACACCCAATATAAAGGAAGAAGTCTTGTAATGTTAGTTTCTATTACAGAATACTAAGCAGACAGGCAATTCGTGAAGAACTTTTAAGCCTTAATATGCAACTCCGATGAGCAGCAAATTCTCCATACAGTGCAGAGCAAGAGATATTCAAAGTAACCAGGGCTCAAGTTATTATGCTCCACTGGAACACTCTTCCCAAGTTTTTATCCTGCCTTTCATGTATGCATGTGAAGAAAGCCAAACAAAGACCTCCAGATTTGCTGTTCTTTCAGTCAATTTCAAAAGGAGCCTTTTTGTATAAATCCCCATGCTTTATCCTGCTCTGGCCTGCCTGGAATTTTCTTCTATTCCATGTGGTACCATATTCTCTTTCTTCCATTTTCAGCATCAGCCCCATCATCTTCTACTAATTTACCTTTCATTGGGCCACTGCAGCAGCTGTGTTTTTGTCTCTTCTCTTCTTCCCTCTCATCTTCCTGACAGCAAAACTACATTTTACTGTTATAATTTAACATCTGGACTGCTGTGGTATAATTTGTTGAAACAGAAGTGTAATTGTACTGCAATTTGAGGCTAAAGTGTGCTGAAACCTCTAACTTAAAGCCAAGTACCTCTAGAGCTATATAGCTTGCCATTCTAACCTTGCCTATAAGCAAGGTAAAGAGAAAAAGAGACCAAAAAAAGCATTTAACAATGTTTGCAAGATGCCTTAAAGTACACCCAGATAATAAAACCAACGGAAATCAAAATGATTCTGCAAGAACTGCTCTAGAAACCCAAGCACCCCAAAATAAATTATGCATTATATTTAAAAGATTTCAAAATCAGGCAGATTGTGACTGTAGATGTCCCAACTTCATAATCACACAGATGAGGTAGAACAGCCTACAATGTGGAAAAAAAAAATATCGTTTCAGTTTGATGATTGTGTTTATCCACCATATAAAAATAGGTCAGTCTCTGACACCTGGCTATGTCAAAAAAGAAGCCAGAAAAAATATTGTCTTTGGGGGTGTTTTTTTGTGTGTGTGTGTGTGTGTTCTTCTTATAGATAAACTAGCTCTAGCAGGAGCTAAATTCAGAATTGTTTGTGGCACCTACACTGCTGGGCACTAAGTGCAGTTACTGAGAATTCCAATAATTTTTTTTTCCTCATTTTTAAAAATCTCATTTTTTATTGCTCAGCGTTTATTCTGTGTAGTCCATTACCATACATAGACTTCTAGCAGCAGTGCAAAACTGGCCAGAGTTTATTCCTCTGTGCCAGACCTGCAATTTACTGAAGTGGCATGCTAAGTCTCCAGGACATTTGAAAAGACTAAATCTTTTTTATTACCCACTTTTTTATTCCCCAGATGGCATTACTAGACGGCTGTGTTCTATTTGTCTCAGATACCTCATACAGCAAAGCCTACAAAATCTTTCTTAGTAGTTTTCTAGTTAGCTAGGAATACCTAGGAAGTTTAAGTAAAGGCTGAAATAATGATGAAAACTAGATCAAGGATGAAAATTCATGTCCCAAACCATAGCAACTAATACACAGAAAACAAAATATATAACAAAAATAACTGGTATGCTGACTATTAAGGAGCAAAGCCATCTCCAGGATTTACAAATGCTTCAAACATTTGTTTGAAAGCAGCCAGTACAAATCCTGACCAGGTCATGAGACAAGTTCAAAATTAGCTTTATTCTGAATAGATAAACAAAATAGTGCTGAAATTGCAATCACAGCTGAAAGCTGCAGAGAAGCCCATGGAAATTGTTCAGAAACTTAAAATATGCACTTTGAAGAGCATAAATACATAACTGGTGCAAGAAGATTACTACTGGATAAACCTGGAGAGTCAGCTCTCTCAAGATTGTCAAAATTGGTCCAGCGCCAAAGTAATAATTTAAGTTTAAAAGGAATAAAGTAAAATCAATCTATCAGCATTTAACTTATAGAACCAAAACTGCATATGACAAGGACGAAATAGGTCATATAAGCCTGTGCAGAAGCATCAGCTTCAAAGTAGTGGTGAATGGGGCTACTTCCTTTTACAAGGAAAAAGACATTTAAAGGGATGCATTCAAACATCTTCCTGTAGCAACAGTAACATGGATTTTAAGAATAATTGCTTACTAACTTCAGAACAATTCAGAATAATTAGAAGCTAACTGAGGACACACACTTCAAGACCATGTATACTCAGTAAGAAGTTGGAGACAGAAAGGACAGAAGCAAAATAACACATTCATGAGTTTCCATACACATATTAGTACATTGGCATTCATGACTTGACTTTTGTCCTCAGGCAGCAATAAAAATGCAAGTGAAAGAGGTTTCTCAGAAAGGTTCTCAATAGTAGCAGGTGAAGGGAAAGTACATTACTAGTGTAAAAATAAATATACCAACAGCTTTTCCTTTCATTTTCATGCAGAAAACAGTGTTTTCTGACATGTTTTTTCCCACTTTAAATAAATTTGTATATTTTTTTGAGATTCTTAAATATTTAACTAAAAATAAGTATTTCGGTAGTAAACAGATATTAATGCACTAAAAAATCTACTTAGGTTTTCATTTTGAAACTTGTATGTTTTGAAAGTTTTCTCTAGAGAAAACCCATATATTTGGAGTGAATACCATCAATACTCAATTAATATTTTGTGCCTGCTAAATAATGCATTATTTATGTGTCTGTCATTGGTTAGCAGTACAGTTCTTGACACAATCACATTTAATTGTAATTCTTACTTCATTTTAATTTGATTTGATGACCAATCCTCACTGCTTTTCAACCTTTTAAGTCATATCAGCATTTACTGAATAATGTCTTAATTTTCACTGTGCCTTTGACATTACCGATGAACATATCTATTTATTTTAAACAAAAGTTACTTTGTAGTTTTTCTCATACTTTTTACACATAACACTGTAGCAGAAGGTTTTTATTATGTCTGTTAAAGTCTTGAAAATGTTTAAATGTAACAGAAGAATTCTGAGTAATTGATGTTTTATCTGTAAATGTAATAAATAAATATAATAAATGGTTATTGTACTATATTATTTTGGTGATAGTTTTCCTCTTTTCTTTTTTTGAAACTCTTCCACTCTTAACATTAAGCTTCAACAGACATTAGCAAGTTTCACACCTTTCTGCACCTGATGATTATTTGTAAAAATAGGTCAGCCTTATCTTCATTTTGCAAATAGACACTACGTACCACAAAAGAGATTAAAGTGGTTCTCACAGAAATACTCATCAATACCTTAGAGAATGAAATAAGGAAGCACGTTGCCTTAAATTAATTCTAACATTTTTTCCCAGAATCTGCTTCCAACCTCTGCACCAAAAGTTGCTTATTAATATCTTCCCACGAAAAATATTATTGCTTCCTGGGATCTTTCAAATGTGTTCAAATAGAGAAACCTAGAGAGGAATTTTGACTCTTTAAAATCCCCTTTTTCATATACACCCATTCAAACAATCAGAAAATAACTACTTCGTCTTCTGACAGAAGTTCAATATACTGTACCAACAAACTCCAACCAATCACTATTCTATTTTATACTCCATCTTCTGTATAACAAAATCTCATTCATTCTAGTAAAACACCTTTGTACAACAAATACTTTTTCATAAGTTTTAACATTAATCAGAAGTTGTATAAAATTGTTTTCAGAATTATACGCATGCATTTTCAAAAAGCATTCCTTGAATAAAGTTTTGTTTTTGTTTTTAATCAATTGTACTTTTTAATAAAATAACAGTATAAAGACTGAAGGGCCAGGCTTGGAAGTGTACTGTTTAGATATGTAAGCCTCAAGGTCAATTGTCTTTTTTTAAGCCAGGCAAGAATGCTTTTTGTTTGCATGTGCAAATAAAGCTATCTTCCTGTGATTTGGAGTAGATTTACAAATGCCACACAGATAGTATAAATAAGAATTAGGAGTTTTGTTTTCATACTCTGTTTCATTGAATGATAATTTAACGCTTATTAAACCCTTGTTAAGACAAAATACGTTAAATGAAACTGTTCAGGGAGTGAGATATTACTTAGTATGGCCAAAGGTGACATAACCTAGCCCAAGTGTCTGTTTCTAGTCTGCATCAGCTGAGCAGTAATAAAAATGAAATAGCTTAATTGCTACTTTTGGGATTTGCTGAAAATATGCTGCAGAGGGATGGATTGAACTGTGTAGTAACACAAATATCTTTTCTGTCAAATTAAATTTTGCTGTTGTCTCTTGTTCTCATTCTCTCTCTCATTCTTGTTCTCTTTCTCTTTTTTTCTTCTTCTCATGACTTCTCTCTCTGAAACTGTATTTGGGTTTCTTATCTCATATCTAAATAATACCAGTGGGAAGCATGTACTTTATCATGGCAAATACTGTTTAGCGTGACGTGACATTTTTTCAGGGAGATAATGTACCCAGGAGTGTCTCCTTCCTGGCCCAATGACTCAGAAGGCTCTGAAAATATACCACAGTGTGGGAAACTTCAGAAGCATTGCAGGAGGAATTGCTGGTGACTAATTCAGTGACAAAACAGTGGGCATAGATGCATTTTGTGCATGGTGCTCATCTTCTTTTTATCTTATTAGATTTTTGTTGTATATTTCCAATGGACCTTAGTGTGAGTTGGGATTGGTACTACACCTCTTTATAGCTGTAAACTCAAAGAACAATCCTGATATTTATCTAATACTCATTAAGGTGCATTCAGCATGCTTTATTCTTCAAGAGGAAATCAAGTACTCCAGTAAGACACCTTGCTAGGTAAAAATGCAACTTCAAGAGGAAAAAAACATCCAGTATTCACGATCACAGTTACAGTTTATTATTTAGTAGATGGGATGAAACATCATCTTCTAAGGTTAGCATTAATTTTTCTTGCAGCACCTCTGCTCCCAGTCTACTACATAAACACCAGTGTGGTCTAAAACCAAAGACTTCTAAGGAGAAACCAAACATCACTACAAACTCTCTGAAGCACACCACTTAGCCTAAAAGAAAAAAACCATCACTAGACTCACTCCGTTTCTGAGAGAAGCTGAGTTAGCAATGATGAGTCAATGTGGGTTTATTTAGTAAGTTCTATCTGGCCATCTCATTCTTGGTGGTAGGGTCTAAAGAATTTTAGGTAGGCACTGGAATGTTTTATAACAATCATATTAACCTAAGCAAGCTGGAATTGACACAAGCAAAGCTAAGCTCACACTTGAAAACTAAATTCGAAACAGTGATAGACAATGCAAAGGAGTTCTACCGGACGGGAAGCTAGACCAGTTTATTATACACTGTACACATACTAGCATACTTTAATAAAAGCTTTCTGAACTTCTCATGTTAGCTGTAAGATTTTTTAAAATGCTGCTTTCTGTATATGTTATTTATGCTGTATTACTTTTATTATAAGTTTTAGGTTTTCACTGACAGCCCTTTATAGTTATTTTTGGAAGGTGGGTTACTTGATTTTATTTCCTGTATTTGAGGATCAAAATCACACACAAAATTCCTGATGACAGAATGAAGATAAGACAAAACTCAGAAGTTGTCAAGGAAGAAAGGAAGAAAAAGTAAAAAACAACCAAAAGCCCAATCAGCAAGTTTAGCTGAGTCACAAGTCAAGATGACTCCAGGTCCCCTTTAGGGACTAATTTCCTTTCACCATGTTTTCTTCTTATGACTCGTTTACTTTGTAGAGTATACCCACTAAATAAGGCTTCGCTTCTCTATGAATGTGTTCACCTCTTCCTTTCCAGAAGTCTGTATGTGTCATTACAGCTTTTGCTCTATGTTCCTTAATTATCTGAATCACACAACAACTCAGGCAACAGCACATACAGCCTCACAGGAAGATTCTGGACAGAGACAAAAATCTTCATAATACGTGCTAAAGAAGAATATAGGAAGCTTTAGGTTAAGATAGATGACTCAAGCAAAATAATATCTGTTTTCTAGGTTGTATACTACAACCTATTCATTAAAATAAACAGCCAAGAGCATAGGAAGAGAAAAGGAAGCTGACTTTGCACATCATTGCTTAGTCAGAGCATCAATGGCATTAACAACCAGGAAATGAGAAAATGCATGGATGACAGCCTTCCACCTCAAGAAAACCAGCACTGACCTTCACAATGCGCTTTTCAGAGTTATTGTTTGTACCTTTGCAGTAATAGAGTGCTCTGGAAGCCTTCATAAAGTTTATGAAGTACTTGAAAAAAATGAGTTAATTCATGGTCATCCTGTTAGACCAGAGGAACAGACACATCTAGGACACTTCTTAGGAAAGCACTATAAGCTCCAGATCAAAGTGTGGCATCAGAAAAAATATGTTTGCAGACCCCTACTCTTTAATCCCACTGGACTCTTGTTTTTTCATAAGCCCAGTAGTTACAGTAGAGCAAGGAGGTGGGAATTTTTTTTGTAACATTTAAGGAAACTAAAGATGTTCCTAACAACACTAATCTTGATGTTTCTGATAACATTTTGTATGTTTAGTCATCATATTTTAGGAGCACTGTGGTGTTGCTTGATATATATGTATATATATACACACACATACACACATACGTATCTACATATGTAATTATATATATTGTATGCATACACATACATGGTTTTAAAACGGCAAGTGACTTGAAAAAACCTCTTTATTGAGTATGAGAAAACTCTAATGAGTTTGGAAAAACAGTTTGAGATTTCTCATTCAATTTAGTTGAAATACATTCTTAAGATTTTCCTGTACCTATACAAAATTAATTATGACTGAATAAGAGGAAGCATTTTAGTAAATAACACCTCCCAGAAAAAAAAAAGGAACCAAAATTCCACATTACATACAGCATTAGAAAGCCCTACTATTTGCTATAGTCTTCAGGGCATCATAAAAATAAGAATGCTTTCAGCTGTCAGAAAAGCTTGATTGTTTATATTTGATTTTGATTATTTGTTCTTAGCTGTATTTCACATGCTTGGTAATGGCTATAGTATGACAAAACGTCTTCTCAAAGGAAGAAAAAATACTAACGCAATGTAGTACAGAGGCACCAAACTTCCTGGCTCACTTAGTTCTTGTCACAAAAAAAAAAAAAAATTCAATTTCTCCCCCACCTCCAGTTTTCCAGATAGCTAGACAAAGGCCCTCAGAGAACAATTTCTTTTCTTGTTTAAAAATCAAGCTTTCACTTAAGCCCAATTTGAACCTTTTTTGTTGTTCATTTCTCAGAATAGTTTATCAGGGATTCTTTTAGATGTGACTTTGAGGTACTTGACAAATGAAATAGCATTTTTGTATACAGCACTAACAGAAACATAAGGGAAACTGCTGCGTATCCTTGTGTTAGGTAGAGTGACAGGACTTGTATTTATTCTCAGAAAACTGTATTTCCTACAGCCATTTCCAACTGTGAGCAACACGTTCTACTGAAGATTCTGTACTCTTAAATTTCTATATATTTATTTATTTACTTAAGTTGCAACTTTTAAGTTACAAAAAATTACAGATGAAAATCTTTCTATGATCTGAGCAGCCACATTAGAATTGCTGTCCTTCAACCTGCTTCCCCTTGATCTGTACAGGTCTCATCCAAATAATTCAGATTTGAACCATTCTCCTGTCCATTAGCACTAGTTAGTGATACTTCTTTACAACAAATGTATCAGTATGAGAAAAAAAATGTTGTATGCTGGAGACATGATGAATAACCACCAGCACAGAATACACACCAAACCTTTTTGGACCATATTCCATAGGCCATATCTACAGATGAAAAACACAGCAAAACAGATAACATGTGATTGGTTACTGTTAAGACAGACCTCTGTTACATTTCTGCCTTATAACCATGTTATCCTGTACAGGCCATGTATTTTTATATTAATATAAACTACACAGTGCAACACTGTCTGAATAGTAGAGGATGGCAGCTTTGGGTTGCAAGGGGCACAGAAAAGGCAAACAGTTCGACAGGTAAATGATAAAATAAACTTCAGTGATAAATTTGTAGAGACAGAGAGACAGGAGGAGTACAATCATCATTATTGTATTCTCAGCAGCTGCCAGTCCTCATCAGCAATACAGTTTAACTTTACAAAAGAGATTTCAAAACAGTGTATTCCGCTGACTATCACTCTATTAGTCATGCAGAGGCAACAGCTCTAGATGTAAGCATGCATCTATAGAAGGATAAAACAGGCTAAGACCAAAATAAGACAGGGCAAAACTGCCTCAAAAGCTAGAATTCATTCATTCCAGGTCAAGTTTTCTATAAAGGGCATTAGACGAATAGGTAATTCATTAATTAAATATTCTTTAGTACTTGTTAAATGCGCTTGTTTCCAGACTCATTACACAGCATTACCCGTGTTACTGATACTTCAGACCTACTCTTAATCTAAACTCTTAAGATATCTCAGGCTGTATACTTTCTTAATACACAAGTGTATTTAAAAATCAGACATGGTGTGGAAAATATTTTTCCCCACTGTTGTACAGCAGGACTTCCTATTCTGAACTGCACCCAAGAGCTTCATCTCCATATTGCTATGCAGAAGGATCAGTGTGCGTTCCTGAGGTTACAGAAAGTACTGCCTGCACAATCACTGCAGAAAGAGTAGATGGTTACTCCAGTAAAGATAGCCTCTATTAATACACAGACTGAGTACACTAACCACAGACTAGATCAGACAAATTGAACTGAGAATTTCTGTTCTGCACAAAACGTGCATCTTTATTTTTTCAATACAATTTTGTCTTGCACCAAGCATGAGACAGAAGCTAATGCACAGCTGGAAGAAGACCTACAGGCCCTGGCATTTCCAAGAGCTGAGAGGGAGACGGGCAGGATGAGGTCTGTGCCCCAAGAAGCAGGTGTTGGAAACTTCAAGCTAACAACAACCAAGGTAGCTTTCCAAAATCAACATGTGTTTTGGGGAAAGTTTGTCAAGACAGACTGATTTCAGTTTTGACAGATTAGTATGTTGTAACAAAAAAATATGTGCTGAAGGTATGACTGTCTATAACACATGCTGAAAAACAAGAGCCATATGAATTGTATGGAGCCAGGACCTTGCTTGCTCAGAAATACCAACCATGTCAGCTTACTCCCAGCAAGCACTACTAGATGATCAGATAACCCTTGTGAACAGCACAAGCACTCACACTGAAGCTACTACTACACTTTTGGTAAGGGACCAAGTGTTTTACCATCTTCCTCATAAGCATATCACACAGGGATTCCTGCAGCCTCCCATGAAGTACAGTTGCTGCATTTTTCACCAAATAAAACACTTGACAGAGTAAATAATCAGAAGGCTAACCAACTCCATCCAAGTCTACCTTGGTGACTCAGACTGGCACAGAACAACAATTAAGACTACTTTCTGTTGGTTTGTGAGGGGAGGGAGGCTAACATACATGATCAACTATCACATACCATACTTACACATTCCTGTAGATCTGTAAATTTAAGGAAAATCATTCCAAACTTTATACTAAAATTAGGTTTACACCAGAACTTAGTATCTGCCCTTGTACCTAACACCAAGTATACCTCCCTGTCAGCTTTTCCACACATTTCTCCAGAGTGGTAGCCTACAGGTGTCAAACCATCTACAGTTGTTTCTAATCAGTTTGAAAAAAAGATATTGCAATATAAAGTCACTATATTTTTTGACAATTTTCATAAACTAAAAATGACTAGAAGTAAAGGAAAGATATTTGTTTGATTTCTTTGATTAGATGTCATTGCATAGGCAGGGTTGCAGCACCCCCACACTGGATGCAAATTTTGAAATCATGTATGTTTTAATATCTTTCATCCTGACTATACTTTATTTCTTATGTTGATTTCATTCTTCCTCTCTTGCTGTAGTTTTATCCAAAAAAGTTTTCATATTTAATTCCCCCTTTTTTTCTTTGATACAGATTCTCTACTAATCAAGCTCTCACCTATTTCTCACTGCAAATACAAGGTATGTTGTTGCATCTTCTTGTTTTGCACCCTGGCACTTCAGCCAGCAATCTATTTATGTCATTTCCTATGCTCAAGAATCTTCCTTTCCTACAGAAGCACAACTAATTAAACTTCCCTAATTTGTAGAAGCTGATACCTGCTGGGTTCTGAAATCTTAATGACAGTAAACAAACAGGCCTGTTTAGCATGCTAAAGGTTAGTAAAACCACGAAAACATATCCCTTGCACAGCAGCAAGGGAAAAACGAAGGTGGTCTAAAAGGCAACCCCGATGAGCTCTGGCAGGTACCAGCCCATACATCAGCACAGACATGAGCCGGTAGAGCCCTCTGATTCCATTTATGCCCAGATTCCTTGCCAACACGGTATGAAAACTGAATGTAGACTGATTTGAAAGCCCATATGTTGCCACAGAAAGAAAAATCCATGTAAAGCATTACATACTAAATAAGCAAACAAGCATTTGTTCAATAATCACAAGACCAAGATGTTTAAAGAGCATAATGAGGGATGGGATTATATATACTATCCTTTGTTAATGAAAACTACTTAGTTGATGCATTGCCTAAATGGCTATGAATTCAAAATATTAGGTCACTTATTTTTCATATATATTTAATGTCTTTCTTGTTTGGTTACTTTACAAACAGGTCTATGATAACCAGTTCTGGTTAGGATATTTCAATTCTTCTACTACCTCTGTTGAAATGAATTTAGACTTCTGCGATAAAACCCTCATTTTTAAACGTGACGAGGCTACAGACTGAATATTTGCATGTATATTTTATTGTTAGAAACATTATCTGTTAACTAATATAGTGCTTAATACCATTTGTTATGTATATTTATAGGATTTTTGCATTATAGAAAATGCATATTTGT
>JAOWBP010003659.1:11673594-11687352 GCA_028571105.1 Tragopan temminckii | reverse complement strand
GGATATTTCAATTCTTCTACTACCTCTGTTGAAATGAATTTAGACTTCTGCGATAAAACCCTCATTTTTAAACGTGATGAGGCTACAGACTGAATATTTGCATGTATATTTTATTGTTAGAAACGTTATCTAATCTAACGTTATCTAACGTTAACTAATATAGTGCTTAATACCATTTGTTATGTATATTTATAGGATTTTTGCATTATAGAAAATGCATATTTGTATTATATGCATTACATAATTTTAAATGTAATGTACATAAGCTTACAGATCTCAATACATAGTTCTTGATACATGCAGTTCATGAGCATAAGCTTCTGACAAAGCAAATTAGGAAAAAAAAATCTAGTTACATTTTCATGTTATTTTGCTATCACTGGGACAAGTAATATGAAAGCTAACCTAACTTCTTTTGACCTGTTAATGAGCCCTCCTTTTTTCCACAAGCATTATGTATTCCACACTAATTAAGAAAGAAAGTGAAGCTGCACTCCGTAAGGCAGCCCGCTTGGCTTGAGAACAGGAGCTGCCCTTCACCTCCTCTCCAATCAATAATCCATAAAGCAGGGTTGAGCACACAGCTTCTCTGCCAGACAGCTGAAGCCAAGATCTCGGCAGCTCTTCTGAGCCTTTCCTTCTCTTTTGTGGTTCAATCAGCTCTGCCCGAAGGAAAACATTCCAAATGAATAAAATACGACCCACATCTTTCTGGATCTCCAGTTTGTCATTTAGTCCCCTGCAGTGCAACATTTCTCACACATGGCAAACCCAGATTTTAAAGAAGCATCGAGATGTATGCTGTCCAGCATTCCACTAAACATGAATAGGTTACCTGTGAAATGCAATAACACAAACAACCACCTGTGTAAAGCTTTAGTTTAGAATTGTTAAATCTACAAGAGCTCATTTAGTTGCAAGTTTTTAACTTTAATGCTTTACAGACATTCATTACATATGCAGTGCCCACACAGATCCTGGTATACAACTGCATACTTTCAACTTCACAGGAAAGTTTTTGTGGGCTTTTCTGCAGGTTTTAGTTTTGTCTTTAACTGATACACCAAGGTGTAGGTAAACTTCACAGGTTTTATTTTGAAGTATCACTTGAGCACGTTTGACTTTTAAACCCTCGTACCACTGAAGCTACTGTATTTGGCCTAAATTAACTACATAGACTGCTGAAAGCTTTTCCACTATTCTCAGAATTCAAATAGGTATTTTCAAATTGGTATGCAAAAACAGTACTTCATTTTAGGTAAAGTCAGGAGAAAAACAGAAAAAGCAATAACATGGTATTATTGATCATGCTCACAGCTAAGAACAGCAGAATGCAATATATTGTCTGGCACGTTATCTACTATTATGTATATAACATTTCATTGTAGGTAAACAAGTTCTCTTTCTGTATTTATTCTGTTTTCATCACATCATTTGGCTGTTAAACATAAGCTGCCATGCTGCTATTTTAAATTCTCAGGAATTCTAATTTTTCTCCCCTAGGAAGGTGAAAATCACAATCTTTAACAAAGAAAACATTCAGGACAGATTCTTGTCATTTAGTATTTAGCTTGGTATTTAGCTTTGGTATAGATTTAACTTGAAAGAAGTGATACATTATTAAAGTGTAAGGAGACTAAGAAGTGAATGGTTTCATGTATAGTTCCCCATACAAGCAAATCTCTTCAATACAAGATTTCTTTGAGAGATGGAAGTGTTTTGTGCATACACAATGCATTAGCCATTGATAGCCTGAATTGTAATGGATACCTGATCTCTT
This sequence comes from Tragopan temminckii, assembly GCA_028571105.1. Lineage (NCBI taxonomy): Eukaryota > Metazoa > Chordata > Aves > Galliformes > Phasianidae > Tragopan > Tragopan temminckii. The sequence goes on along the minus strand of JAOWBP010003659.1, from coordinate 11,685,572 downwards.
CAATTGACACTGAAATGAGAAAAGGACAGATGGAGAAGGGTGAGAAGCAGTCTTTCAAGTCTTCAGTTTTAATTTTTAATTTCAAAATGTGTCATTTCAGAAGCAGTGACTAAACTAAGACTACATTTGAATTTAAATCATTTGTTAAGCTTCTGTGCTGTAGTAAGTTTTACATCTGAAAAAGGAAAGATTCACTTCAGCGTTACAAATTCCCTCTGAGCAGTTAGCTTATATTTTAGCTTATCTGTCATTACTCCAATCTTTACTTTGGAAATAAATTGTCATCGAGTAAATAAGTTTAGACTAACATGCCTGTTTCTGTAAAAGTCCTAGCTGAAAGCATTAAAAAATAATACAAGACACGACCTGAAATCTGGTACTCTGAAGACTGAAGATATTCATTACTAACATTGCCTTGCATTCTATCTTCTCAATAGCTGTCACTTCCTAGAAAGGTTTGGATTCAGCCACTAATCTAATGAGGGACACAGAAAAGATTATACATCTGGTGTGCAACAACATTTCTTCTCCATCCATATCAAGTCAGGTGTCCTCAAAATGCCCTGAAAGGCATATGCATGCTTAGGGATATGGTTCAGCAGTGGACATGACAGTGTTACACTCAATGACCTTATGGGCTTTTTTCCCATTTAAGTGGTCCTATGTATGGGTGCAATTGAATGTGGAATACTGAAATTTTTCTAAATCAACATTTATCATAAAAAGGAAAAGGGAAAAAATTTTCAATTAACCTAAATTCCACACCAGATTTTTTTATTATACTTTGACAAAGAGAAGTATTTTAAAAGAAAGCCACCTTTTTACAGTCACAAATTCATTCTGTGATAGAATGAATAAGTTTTCAATTAAAATCCTGATGAGACCAGGGGAACTAGAGATCTCCCCATTTTCTTCTCAATTTCCAAGATACTTTGATGAATTCAAAGCTGGACTGTAGATAATATCTAAAAGGGATAACCTGAATTGTAATATAATTTCATGGTAGAACATGTGACTGTGGGGCAGACAGTCTAGGTGTGCTGTAGGGAACCTGACTGTGGGAAGGAAGCTCCACAGATGCACTTGCTACAGGATGCAAAGTTAAAACTACTAAAACTCTACAGCAAAATAAAACAAGAATGAAGAAAGGATAACGTTAACATTAGGAGAAAAGATTAGGTTTTGCATTTCTCCACTTGAGTTCATGCTCATACCATTCTGAAACACTTGTCACCAAACCAGTCATACATACTGCTGGCAGAGAAACGCTGCCTTTGGGGCACTACTTCTATTTTTAATTTCTAGGGCACTGCTCTATCCAGCACACAGGCAAGGGGGAAATTCCTTAAATGAAAACTGAGTGAAGACTGAAGTCATTCAATGTTAAATGATTTCATATTTTAACAAGACAACAATGCGCTTTGTAGAAAAATAACTCAATCACCTGCACAAGAGCTGGAAGCAGTCATTTGCTTTTACAGATTTACCCATCATACCAAACTCGCTATAGTTACACAGTGACATCATGATATAATTTTACTGCAGTGGTAGCATGGAGTGTAATATTATCTGGAGCGTAATTATACATGATGCAGCATCTATTTGGATAACATGGCCCCAGCATTGCATGATGAAATATTGCTCTGGTTCTCAAGATTACACAAAATATATCTCGCACAAGCATACCTGCCAGAAGGGAGAACAAATTTTAAACTGGGGCTGGCACAGGGAGAAAAACAGTTCAGAAGATTTTATTCAGTGATCAACTACTTATTTTAAAAGTAATCATTAAAAAGACTCTGTGATGTGACAGCAAAACACATTTTCTTTTCCAGCTCAACCCCTACTGCTCTCTGTTACCATTTGTTTTTCGAGAAAAGATGCTGAAATCCAGTGCAAAGGGAAGAGGCTTTCTACATAACATTTTGTCAGAAAAGAAATCCTTAGCCTCTCACCATATGCTTCATGCACACAGACAATTTTATGGTCTCCCTGAGGGCGGGCACAGCCCCTGCCCAGCTTGCAGCTCCAACACGTGCTGGCAGCAGAGAACAGCAGCAGGACTCAGACACTGCTTGTTGCCTGCAGGCTGGGTGCTGCTTCCAAGACCCGCAAGGGCAGTTCCACACACCTCACCAGAGGGCTTTTGCCATTCTGGTCAGCCCAATGATCCAAATAGCTCACATGGTGAGAAGTGTTCCTCACCATGAGGAAGGTATGAAACTTATTTATTTTAAAAGCTTCCTATTCCAAGTGGCATCTGTGAAGCAGCCAGCTGCTAGGAGCTCAGGTTTTACAAGAGGAAAACAGCCACACCTGTGACATAGGTACAGAGTCCAGTGCAACTCCAAGTACATTGGATTGCAAGTCCAGGCAAACATTTTATCCCCCTTTTGTCTTTTTGCAGTTTAAAAATGTCTCATACATTACCATCTTTACAAAGTATTCTGAGTTTTAATTTATTTTTTTTAATTGGAAGATCATTTTCACTCTGCCAGATTAAAGCATTTTGGTAACAACGCATCAATGAAATGCAACTCTGATTTTACTTATCTGTAGTAAATAAGAAATGATCTACCTCAGAGCCTTCAGTGAACTTTGCTCTACTGAAGTCTCAGGCAGAGAGCCAAATTCTGGATTTGTGAATATATATGTGCCTCTCACCAACATCAGTGCAAACCTTGTGAATCAATCTAATTGATTGATTCTAATTCATGTTTTCTGACTAAAAAAACCTGGTAATAATCAAATGGTTTAACTCAATTTTTGCCTTGTATTTTTAATATGTTATAACAACAATAAGATTGTGTAAAATAAATTCCAAATACACAGCTCCTCCTCAGTGTAAAAAACTGAAGTATCAGCATCAAAGAACCTAAACATATTCTGGACAAAGATTAGAACTTTGTCCAGAACATATATACACACACATACATGTATACAATATGTATGCATATGTATACATACACACATACCCCTTCAGTTCTGTACTGGTAATCATTTTAAAAGTAGGCTTATTCCACATAAGGGAAGCTATCTGAACTAACTCACTTGGCTTCAGATGAGTTTGGTTTCACATACTGAGCAGAAGAGTCTACTGGAGTAAAATCCCACAGGCCAACAGTACAAATAAGAATAAGAATGATTGAGAAAGAATAAAAATAGCAAAGGAAAAAAAAAAAAAGTCAGAAGGACCAAAGAGCAACCTAAGCAGTGCAAGGTAGCCCCAAACATCAACACTGTGGCTTATCAAGCCCACCATGCTTGTTACTTGTTGAACTAGATTAGTGGTATTTCTTTGATTTATTGCAACATTTTTTTAATAAATCTGACAAAGTGTTCCACTACAGCCATCCACACTCACATCAATGAGAAGCTTGAAAGAACCACCATTGATTTCTAAAATACATTTTAAAGTAACTTGCCTGTTAACATTCCCTTGAGGAAATTTTGTCCCATATAAACACAATTATTCTTGATTTATTTATAGAAACTAATTTAATTGAATGAGTAACGAGATGTTCTTTTCCCAGCTGGGCTGGAAAAGTAAAACAGTTTATGTACGCACCTCCTTAGAAGATGCAATAAAATTAAAATATTCATAGGCTAGGGAAGTCCCATTTTAGTGTGTAAAGTAGAAAGGAGTAATTCAGGAATTATCACATCTTTGTGTTCCTTGTTTAAAACTGTAACTCTGCAGACAACTCAAGACCCAGAATCACTTCAATCACAGCAAAGGTGTGACACTATTCAAGGAACTCAAAATCACAAGTGGCCTTTCAAATGCTGATCTTATATACTTTCTTCCTTGTTTTTAACAGGATTTCACAGCTGAGACAACTCTGAGTTGGGATCTAGCTGCCTGCAAGTGAACTTGCTGGAAGTTGTTAAAGAGAATTAAATCAAAAGAACATATCAAGGTAATGAAAAAGAAATAAGCTGGAAGAATGTAAACCTGTAAAATGGCTAGGTGAAATTTGCTGCCTCAGACAGCAAAAAGGACACAACCTGTTAGGCTGCCTCATTTTCTACCCAATCTCTGCTCATTTCTCAAACTGAATCAAGCCTCTGCATATCCAGTAAAGTGCCTTATAATTAACTGAGTCTGCTTCTTATGAGCAACAAAGTCCTTCTCAACACAACTTCTCCTGATGGACCTTCCTGCCATCAGCATCCCCAATTCCTACTTCTCCAGCTGCCATTTCTCTGCCTTCCCCCTCCAGAGGCTTTCCTAACTGACCAAGCTCACTGCTCCCAAAGAAGCAGCATTTCCCTTTTCCCTGGGGCTGGGGTGTGTTTGACGGGACCCAGACCGTCCCAGGATAGACAGCACAGCCCATCTTCTTGTAATACCCACTCCAGCAATCTATACAATATAGAAGTTGTAAACAGTTGTAATAATGGAAGAGGTTGCCCAGAGAAGTTATGGGTACTCCACACCTGGAGGCATTCAAGGCCAGGATCGATGAAGCCCTTGGGCAGCCTGATCTGGCGGCTGACAGTCCTGCCTATGGCAGGGGTGTTGAAACTAGAGGATCTTTACAATCCCCTCCAATCTAAGCCATTCTATAATCTATAACGAAATATACTTAAGTTTCTGTAGTCAATTGGTTTAATTTAACTTTGAGCAGTCTACTTAGTTCTATTAACTCTTCATATGTTAAGTAATGGTAACAACGGTTGAGAAACTACTTGCAGTTTCTAATTTTTCTATTTATTTTTTTAATTTTCCAATTGGCTTTTTCAATAAGGCCAAATATTTTAGCCTGAATAATGAAGTAGTCATTCTGAAATATATCTCCAAGAAATACATCTAGAAATAAGCATTATTAATTTCTTTTGCCAGATGAATCCTACATTCTCTCCAGGTTTTGGCTAGGAAAGGTCCAGTTGCCCCACACATGGATCTACTTCTAGCTATCCTAAAACAGGCTCTGCTGAATCTTGACATGAAAACTACAACCTCCTTGAAGTACAACCCAAGCTTCACAACTTGCCTGAAAGCGGCTAGGCCAAGTGGAGCTTTGTGTTGCCATAACTACACCGTTGTTTTTACCCAAACTACCTACCTAGATTGAAGTTAACAGCAGCCTGTCCCCTTAAGTTCCTGTCCCACCTTTGACTGCTGTGGAGACACGCAGTCTGATTACCCAAAACACACAGGTTTCCAACAAGAAGTAATTTTCACAGGGTCTACAGAAATAGAGAATTCAGTTCCTCCTTTCCTTCCCACCCTGCTGCCAAAGCAGCAGGCATTTCCTAAATACGCCCTACTGAATTTCTAAAGGTGGTGTTCAAGTATAAATAGAAGAGGTTTGGCATGATGAAATCCCAAGGAGTAAATTGACTCATTTTAACTCCTAACACAAAAAAGCAACAGTCAAATTGAAAAAGACATATCTACACTTAGAATTACTTCTAAACAATGAAGAAAATGCTCAAGAATGACAAATTTACAAAATAACTAGAAATTGTGATGGATTTTATTTCTTTACCCCCAAACACGTTTCATTCCCAACAGACAAAAAAAGGCAGTTACTCATCTTCTATAATGGAAAGTAACTAGGTCAGGCCAAGGGTTGTCTTCTACTTCCACCTGTAGCTTCCATTTAAAGAAAGATCTGGTCTGTAAGTTTAGCTCATTTTTCATGTTATTAATTCCACTAGCCTTAAAAAAAGGCTTAAGGTCTTTGCTTTTGTGTGGGTTTTTTTTGTTTGTTTTTGTTTTGTTGTTGTGTTGTGTTTTTTTTTTCTTTGAAGAGTCTTCCAGCAGATTATTGAAGGAATTGCCATATTTCAAAGTACCCCACATATTTACTGGGATAAAAATTTACTGGGATATAAATTACTAGCAGTCACTTCACAATTATGTAATGGCATAGACTGGATTAGATCCACATGTTCAGAGGCATCACTTGCTGTACTAATGCAATGCACAAACTGCAGAGACCCAGACAGCTACTAGCAGCTCTCGGAAACACCATCTCCAACAATGCAAAAATCCATTAGGTGAACCAAATAAGGGGCTAGGACACTGCTAAAACAAACTCCTCAGTTCACCAACTAGTAATTTTATACACAGTCTTGAATCAAAAATAAGTTCAAATCCTGCTTGCAAACTCCTTTCTAGTGAACATTCATATTCCCTAAGGAGAAGAACATTAATATTTTAAACAAGAAATCAAGATGGAATATTTCTCAAAATGCAGAGCTGGGTTTCTGATGATTATAAAGTTCAAAACCTACATAAAGTGAAGGAAAGTACAGACCGAACAGGATGCTGCATAGCACTAGCAGGGAGGGATGTTCCCTGCAGCTGGCACTCCGGAGAAATACTTCTTCCTTCAGACCCTTAATAAACACACAAAACCCCGCTCACTTTCCCTGTGCAGGTTTACATTACATGTTTTTAGTACAGGATACTGAAACATAGCCAATATTTACACAGTTTTTATTTCTGCCTTTGCAGAACATTAATTGATAAGCTACTTTTTGTTATTTTTAATTCCACATGCTGCAGATAAAACTTATCTATATGCCACGCAAGGAGCTAGGTCAGATAAAAATAATAAAAAACTTGGCTATTGTAGTGGCAGTATTATGTAAGTATCTGATGATGCATTTTATAGCTTCAGCTGGTCTCCCGCCAGACTGATAATACTTCTGTTTTAGGTGACCTGTATAAGGACACCAAAGATTAGGAATGATGTGCATAAGAAAGGATCAAACTGCCATGAGTTTGCTGTGCAGTGTGAGCACTCACCTTGTTAGTCAAGGATGCTTTCTCAGTAGGTAACAATATGATACAGATGGCAAACTAGGAACAAAAAAGGCAATATAATCTCTTACAAATTCAAGCAAGAGAAGGTACAGTCACTGCATTCTCAGCTCAGGTTCACTATGTCATGCTCAGCATCACAGAGCCAATCTTGAGATGGCAGAAAATAAATTACTGCTTTTCACTCAGCACATCAAGATATTCTTTTATATATGCAACTTTGCCAGAACAGAACTTCCCAGCTTATCATAAAAGTACAATTCCCAAAATGGTCTGAAAGTGGCACCCAGAAGGAGAAACATTTACTTATATACTAAACTGCTTTTTAAAAACTTTTCTATTTTGACTTCAAGAAATTCATCTAAGTCCTGTTCTTAGCCTTTTTTTTTTTAAATACTTCTTAAATATTGATGTCATTTTAGTCAGTCACACCACCAGTACTTGATACTCGAATGCCAGCAGCAACAACTACACATCATCCATACTAAACATTCTAAAAATGAGAAATCCTGGCAAAAACTGATTATTGTTCTATGGTTTCTTAAGGAGGAAGATATATACTCTTTCAGAAGAGAGTTCAACCTTTCACTGTCTATGAGTTTCTGGTAACGTAACTTTATTTGGACTGAAACCTCCTCCATAAGAGCCAATTCTAGACATGGGCAGAGTAAACAAACTGCTGGACAGTAAACATGTGGGAGAAGAAAAACAGTCCTAACTGCTCTATTTGCACCTGAGCCCTTAAAAATCCACCTACTATTGCTGTCTGCTTGTGTACAGAGAGGTCCAAGTACAGCTACTGTTGAGACCAGCCAAAAAGAACTAGCTACTGATTAAACCTTCCTTCTGTTGCCAGCAGTAGCAGTGCCAGCCTCTCCACATCCCCAGTGCATGCCAGAGAGCCCTGCCCAATGTCTATCCCCATCCATCCCTGAGAAGGCAAGCAGAAGTCTGGAATCCCAGTATCAGAATGCCAGGAGTCTTCTTAAGCATAGTCTCAGATGTTTTCCTTTCAATTTTATCTTTTTCCTTGTCCCTTACTTTATTCTCTCCAAAATAAATCCACTTCAACCTGAATGTGGCAGTAACACATTACTTGCCTGCTATTCCTCTCTCCACATTACAGCTTTTTGTCTATGCTTTGTCTGACTATTGCAATTAGTCTGCAAGTCCCTGAGGGCAGACAGTTACATAACATTAAGGTTTTGTGCATTGATTAGACCACCACTCAGTAACTCCCATCAAAATACTTCTATTACTTGATTTCATGCAAATATTCATACATTTTTATGTTAAATGCTATGAAACAATAGGTATACATTTAAATATATTTTCTTAATAGCAGCACATTTAGTTGTCCAAATTTCTTTCTCTGTTCCGATCAGCCTTCGCATTTTTCCATAATCTTACCTTTCAGTTCAAGTGGTAATCATTCATAAGAGGTACAATAGGCCCCTGGAAGCAATCTTCTCAAGAATGGCATTTCTGACTTCATTAATAGTCTGCTGATATTCAGGCATTAGCATTTAAGTGTACTTGTGCTAGAGGCTGCTGGTGGTTGTCAGCTCATGAGAAGGCTGACATGGCTGCTCTGCTTGTATTATGCTAAGGCTGGCTAGATTTTTATAAAACTGCCTTTGTTATTTATCCAGCACTCCTACTATTACAATATATTAGCTGATTTCAAGACTAAACAGTATGCTAACGCTTACTAAATATTTATTAATGATGTACACTTCCAAAAATATAATTTGAGAGTATCTGGGTGTTGCTGTACTTCCATACATTATATATGGGACAGACAATACTGACTGAGATCCTCAGTGGTGCCTGCCTGATCATGAAAGCACAAAAGCTGCCAAAGCAGATTTTGATTGACAGACAGCTATTTCAGGGAACTGAGCTTAGAGCAAGCACCAGTTTCTATGATGGAGACTAACTCTCAGAACACAACAAAGCAGAACAAGCTTGACGGACTGTAAAAATACTGCTCTTCTAACAAATACAAATGCACAACACAGGCCAGATTTATAGTCAAGTATGTCTGCTATCAAAAGTCACGTGGAAAAGACCAATTAAGGACAGCATCTGTCCTATTCTTGGGAGAGTAGAATATTATACAAATAACTTCCAGTGACCATTCAGAAGATTCTTATATGCCTCTCAGGTTAGCTGCACAGGTGTTTTACTTGAAAAATAACTAAGACCTGATCCTTTGCTGATCAGAGTGAAAAAACCTGAGAGACTTAAACATGTGAAATGTTAGCCAGAGAAATTAAGATGTACCCTGGTGTTTCAGAGAAACAGCTATCAATATTCCCACACTCTCCCTCAAGATAACTTGCAGCAAGTCAGCTAGGTAATATCAACAGAGCCCAATTCATAGATTTAAACAAGAAATTAACCATGTTTTAGACTCATCACTTCAAAAAATGGCAATTATCAGTGCTACAATCATACAATAATCCAATACCAAGACTCCTAACAGCACAGCCATTACACAAACACCACTTCATTTTCCCTAAATACATCAACTTCTTAAAATTAAAATTATTAATGTTAATCTGATTAAATACTGATTAAATCTCACTTAATAGGTACACATTTCACAGGTAAATCACATTCATACCCTTTTTTTTTGTTATTGTTTGTTTTCTAAGCATTCTCAGGATAGAATCCCACAAATGCAAATTGTCTATTTGATACTTTACAATGTTTTGAGTCTACATGGCATACTCCTGCCACACAGACTATGGAGAGTTGCATCACCCTGTTCATATTGTGTTAAGTGTGTGTAATCCAGCCAGCTTCTTAGGCCTATTAATTCTTCTAATTTTTTAAAGGACACACTCATAGGACAGTTCCAATGTCAGTGCAGATACACACTTCATTCTGTGATTTCTGTTGGGTTGGTATATAGTTTACTCATTCTGAATTATTTCTTCATTCCTTTTCACTGCTTTCATTATACCCCATGTTGAAATATGAGCTGTGCTAATAAGAGTGGGACCAATGGAGAAAACTCGTAAGGATTAGAGGCAGCAGATAGTAAACCAGTTTCAGATCACACAAAAAAGGCAGCAGTTACAATCCAGTAACAAAGAAGGAATTGCTTACCCCTTTCCAATGATCTGGGCTCACTGAACACTCCAAAGGAGGCAGTCTCCAAGTAGAGATGCTTCCCTTGCTACTGCCACTCCTTAAATGAGGTTAGAGAGGGATGAACCCTGGGTCCAGTCTTCCCCTCCCACAGATAGATTGCTTCCACCTGTTCTCCAAAGGCTGGCTACACCCCTTCACCAGGTGCTCAATCACTGGTTCAGGCCATGATTTAATGGTTCCCATACACCTGAATACCTCCAAAAGCTTTCTTAAGGTAGTTCTATTAAATACTGTTGTGTTCTAGGGATGAAGAGAAGTCTTCCAAGTAATTGTACTTTGATTAATGACTTACACTCCAGTGCCATGATACACCAGGAGAAACAGCATCCAAAATGAAACAGAAGAGCTGTTTTGTTTGTACCCAACTTTCTCATAGCATTCAAAGGCAGCCAGTCTCATCTGATACGCAGTCTCTTAAACTGTCTTGAACGTAGTGAAATTACAGCTACTCTTTACTAGTTCAGCTTGTCCAGTGAGGACCTGCTAAAACAAGCTACTTAAATGATTTATAAGGGTTTTTTTTTTTTCCCCCCCTCCCCCTCCAAACTTTTGGTCAGGTTTAGAATCACCAATTCTCAGTCTTTAGGAGGAAAATTACAAATAATGAGGACTTGGGAGAAGCTTCTGTGTCCCAGGTTGCACAGTACCCTCAAGAACAAAATTAGTAGTGTGAAAAGGCAGGGATGGCATTTGCACTAGTGGCAAACATCCTATTTTTAGCATCCTAAAGTAGGATTTAGGGGATATAATTAGTCAGGTTGCACTTTGAATAAAAGAGAATTAAACTATCAGAGTTAAAAGGACAAAACAGAATACTGCTGGACTGAGATAAAATTCAAATCAACATCAGACTTGAAAAAGCAGCAGGTATTTTAAACAAAGTACATTAAAATTTCAAAAAAAAAAAAATGGATCTGTGATCATCAAAAAGAAGGATCAAAACAAAAGAGGCATTTGTGACTTCACTTGTGAGTTTGTTTTTTAAGATACTATTATCTTTATTCTGTACAACTACACTTTAAAAAAATATTCTTGACCTTAATCAGCCATCTCTCTTCTTACCCCCTCTCCCTGCAAAAAAAATCAGATGTTTAGACATGGTGTCACAAAACCACATTTCAGATGAAACTGAGGAAATAGAATTGGCTCTTACCTGTAGAAAAAAGGAACAGCCCAGATACTTTATTTCTTATTGTAAATAAGGCATATAACATGCCCATATACATGTATAGGTATAAAGTCAGTCTATATGTGTAACCACACATATATACAGTGAGCACATACATAGGTGTGCACTATGATATATGTAGCTCCTATAATTACCTTCACATAAAAACACTTTTTTAACAGTACCTACTCAATTATTAAAAACAGGTGGGGAAAAAAAAGTTCCCCATTTCCAAAATAACTTTAAGGAAAGATACACACTAGGGTACACTGTTAGTCTCCCCTTGTCTCATATTGCCACTAACTGTTACTGTAGCAGGGAGAGCAGGTCAATGTGTTCTAAAACGTAATCCACTTGCCAGACATGAGAAGAGCCAGAAACTCTCTCCTAATAACTTTGGCTGAGTGTGTCTAACCAGAAGCAGCTTACACAAGATCATGGGTGCTGAAAGAGCTGGAAGCGTTACCTGACAACAGGTTACTTCTAAGATGAAAGGGGTTTCCATTCAAGTGATGCAGTGTACTACTTGGCACATTGCAGCTATACAAAAGAATCATCACTACTGTCATCTAGGTATTGAGCTTACTTTTATTAGAACATATGCCATACGTCTGGCTAAGATGCAGCATACTTAATGAATCTTCCCAGTTCCCCACAGCTAAAAATACAACAGCCTGCACTCATGACAGACTTCACAAAAAAGCTAAAGCCAAAAGATCCTAACACAGAACTTCAATTCTTTATATTAACTCTTTGAAAGGGTAGATAACTGCAGGACAAGCGGAAATGGTTATAAGTTGAGGGAGGGAAGATTTAGGTTGGATGTCAGGGGGAAGTTCTTTACTATGAGAGTGGTGAGGTGCTGGAACA
>JAOWBP010003659.1:11658581-11673513 GCA_028571105.1 Tragopan temminckii | reverse complement strand
AGTATTAAATGGGGAGGTTGGTGGCCCTGCATGTGGCAGGGGGGTTGGAGATTCATGATCCTTGAGGTCCCTTCCAGGCCTGGCCACTCTGTGATTCTGTGGTTCCCTTTGAACGAGGCAGGACATATGCACCAAGTGCCCAAATGTCATCTTTAAGAATAACTAAGATTATCTAAAAAACTAAGATTATTCAAAATCTTTATGTGTAACAGCACAAACTCTTCACTACCAGAGCCGCTTGTCTTAAAATATACACTGGAGTGTTCTACTTCATAATCCAAAGAAAACCTACATCCTTCCTTCCTGCATATTCCTAAAATCCTGGCCTACTCCACTACACTCCAAAAATGCTCCCCAAGATCATGAGAATTTCATCTTCAACAATAAATACATTGCTTTTGAAAGGAACTTCATCTTTGCCCTTGCAATCTACCCCAGAAATTGTAGAAGTTTCTTTTCTTGTTTGTTTGGGTCTTTTTCCCCTTTTAAGTAGTAAAATAATATATTGACATTTAAACAAAGTTTTATAAGAATTAATTTCCTGCTGAAAATGATTTATTAAAAAGAATTCCTTATTTTAAGGACAATATCTGTTTCTCTTCATGACAAATATTATACAGTATGCATATTTTTGTGTAATATTTTCCAATCATGTAATCATAATTTATTACAAGACATACTTGATGTTTATCACATTCAAGACCTTCCATCTTAACACAAAACTTCAAAACTATCAAGTTCTTTTACTTAAAGGCACTAACTTAGGTCAGCATTCCATTTAACAAACTATTGGAAAGCTCCCTAGTAAATAGAAGAAAGTCAGTATCGCTTGTCATTAACAAGCAAGTCCAGTATATTCTTCTGAGTACCCCTCTAGAAGTGTATCAAATGAATGTCATTACAGATATGTCCGCAAATTCTTAGGGATCCACTGTGAAGAAAGACAGCAGAAACATGGTGTTTTTTCTTACAAATCAAGCTCTTGTAAAAGTGGAATATTCCCACTGAATGGGTGTACAGTAACTGTTGAGTCACAGCCCAAACTACTGATTGAGCACCTGGGGAAAGGACCCAGTCAGCCCTGGGAGCACAGGTGAAGGTAATTCAGCTGTGTGACCAGAATAGGTGGAGCCTGGCTGCACCTCTCTTAGACCCCATTTAAGGGAAAGATCTTTGATTAGAGGCCCCTCCCTTGTGGAATCTTTCCTGTGAATTAGAGATGGGTGAGTGCCTTTCCTCTGTAATGCCATTCCATCCGCACTAGTCCCTTTGCTGCTTTGCTCCTCTATCACCTTTCCACCACACTGACCTTTTTGATTGTAATAATGGGACAAGAGAGAAGAGACAGTGTTATGTAAGCAATGCTGCTACCCTATGAAGTTGAGAGAAAAAATGAGCAAGTGGGTGCATGCATTTATCTGAATGATCCTATCATTACTTATAAACTCTTGTACCAGAGTCTGTTACTGATCTGGATAGAGATGTATGTGAACATCTATATCATGCTTTATGTATACATAAATGATTTAAAGTAATAAATTGACCAAAATTTTTTTAGAGCTAAGAGGTAAAGCATCACCTTTAATTTACTCCACATTTACTACAAATAAAATACAGAACTTGTCTATTTTCATTTTCAAAAGGTCAGTAAGCCATCCTTTTACATTTCTACAGCACCTTACATACCACAGATCTCCAGTTACTTTACACACTGTCAAATGACATTCACCTGGCAGAAAAGTCTTTTGCAGGCAGGAACCTGGCAAGTATTTAAAACAAAGTGCACCACTTCAAAAGAGGTCATAAGAATTAAAGAACTAAACCCTATACTTCTTATGAGTATGTTTTCTTGTAGCTGAACAGAACAATACCACCGGGTTCAAAACACTGGCCCAGAACCTTACAACCTCTTCTACAGAAACACGTTTACTTATACTGGCCGAAGTCTTCATTGCCAATACTTATTCCACAAACACCAACAGGCAGACACAGATTTTGGTGGAGCTTTTGATGATTCACCACTACATACATACTTTCCAGCCAGAAGCATTTGTTGGTGGAGCTCCTGTGACTCACTTCCAATGCACTTTCTTCCCCATCACCGTGGTCCCCTGGTAGTGCGTTGGTGATTCATTAACGCACAGCTAGTCACTTCACTTCAAGAAGTTTGCAAATGACTACACTATGACTTCTGCTAGTTACATGAATAAACTGTGCTCTCTAGCTGTCCACATCTTAAGCAGTTGAGCTCCAAAGGCAGAGCTGTTCAACAAGCTTTCCCAGGGCACCAGTGTTTCTTAATTTTGATCTGTTCTATTTGTGGGAGCTACTAGAACACCTCACCTTGGTATTCCATCTCATTTCCCATATGTTCAGGTAACTGCAGACAACTAACTAAAGGAACTCTTCAGAAGATCAACAGCACCATGAAACCTCTTCCAGACAGCCCAGCCTGTTGCACATCATACTGAATCCCAGCACCAGAAAGAGAATATCTTAGCTACAACATTACAAAGTTCACAATGCTAACCAGAAATCCAGCAGCACACATTTCATGCTCGCTAGCCATAGATTTATCCCAAGCACAGATCATTCCTTTTTTGTCTACAAAGAATACCTATCATAAAACAATATAAAGGAACTTTAAGCTAGAGCCCAGGAATTACTACTTCCTTAAGAAAAAAAAAAAAAAATCCTGAAGATTAAAACCAGGGATAACTCTGAAGGTGCAGAAATACAGGATATGTACAGGTACCTGAAAAATGTTCAGATTCAGAACACGCTGCCAGCCATGGCATATTACTCCATATCAACATGCATATAACAATAATTATGCTGTTTATAACTAACATTGCCATTAGCACAGAGAATGGTTTTTCCCCTGCTCCCTAGTTTCTGACTGCTCATTTGCAAGTTGCTCCAGAAGTAATGTCTCCTATTTATTTCCATGGAAAACACATCACATACAAAGAGCACAGTAACACTGTTTGATAGAGAAAATTCTCACCTACAAAACACCATTTTTCAATAGTCACCACTATTAGGTATGCATTTTCACCAGCAACAAAAAAGAGCCTGTATATTGTGCTTGTAGAAATTTGCACCAGTGGATCTGATCCACCATCACCTCTGCTGAAACACACCATCCACTGCCTCACTATGCTCACAACCACTGTTTGTCTCCACAAACATTCAGCAGGCATCAGTTAAAGTCAATGAATGCCATTTTTCCCTCATGGAAGAATTCAATTTCACACCTTTGCTTCATATGCACTTCCATGTCAGATGTCTTTGTGTCAGACTGCCCCTCTGCTGCCATCTGCCACAAAGCAACAGAATGGAATGGAATACTGGCAGGAAGGTTCAGTCTCTACTGCCATACAACTAACCTTTGATGCTGTAGGCCAACACAATAAAATAACAGACATTACTTTCAGAGCAGTCCTTGTTTTTTGCCCAATGAACTGAAAATAAGAAGTGTCAAAAACTACAGAATATAATACGTGCACAGAAGATTTTTAGGTCTCAAAATTATTAGTAGATTTTACTTCCTCCTCACTTTCCCATCACAAGTTTCCTCCTTGCCCTATGTTTTTCCAAATGCCTTTCACAAAGAAGATTTTGAACACACAGTAATTCACTACTTTTTAAAATGTGGTTTTTTTTTAATTGCTTTTGTTTATCTATGATACTATTATTCTCTTTTATTTCAAATGTAACACTATACATTAAATCTGATACCCCCATGTGCCATGATACTTCAGGTTACAAGCATCAGAGTTCTTCCTGCAACTTTATTCATTGCAACATGCATCTAAACATGTAGCAGATTCTGTGCTGCTATCAATGATGAAGACTTATGTCCACGGCATGCACTGAATAGAAGTCCCCAGAAAATAAAGTTACGTCATACAGCTTTGGTTGCAGTCCAACTTACCTCCTTTAGTGTGAAACTGATGATATTTGTATAATTTCTTAGTATCATTTCTTCTTCCTCCTCTGTCAATCATTCACATCTTAGATTAGCTGTTACTTCCAGTTATGCATGTGTACATCTCAACAGATCTCCTTTACTAGTCCAAAATGGTGCAGCTTTCTCTTAAAAGCTTCCAGTTTGTTTATAAGTTGGCCAGCCCAGCAAGTAGTTAAAATTAAATGCTGTTTACAAAAATTCCCAGATCTGTGACTTTCAGAAAGAAATAGTTCATTTAATAGTAATTGAATAAGTTCATGCCTATATACTGAACATTACTCACCTACAAAGTAAAATAAAGGCCTAACAGTACAAAAATGCTTTATGCTGCAAATTATCACATCACTCACTCTGAGAAAGAAAAATTGGTAGGCCTTACAGGAAGGGAAGATTTTCTGTGTGTTTGTTTATTTCATATTCGGTGATCATGTTGATTTCTACAGCTTAAAGCCCTGTATCCAGCATTGCTCTTCCATAACTTTAGAGACAATCATTATACCTTGAAAGCTGAATGGATCAACAGCTTGGCTATGCAGACAGTACAACAGCCGTCAGCAGCATGACCATAAAGACACATAGTTACATTTCACATACACAAAATAACAACCTTCTAGCTGTTCAGAGTTCAGATGGAAAAATACTCAAAAATAGCTCATAGGATATACTGAACAGGAACTTGTACATCCCACTTTGTCTCTAAAAAAAAAAAAAAAAAAGATCACAGCAAATATTTCTGTGCACACCCTCTGACTCAAACTGAAATCTAATGGAAAAGGATGAACACAAATACCCACCTCTTGGGTAAGAAGGAAGAAAGCTACGAATTCTGTCCATTACTCATAAACCTCACCAGGATGTGAATCTATACAGCACATCTTAGCTTGTCCCAACCCATGACAGAGAGGATGTTCTCCAATTGTGGTGATGAGTAAGCCACCAATGCCACTAGTCTGTCCCATACAAATATATTTTGTTTATGTTTAGATACATGAAGGACTCAATAGGTTGCTATCATACAGAAAAGATTTTGGATGATGGAATCTAGGCAGAGTTGAAGGCAACATGGCTTCACCTGCTGAGACACTTCCATTCTCCTGCAACTAGCAGGCACAGTGGCAACCCACATCAAAGGAAAAAAAGTGAAATCTTCCAGTACAGCAGTGAGTGCTCACAACCCAGAAAATGCTGTTCCAAAAGGCACGGGTCCCTCAAAGGCCCCAGATTACCTCTGCCAGACACATGTAGTTATTGGGGATATTCTACACTGACATTAGACATCAACACATCAAAATCAACATCCATGTGTTTATAAAAAAAAAACACAAGTTCTCTCAGTATATTAATACTTCCTTCATGTATTAATCCTAATAAACTTACCACAGGAACCAACACTCCCAAAAAGCTATAGTATGGGGACATTTATTACTGACATCTTTCATTTTTCTTTGATCACCAAAGGCAAATTTGAAGCTGTGTATTCTATCAATGGCTAATAAACAGCTCAGAAACTTCACCCCTGAAAGTCAGCTATTATGTAAGACTTTCCATCACCTGAAACAATCTGAACACCTAATGCTTTGACTGATCAGCAAAAGAAATTACAAAGCCCTAGACACTCGCAACACTGCATACAACCAAATTCAGTCCCCAGGAGCACTGACAGAAAAACAAGCAAACCCTCAGAACACTACAAATTTGTCCCCAGACATTACTATGAAAGCTGTGTTTCAGCTGCATATATTCTAGAGCCAAAAAGACAAGAAGAAAGAATACTACTTCAGTCTATAGTATCTGTACACTTAAGGGAAAACTCAGATATGATTATACACTGTAGCACATACATATCCCACAAAGCAAGAAATCCAAGATGTTCAGCATCTGTTTCCCCTACTACACAATTACTCAGCTTCCATAATCACATCTCATACATGAAACCTACTAGATTTGCATTGACATGTTAAAAAAAATGTTTAATTATTACTTCTGCAACTTCTCTGAGATTACATTTTGAAAGCAAAAGGAGACAAAGAAGAATATAGTTAAAGATAAATACTATTTTCATGTGTTAATACTCAAATGCTGCTAAATAGTCCTACTGGTGATTTATTTTGTGTAAATCAAACTTGTACATAATTTTAACTTTTGTTCCTGTAATTACAAATGCTAGAACAATTAATTTTAAAATATATACATTTAAATACTTATTTTTAAATGCTTGTCCATTGAAGAAAAAAGCTAAAATGAGCTTTATTCCATGTAGTTATTTATTCGTTTTCATACTTGGAGCAGCATTTTAGGCCAGAATCCCTTATCCTGAATTAAGGAAGGGTCTCCATGAAGTATACATTCATATTACTCTTAGCACACAATGAACCGAGTCATATAGACACTACAAAAAAAAAAAAAAGAAGTCAGGCATCACCCATTACTTCGTTTTCTTAGCATTACCCAGCCTATCTTTTGTTATGACAGCTGTAAAATCACCCCATTATTCAAACCTCTTCTCTCTGCCCAGCTTTATATATTTCTTTGCCTTTTGTACACATCCATTTATACACACCCTGCCACACTGGCAAGCTCTGAAGAACCTTCCTTCCACATTAGCCAGGATGTTAGCAGTTATTTTTTCCACTCTTCCTCAGAATCAGGCTGACACTGACCTGTCACTTCCAGTACCAGCCTGCATCCTCAGTGTCACTCCTGCCCTTCCTCACCAAATCTATCCAGTGAGTCTTTTTTCTCTCAGATCAGCAGAGAAGACTGGGTTCATCGCACTCCCCTTATCATATATCAACGTGCTGTCCTCGTACAGGTCCTGTAATTGCCTTTAATTACTGAATTGTTGCCAGTTTGTGTGACTTTATGACAGCTCGGCAGTTCCCTGGTAGAATTATGTGTTCTGAATTCTAGACTTAGCAACAGAAGAAACTAAAGTATTTCAGGAGATGGAAGGATAAAATGGAAAGAGTTTTAGAGTATAAAACTAAGAGTTGGGACAGAGAGGAGAGCAACCTTCAAGTAAATAACAGTTACTCAATCTCTTTACGCAGAGGCTCTGATAGAGTAACACACTGTAATAATAATTTACAAACGCAACTTTTCATATCAGTTGGCCTGCTTTATAGGCAGTTGCATTTATTTCCTCCCAACTGCATAAACCAAACAGGAATGTCCTAGCCACATTTTAAAGTAACTCAAAATGTTTTGGAATATTCATTAGGCAGCTGTGTAAATCCTGCACTCTGCCATTCCTCTGATTACTCCAACAGGAAATGCCATTCTCTATTAGCTGAAACTTCTGCAAAGTGAATGTGAAATCGTATCGACACACTCGTCAGTGCAAACCTCTGACTCAGCACTCCTTCACATTGTGAACAGTTGCCTCAGGAGCAGGGAAGTAAAGATTCAAACCAATAGTACAAACCACTATTTCTTTTTCCCACTGTTACTAATCTGTTACTTATCTTTTCTAATACTTCATATCTTTTTAAGCCACTTGTGCTTAATTGTTGTGCTTCACAATTCTTTTTGCCTATAACATTACTAAACAGAGTATGTTTCAACCTCAAGATACATAGTATGCCAGAGAATACTTGGTCCAGTAATTATCCTTGTATTTTACTGATTAAGTAAGTTCAGTCCTACTGGGCAAAATACATACTTCACTGAACTTGTCCTGTAGATTGAGACTCTGTGCTCTTAAGCATCTTTGATAATAAAAGATAACATACAGCAATAGATTATATATGATGATTATAGAAAGAGACACATAGCAGCCGTTAGCTTGCTCATCTGTTATATTTTGACCCACATAGCTTTCAATTTTTTAAAACTTCTCCCTAAAATTCACTTTCAATTCACTCAAGTTATACCAAAAATTTATAAAACATCTAAGTGAAAGAATAAAACTTTAAAAAAGGACTTGCAAAGAAAGATGGTTATGTACCACAGTTGATTATGCAGTCAAAATGCACTGTTCTGGCCTTGCCTGTATTCAAAGACAAGCTCTCTCTTCACAGCAGATCAGTGTGCATGTGCTTATAAACATTTTCATAACATTTAGGTGGATAGAAAAAAAGTATTTTAGATTTTTAAACTAAGTCCTTTTAAGCAAACTTGGAAAAGATGTAGTGTCTGCCTAGCATAGTGAAGATGGCTTAGATAGAGCAAATATGGTTATTTCACTAACTGCTATTAGAGACAGCTTTTTAAGTCTTGAAAAATATATCTAAGAAAATATGTAAAATAGGGCTGAAAAGTTTTCATTTCATTCTAAGCAATTCATACTTAAGAAGCAGAGCTCAGTAGACAAGCATTCACATAGCATTTAAATATCTAAAAGATCTGGAAGCAGAGAGACTCGTGTGAGCCTGCAGGCTGCAAGCATTTCATATTAGCATTGACATGAACTTAACACGTGGTGTAAGTCATTGAATTAAAATGCCAATTGCAAGCAAGCCAGCTTTTCACAGCTCATCTTGACATTCACCCATTGCACTTCATCCCCATTATTAGTTATGAGGAGTTATGGGGTTCAGAGCCAAGAAACGTTCTCCCAGGTTCCCGCAGGGAATGACAAGTCTGGATTTCTAACAACATAAGAAGGTAAATAAATAACACCAGATTTCAATTACTAGACACTTATCTCTCAAACAGCTAACTTTCTATATAAAGCTAATAAAAATAAATGCTATTAAAAATACAGAAGGGAATAATGAATAATGCCAATAAGAAAAGACTCTATAGACCTATTTTATAATCTTGGTTGAGAAAGGTAATGCTTGTGTCTCTTGAGAGTCAGAAAGAAGCTCTCCTTCGTAACCAAGTTTATCAGAATGAAAAGCAATATTCAACATGTTCAGTACCTTTTCAATAAGAATTATAAAGACATCGCCATCAGAAAACCAGAAGTTGAAAAATAGCTGAAAAATGCAAGATGAGACAGAATAAACGTAATGGTAATGATCATGTCAGAATTATCATTTGAATTCCATTTTAAAAACAGAAATCAAAATACAATAATTAGACCATAAAGTATTTACACATCTTAGATCATCAAGCATGCACCCAATTAGATGCAATTTTCTGGTTTACATTCTCAGACATCCTATTGCACAACAAATAAGATTTCTGCATTATAGCTGAAACCACACCCTGAAATCTTTAGCAGACTGTGCTTTCCTAGGTAAATATATTATGACTTAACTCTAAGGTCAACCATTAACCAATAGCTACACTATAACAAGAAAAGCCTTTGAAAGTATTAATGCCAGTGATGCATATCCTTTCACGTGTAATGTTTTTCTAAAGTGAATAAATATTGGACAGTTTATAAATGAAGACATTCTCAGTTTCAGAGGTGCCAGTGATAAAACATCTCTGGAGTTCTCAGGCCTCCAACCATCATCTTGCAGTCAAGCATAAACCTAGATGTGGGTCTGAATTATTTTTGCTTTCCTCCATGCTGGACCACATGGGACCATTCTGGTAGGCAAGTTTCATCCTTTCATCCAAGTACCTTTGGGCTTCCTTAATTACTTAGATACAACTGCAGGAGTGGAAATTTCCTGCAGTGATGAATGTCAGTTACCAGCAGACTGTGGTCAAAATGTGCTTACCAGATTCATATTTGAGGCAAATTTGTTTTGAACAAATTCAAGATCAGTCTGGCCATTCAGACCTCAGATGTCTTGTTTTCTCAGTATAACCCATGTGTGGTCTCACAGCCTCACTCATTAAAATGCACTTCTTGTCTTCTCGTTAGGTCAGAAGAAGGGGGAAAAAGTGGCTAAATGTCTCAGGATAAGTTCTCAATTTGATCTGATTCAATGATTTAGTGTGAACACCTCCTCCAATTAGGACTGTATTTTCCCTCTCTCACTTAAACAACATCAGATTTCCATTTCAGCTACTGCAGCTTCATTTCAGCCCCACTGAAGGTGAGAAGTCTATTTGCAGTTTCTCCATAGAAACAGAGCTATACTGTGAATGCCACAACTTAGCTCTGGCTCACACGGTATGATTTTTGCATGATACAATAAACTATTACAGAAACTATAAAGTTAAAATCTGCTTATCTCCCACATGTTAATAATTCAAGAAACAACAATACGTCAGTTTTACTGTCCACTACAACCAGA
This sequence comes from Tragopan temminckii, assembly GCA_028571105.1. NCBI lineage: Eukaryota > Metazoa > Chordata > Aves > Galliformes > Phasianidae > Tragopan > Tragopan temminckii. The sequence continues at coordinate 11,663,400 of JAOWBP010003659.1, read as the reverse complement.
GCCACAAGCTCTAAATGCTCACTTACAAAGGCACACCATGCTCTAAAAGACAGATAGAGGAATTCATTCTCATGTGTTCATACATACCCAGAATTTATGTTACAGATGATAAACGCATCAGTATCTTATCTTTTGGTCTCTGCAGAACAGCAGATGCTACCATTACTATGGAAAACAGGGGAGGAGTCAGACTCATCAACCACTTGGGGTAAACAGTTATGCTGAACAGCTCATTTTCTAAAGACTCAAGACACTTGCAAATCCACAATCAAAACTTTAGTTTGCATGCTTAGAGACTTAAAACTACTTGGGAGCATTTCTGTCATTTTACCACTCAGTATAGAGGCATGAATCTCACATACTTTACACCCTTCTATAACTGCCTCCACATTGTTACCCAACAATTGCCATGTGGTAAGACTCCACAGTACAGATATTGTGATGGTCACTTTTTCACTTATGATTTTTTGCATGGCATCAGAAACACTTTTTTTTCCTAAGTATATTATCTACTTTTTATCTCTTAGACATCAATGTTTCAAAGATTTGATCCACATACCCAAGTAGCTATCAAAGTTCCAATCACTCTGTGTCTAAGTGATACTAGCATTAGATCCATAGAAAGAGACAGACATCTTGCACAGACAATATTTTAGTTTACATAGCTCTCCAATTGACCAATTGCATAGAAATGCAATAGTTGAGTCAACAGGCATACCAGGTTTCCTAATTACCTTCAAAGTAAATGTCTTCTTTTTTTTTTTTTTCCTTTTTTTTTTTTTTTTTCATTATGATGCTTTTATTTCAGCAGGGGATCACAGCTGTGCCAACATTATCTGCTTCAATTAAAATTCCAATCACCTCATAAAGCTGAGACAGCTGTGAGTAGGAGCATCAATTTATACAGGCATCATATAGGTTTCTCTTCTTTCCATACCACACTACTATATTCTTAACTACTTCTCTTCAGGCACTGGAACGGACTGCTCAGGAAGGTGGTTGAGTCACCATCCCTGGAGGTGTTCAAGAAACATTTAGATTTGTACTAAAGACACTAAAGCTTAATCGGTGAAATATTGGTGGTAAGTGGACAGTTGGACTGGATGATCTTGAAGGTCTCTTCAAACTTTGCTGATTCCTTAGTTCTCTAAAGCTTGAACAAAACAAAGTAATTTTCTTTGTACTTGCGCTTTGGAATTATCATAGGTAGCTCATATTTAAGAATCTCTTTCATCAAAAAGGAACTTAAAATTCTTCTCAAACTGCTGCCCTCCCAAGGGTTATAAATGTGTCATTTAAGAAGCTGCATTTCCAAGAGATGTATAGCAATCACGTAATTTTAACCTTCCATTTTAATAAAGTAAATTTCTGGTTCCTACAGTGAACGTGAATTATCCTCATTTTACTGTGAGGTATGTTTCCATTAGAATCCCAGGCCTGTCTCAAAAAGAGAGAACTTCCACAACAGTCCACTGGTCTCCAAATGCTCTAAAGAAATATAATTGGCAATCTATTTAAGGAACTGTTTTGTTGTTTTTTAAACACCAAGGAGAAATATTTTGACTTTGGATAGGATACAATATTCCCACTGAAGTCGGTGAAAAGAGTGTTTGGATGATAAACTGAGACCAATGACAACCACAATCTTTTCCTATTTATACTGGATAAAAAGAAGCCAGTGGACACCGACCAAGTAAATGTAAAAATATTTTTTTCTAGCCACAACATCCTGTAGGCTATCCAAGTCTCCTACCCTCTTTGCTGCCATTCATCATCCCAAATGATGCAGTACCTGTTGTTTTTTTCCTTTCACCCTCCTCTTCGTCTTTTAAAACAAACACCCTTAATGAAAACATTTCACCTCGTGAAGGTTCGCAGCAGCTATTCTTCATTCCTTTTATACTGAAATTTTTGATCTGCTCCTAACACTGGCAGCAAGAATGAGACACATTAATTTTCTTTGCATAGTACAATTTTTCTTTCTATAAAGCAGGGTGGTGAACACAATATTATTCCTACAATTGTTGGGTTTACTGATGCCTGAAGAATGCTTTTAGGCCATTCCCTGTGCCGATTCAGTATTCTGCCCTCCTTTTACAAGGCTGGAGAGTTCACCTTCCCATGCAGTTGTTGCATCTTTCCATTTTCTGGGGCATGGGATAAACACATTCTCTGACTGGCTGATTTTATACCCTTTTAAAGCTTAACTTCCTGGCACTCCATTTCCTGTAGGCAGTTTTTTTGTTGTCATCATTCTCCTCTCTTGAAGAAAGTAGCATAATACATTCAGAAAAACAGACATGTACAGTTAAAAGAAAAAGTGATCTTACTCATGTTATGTAAATCAAGAATGAAGTGGAGTAGAGTACACGGGACACAGACCAGAGAAAGATACAAGTGTGCAAAAATGAAGAATGCTTTGAAGGTTCTTAAATAGTCAGAGATCTCCCAACTTCTTACTGGGAACTCAACTTTCCATCAACATCCAAATCTGGATTTCCTGGAGTCATTCAAAAAAATGTTTCTAATCATATGCAGTGTATTTATATTTATTTTAATTGAACTTCTTGTGAAATTTCATCGAATAGCTATGAGTACCTGAAGCCAACATTGATTAAAGTATTCCTCACTCCTCTTTGTTTCTGGAGTGCTTCCATATGCTCTTACACAGCTGCTATGCTCCACTTCACTGATGACTGACATTCTTGACACCCATACACGTTTTTACTGAGATCTGTTGTTGCCCAACTCTTTCCCCAGCTTCCTATTCTATAAAGTTCACTGAAATTTCAGTGGCTACCACTGCACTGCATTTGCATGTTTTACACCCATGCTTTATAATGATCCTGGAATGCCTAACTGAACATGCATTATTTTACATTTCTTAACAAGGTCACTCCTAAACAGTGAATACATATATATATATAATTTTTAGCTACAGAACCAAAATCTTAGACATTTGTTCAAAGCTAAAAGGGGACATTTTTCTTGTTTCAGTAAGAATACTTTTTAATGAAAAATAAAGAAAAACATGAAACTATCAGATCTCTATATGAAATCTCAAAAATAAAAAGGATTCCCATACCACATAACACTCCATTACCCCTCTGGGATCTTTGCTGCCAGAAATAAAATGCCAGATTACAATATTAGTGGTGCTATTCAATATCAGTCCCTGCAAGGTTTATTTAGTATTTTATTTGTTTTTCTTCTTAAGTTATTCACCCCAGTGACAAATTTCAGACAGTCTGCAAGTGTCTAAAGGGAAGATTTCATCTCTGGAAACAGACTGTCCAGGATATCACAAAAACCTGTCATTCTCATGTTTTCAAACTTGATAAACTCCTTACAACTGTTATCAGAAGACTTTAAAGAATTAAACAGTTGACCTTTTCAAATGCTGGAATTTAACTAAGATGGCAATGAATGGCTTTGGACCTGAAATGCTTATAATAGAAGGCCGCCAGTTCCAGCCCAGGATTTGCTGAGCTTAGGCTGGATTCTTGGACTGGATTCTAAATCTCTGTATTTGTATTTCAGGCTTTGGCACTCACCCACTCTAACCCGTAACAGTAATAAATTATGCAGTTAAGAATTCCATACTGATTTAAGAAACTCAGCTATCAGTGACTTCAGTACAAACTGAGAGTTCTCAGGACATCATGAAGAAGGTGAAAATGATTTCACTTGACTGAGACTACTTTCTAGATGCTTTAAAAAAATATATACTTGAATAACACCTCTGAACATAGAGAATGTTATTTCTTTTCACAGAAGATGTCATGTGTATTAACCTCTATAAACAGAATGAGGCACAGCAAGGTGAAGAGAAGAGTGGGTAACCTAACCAATGTTTGGCTGAGCAGTGGGGATCATCTGTGAGATAGGAGTATTCCACTGGAAAATGGTTTGGAAAAAAGAAAAAAAAAACTGGTTAGTCATTGAACCAGAAAAATAAAACTGCTAAGAATTGATGAACAAAAGCAATACAGCATAACTTCTTGAAAGGCATCTCTCAGCACACTAACTTTTTTTAAGGTCTCTGTACAGATATTTTGGATTGACAAAGACATCCATTTCCAAGAAGTACTTGTGAAGTACCTACTCAGGAAGAATCATTAGGGGACAGTAGTAGCATAGTACACTTTTTCAGGTATGTAACCACATGTAGGAGTTTTAAGACCCTTATTAAATTACTGCTTTATTAGCAATGACCAGAACCTATTTGCTGATAGCTTCTAAAAATCAATTTCCACCAGTAACTGTTTTGAGAGAAAACATTATGTTTTCCTCTATGTTGAACTATCACTGTTAAATTATAAAATTTGTTTTTATTTTAACCTCATCATGAAAGGATGAAGTAGAATGCTTTTGCCATTATCTGGTAACTAAGCTATATTTAAATCATTAATGATTACTTCCTAACATCAAGCTCTGTAGCAAGAGATCATCTTCCAAACAGAATAAAAAGATCCTATTGTACAGCACCAAGGTAATCAGAAAGTCATTGGACAAATTGGAAATCACTTGTTAAGGTGAGATACCTCACCAGTACTGAGCAATCACAGCTTCAGCAGAGGTTAGGCTGTAGACATTTTGGGGTATCTGAAAGCCAAAGACTTCAGAGCACCTTTAAACAATAGAGTACTACAGAGCTGATCAAACAGCTGTAGGACCTCCTGGCCTAAACCCACTTCTAGTCTAACTCAGCTCAGAATAGTACTCCTGAAGCTTAAAAAAGGGTGGGGGCTGGAAGATTGAGAGTGCAAGGGAAAAGTTATTTGATTTTCTTGGGGGGGGGGGGGGGGGAAAAACACCA
>JAOWBP010003659.1:11641135-11658481 GCA_028571105.1 Tragopan temminckii | reverse complement strand
CCCCCCCAAGAACAACATGAAGATGCCTATCTTAAATGTAACACTGCCACATTATAATATAACAACCATGCACCATACATTTTCCAACTTAACTAGACAACACTGTGGAATAGCAAAGATTTGTTTAACGTTATAAGCATTAGCCTCCCATATATATTATAAATAACTATTTCAGACTTCTTTAAAATGTGAAATATTCTGGGGTATCATCAATCTACTTCTCATGTAAACATACATAAACAGCATTAAACCCTGTCTGTAAACTATCTTGCCAAAATTCTGCCACTAACGAGGAAATATAAAATACACTCTGGAGGCAACAGGCCTCCATGTTCTGATGTTCACCTCTGGGAAAAAAAAGAAATGCAATATCCAAATATGGAGTGCTAACTCCTATGTAATTTATTACCGTTCTGTGTGGGAAGCAGCAACTTCAGAAAGGATGAAAGAAAACAGCATTACAGAGCTAAATCCACAAATACTGCAGAGGAGAATCAAGTGAGCTATCCAGACTCTAAAGATGAGTGAAGAAATGGCCTAGAAAGGCACAGATGCACCAAGGAATCTTAGAAAATATGTAATAACATTTTCTTTTCACAGACCAGCTTCTACTGTAACATACACTCCTCTCATCTTACCACTTCCCTTTCTTCCACTCTAGTCTTGAAAAGCTGTGTTAAAATTTCCCAAGGGCTCATCGTTCAGTAAGCATGTGAGGTGTTGCACTTGAGTCAGGGCAATCTCAGATATGTGTACAGACAGGAAGAACTCATTGAGAGTACAGTTGCAGAGATGGACCTGGGAGTCCCTTTTGGTGAATGAAAATCTTGACACAGCTCACAGTGAGCACTTACAGCTAGGAAAGTCAATTGCATCCTGGGTTGCATCAGAAGAGGGGTGGCCAGTGAGGCAAATAGCACAACTGCTCTGCCTTCAAGAGGCCCCTTCTGGAGAACTGGATCCAGGTCTGCAGCCACCAGCACAAGGACATGGAGCTGTTTGAGTGGGTCCAAAGGAGGGCCATGAAAACACACAGAGGGCTGGAGCACCTCTACTATAAAGAAAGGCAGAGGGAGTTGGGCTTGATCAGTACGGAAAATAGAATGCTCTCGGGAGACCTCATTGCAGGCTTCTAGTACATAAAGGGAGCTAATAAAAAGGAAGGAAACAGGCTTTTTACATGGACTGACAGTAATAGGACAAGAGTGAAACATTTTAAACTAACAGATGGGAGGTTTAGGTAAGATGGTAGCTGGAAATTCTTTGCTCAGTGTGTTGAGTCACTGCCATAGACTGCCCAAAGAAGCTGTGGGTGCTCCATCACTGAAGGTTTTCAAGGTCAGGTTAGATGGGGCCCAGGAGCAGCCTGACCTGGTAGGTGGCAGCCCTGCCTATGGCAGGGGGTTGGAACTGGATGGGCATTAAGGTCCCTTCCAACCCAAGCCATTCCATGTTTCTGTGAAGTTTGCCTGTTACAACATTTATGTCTCTGCTATAACAGCTATTTCAACAAATAAACCACAAAGTTCTTAACAAATCTACAATGGTAAGAAAATAGAAGAATTATTGAAAACTAATGCAACATATTAAATGGCTGCCCACAGCTTTTATAGTCATTTAGATGCTAAATCCTTCCTTGTTATCTAATTGATTTGAGGGGGGGTTGTAGAATTTATCTCCACAAAGCAAAAAACATATCAAATTACTTATTCTCGCATACTTTCTGCAATTTATTTTAAATATCAAAATGAGCATCAAGTTCATTTATCCTGATAGAGCAGCATACTACAAAAACTCCTAACTTTGGTGTAACTGTTAGTAAGAGATTTAGACATACATAATACACAAAAATGTATGTCTTTTATAAATACAGGATACAGCTATGTCCTAGGAATTGAAACATTCACAGAAAACAGCTAGGCTGAAAGCAGAATTTCTGTATTGCATAGAACTTCAAGTTCAACAAATTTACTTATTACTCAGAAAGATCTTCTTGCAACAATAAGGACATATCAAGATACTAAACTTGAAATAAGAATGCGAATCAAGCTTTTAATTTGCTTCAGTTGTTTTACTTTACAGTAAAGAAATAAAATAGAAAATAAATACTTTTAAGAAGTGAAATATTTATATTCTGTCAGAAAAGAAGATTTTTATGAATTCAACTTTTTCCTTTCCCCAGTAAATAAAATGCACTTGAACTGACAGTTCTGTAAGCATTCCAATTTTGGCAGAACTACATTATTTATTAAAAATGAAATTCAATTCTCTCCACTATGAAAAGTCAGCCAAGATTTATGTAATCTACCAAAGAATCTCAAATCTTTCACTCTAAGGACTGGAAATTCAAGTAAAATGAGAGACAAATTCATGTGAAATTGTCATCAGGCTTTTGTGCCGTGGTTCCAAAAAGATGAAAATTACACAGTAAGAAATAAAAGCTCAAAGAAAGCAGAGGAAAAAAAAAAAAAAAAAAAAAACTACAATGAATGAGGGTGAAATTTCATTTAACGGCAGGTAATGACATTTCTTTAAGCTGGATAAATATCTAACCAATCAGCTTCTAGTGTTCAAAAAAGCCCTAAGCCCTACTCCCTCCATTTCTTTTAGACTCATGCCAAAAGGCCCAAGCACTTGCTCTGTCCTCATGAAACATTTCCACAATCACTGCACATTAGAAGTCTCCTATAAAACATATGCTCCATAACACAGCCAATGACATAGAAATCATGCCTAACTTGTGCCATTACAGAAACGGCATGTGCAGTAAGGACCATTGCCAAACTACAGACAGATACAATCCTTTAATCTCTTCCCTGCCATTTCTTTTCTAATCTAATTCAGTTCTTTCCAGTATTTACACTGTTTACCTTTTGCATGCCTCCCAACTCAGGTAATACAATTCAATTTTTACAGTCATTTTTACATTTCTATTCCCAGTGATACTATGACTGCACTGAATGTAGTGCAAAGTACTTAAAGAACAAGGTAATTTGGGCAACAAAAATGTCTGCAGAGATTTTGTATTCTTCTTACAGAAATACCAGTTTCAGAGCAAAACTAATTAATAGCATACCTTTGATCATTTTAATTAAGGGTAATAGTTTTCCTTCTAAACAGTTATACTATTATATATTGAAATAGTGAGCTTTTTCAGTTCAAATAATTTCAATCCATTAATTTTAAAGCAAAAACATACAGGCAGTTGTATACTTTTTAGAGGATGGATTTATTGCATGCATCTTATTAACAGCAAAAATATATCAAGTTTATTAGCAGCACAACAGAAACAATTTTTTGAAATGGAATATCGCATGAACCCTTTGACTTATAAACGATGCTCTAAAGAAACAGTAAATAATCTAACGTTGATTATTCTTTTGTTTGTGACATGCTACAAATAACATACAAATTACATTACAAGTTACATAATGCATTGTATGTTTATTCTGGCTCAGATTCTTTCACCTGTTCTCCCCTGGCACTGCTAACACTACCAGATGGGCCCATTTTAAATTTAATTAATTTGCCCTGTCTCCTAGGATTTCAAATGAGTAAAGCACAAGAGCCCTGATTCTTTCCTTTCTTGGTTACAGAAAAAGAACCTAGATGGAGATTTTCCTTTTAAGAACAGAATACAACATTCACAAATAAATATCTGGGGAGAACACGTGTTGTTCAAAGAAGCTAAAAATAGTACGATCAACAAGCATATGTTTCGCTGGGAACCTTCCTAGACTCTAAAAGTAACCTTATTCTTTAGAGTCAGAGTGAATTTAGGTACTCAAAAAAAAAAAAAAAAAAAAAGCTATGCAACAAGCATGTTCATCAGTCTGTGTATATGCAGTGTGCATCGCATAAATTCTGCATACCAAACTACATAGATTCCTTCCTTTTAAGTTCTCATTCCATCATTTTAATTATTGATTCTTTCAAACAAACCCCTCAATGTGCTGCAGCTAAATTTTTGTTTCATTCAAAATGGCGACTTCAAAATTCTTTTATCATCTGCTTACACTAGTTTTAACCATCTGCAGTTCTTTTAAAATGGCAACTGCTTTAAAGGATTAGCAAGCCACATTTCCTTAGTAACACTAACTAATGAGCAGGAAGCTGTTAATGAAGACTTCTGCTCATTCTTATCATCGGGTGGTTTTGCAGACACATGGCCAAACCAATACTTTATAACCCCCCTCTCTCCTGTCACTCCTTACCACCTAAACTCAGAACATTAGATGCATGGTGCAGAGGATAACCCCTTTGTGAAAACCAGCAATAGGACTTGACAAGAAACTGCATGGCTTTTAAATATTACAATAATAAAACAGTATTCAGGTTCTCCTTCGGGTGTTTTGAGGTTTCAAATGGACCTTTCAAGTTGCTAAGTCCAATTTCAAATACACTATGCGCCTTGTATAGAGTTAAACATCTTAAAACACTACTCTAGAGCTCCTGTAATAAATTTTCCCACTTGTAGAAAATACTACTAAAACCTTTCAGTCCTCTAAATTGAGCTTAAATTGTGCAGAAGATTCAACCCAGCAGAAGAATAAATTTTGCTTCAAACATAAATATGAAACACAGACTGGCTTACAACCAGCGTTGCCACCTCTCTGGAGTCTGCCTGCATAATGCATCTCTTCTGAGATTAAAACATCTTCATGTCATTTCAGCTCCTAGTATCATGTAACCACATAAGAACACCAAGTTTTCTCCTCCACAAGTCTGCTTAAAAGTGCTAACTCAAGACCATGCGACATCAAAAGCCTTAGGCCAGAAGACAAATAGAAGCAACCTGTAATCTAGTTCTGAACAACCTAATGATTTTTCCAATACTTGAAATCGAAGCAGTATTGTCTACAAAAGAATATGTACTAAACCACTAACTTAAAAATCAGTCATTTTTAAAAATAAAAATAATATCTAACATTTAAATATAGGTTATTTGTCTTTTAAGCTATGAGAAATGAACCCAAATAAGCCAAAAAATAACTTGGCCAAATAAAAATCAAATACCCAGGAACCAATCCAAATTCAAAGACATGATGAAATCTCTAACCAACATTAATGGCTAAAGCACTACTATACTCTTCATGCAATTAGCTTTAAGATTTTACAGATGAACTGCCACTTCTATCAGATTACTGAGCACATTCTCATTTACTCATCACAATTAGGTCCATCAGTTTTACAAAAAAAAAAAAAACAAAATATATATTTTCTATAGGAACAATAGCCTACAGTAGCCAAAATTGAAATACTCTTGAAAATCCAAGATGTATTTTATAAACCAACAGAGACTACAGTTAGACATTCACCTCTGAAAAAAAAGTCTGTTTCCAAGACTAAAACTTCTTGTCCCAAAGAAAAGACAATTCAATCTGAAAAATATAACGATTAAAAAAGCCCACACTTCAAAAGGTGCCTCTACTTCCTGTTTATAAAAGAACATTTTTTTTACTGAGCTGACAATACAAATATACAAGAGACAATCCTTACAATCTTTTTATATTTCCAGAAGCTTTTAGAGAACTTTTACCTTTAATTGAATCTCTCCGTTCCATGAAATGTTTTGAAAGTAAAAGCTCCAGAGCTTTTCTCCACCCAGTTCTCACTAATACCAAGAGAACCCTGAAAAGAGTTTGAACACTAAGCATTATCAGCTCTTATCATGGACTATACTTTTTTTTTTTTCCCCCCTCAGTCAAAGAGGCAAAACTTGCTTTAACAGGCTGTCCCAAAGCAATTTCTTTTCTGCTCAGTCAGGATACAAAATATCTTCATCTGTACCAACTCTCCAAAATTTTCATAAAATCAATAAAAAAAATAAGAGGTCATTTTTATTTATTTATACTGAAATCAATAGTTCTTTCACAATCCAACCTGTGACATTTTAAAGCCATTATGTGTCATCCAAAGTCACAGGTCTCACCAGCATCTTTGCCAGCCAGCTGGTTCACTGCCCCATCCTCAGCATGTAGCCAACCTGAGGAAGCCGGCCAGGGCCACAGCAGCCCAGGCACAGACAGAAGCCCAGGAGAGCAAACAATTCTAAAAACAACGTTACAACACAGTAACAGAAAGAGCTCTCTAGAAATACAATTGTAGGTAACTGTATAGGTTGAACTGGTTTAAAATAAATAAAAAAATCTCACCTCAAAAAGAAAGGAAAGGCAGAAGCTTTCCCAAAAACCTATTCTGGCATTTTTCCCTAAAAGCACAGTCTAATCAGAGACTAACTGCTACTTGCAAAAATCAAGGTCTATTAAGGGAATATCAGAGCTCCCTGCTAGCTGTCCTTCAGCAGTTGTACCTCAAGGCTAGCTCTGAGGATGGAATGTAAATGCAGCTATCAGATGTGCTGGAGCTCATCTTCCTGCATGTCTTCCACTAAAGGCAATCCACTTAGCAACTCCGGAAAAACCTAGAGTTTACTGTCAAAAGTACATTCATTCTTCAGCTAAAATATTTAAGTGAACAAAGCCATATTCACCAAACGGACATCAAGAAATTAATATTTCCGTATCTACTAGAATAAAATGTCAATTAGACTGATGCTTAATAATTAAGTCACTTCACATTTAAAACTTCTCAGTACTCACATTTCATCCAGGAAGTCCTTTCTGCCCACTAAGAGCACCCTTAAATGCTTATGCCATTTAAGGAAAAAGAGCTGCTAGGAGCTGACAGTCGCAACCCGTCCTCAATACAGTGAGGTCTGGTGCTTTGCTGAGAGTCTCCTCAGAGACTTTAAAGTTCAGATTCATTAGTAGCATCAAACCATGACTTCAGGACAATAAATCCAGTCTTACAAGACATAATCAAAAATATTGGAGCCAGAAAATGCTTAATTTGCTCAACTGGATTAAATTTGTGGTTTTTTACGTGATACATGATGCAACCTAGCTTCAACAGCCATTAAACCAGATCAGATACAATCTACAATGCTTTCACTTCATATAAAGTCATAAATTTGATAGAAACACCACATCACAGAGCTCAGACACCTTCACAGGACTCATCCTGAATCAGACACACTCTCAGCCAAATTAGTCCTCTCTCACCTTCTCAAGGATATATGAACTCAGCATAAATGCTGACAACAGCCTCAAGATCTACCTACCATGATCCCAGCCTCCAACATACCCACCTCCTCAGTCAACTCAACCTGACCCACCTATTAATAGAGTAATAGAGTGCAGTTGTATCCCAGCTGATCATTAGTCAAGGATTTTGGTAATTTGTAAACCAACAGCTTTCTTCTCTTTCTGAACCCAGCGCAAGTCTGGAGTATTTTCTGCCATACTCTTGAGCTATTGCAGAAATAAATATTACCTGTTACAAAACTGAATGTTCTATTTCTCCACGCACATAAAGCAAACAGACAAATCCTTGAAATTCTGGATTTTCTTTGTTGCTTAAAAAAAAAACAACACTTCACCCAACATGTTTAAGTATTTCCTTCTACAAAACATGAATGAAAATGCATTCTCTCATTCAACCACTCCTTAATAAGAAAGGAATGCTTCTGAATAAACTTTCTCCAGTCAATAGTAAAGCTGCATTTTACTTTTGTACACAGCTAGTACAGGAATAAAACTAAGATCTATTCATTAAGCCACCGGTTCTTCTCACCTTAAAGAAAACAAGCCCAAAGACAAATAATCACATGTACAGTCACCAAAGGCATATATACAGCCTTATTAAAATAACTGTAGACATAGATATGACAACCTGTTCTGTTTACTCCCAAGTTTCAATATGGGAGCATTAAAAACTCATTTTTTATTTGAGCTAGATCTAAAAAACCCAACTGAATAAAATAAGTATTTTTGTTTAGGGGGTATGTATTGATCTCTTAGGAAAAGAAAATTAAAATTAGAGTATTAGATGTTAATGCAAGAGATACTGCTGCTTTAAAGAGCTTTAAGACTGCGTAACTTCACAAACAATGAAGCCAAGAGAGTAGCTATTAGCTAGATCCTATTCAGCTTGAAGTCCAGGATATGCTGTAAGGACAACATCAGAAAAAAAAATAAAAATAAAAATAAAAATAAAAATAAAAATAAAAATAAAAATATTCAAGAATAGACTAACAATGAATCTTTCCAAAAACATCTGAAATTATCACTCTCTCTGAAATAAAACTCCTTAGTTAGATCTTAAATACAAATTCCAGTGTCTAAACAACCGTTCTGGGGAAGTATTGACTTTAATTTCACATACTAAACCTAAAGAGCTGCTATAAGTTTTCTTTAAAAATTACACATTACTTAATAACATCAATTGGAAATCAAAAGAATTATTATTTTTTTTCCTTCTGCTCCTGGAATTACATCTTATCATTCAACTCAAGGATATCAAGGTTTTCCTATAGTATATATCATTTAAGTTAATATTGAAATGTTATCATTTAAATAGTCCAAGCAGAGACAAACACTTTGGACAGCATTTTCCACTTTTAGAAAATGAAAAATTCATTATATTCTAGGGACACATTCCAGTGAAGCAAACAGCAAAAATAAACTGTGAGTTTTTATTGATTTTATTTTACTATTATTTTTTAGGAACAACAGATACAGAATATGAATTCTCTTACCACTCATGAAAAGACAACACAACAACTTACACCTGTATGGAGGAGCAGAGGAGATAAAGTAGCCAAATTTTAAATGGCTTTATACCAAAAACCAGACTCTCTCCCAGTCAAAGACATAACTCCTTAACAATTTGTTCCACATTTCCCTATAAAATCACAACAAAGCAAATGGTCACCCTTATCCCACTGCAGAAAAAATAAAACTATGGTAAAAGACTCAAGAAAACAAGAATAGATTTCTCCTGAAAGACTTAAGTAATATGAAAATTGTGTGAACATACAAACACCTGTACAACATTTCTCATGCTGATGGAGTCAGAAGACTTTAGATATAAATGTACTGGAAACAGAAGAAAATTAACACAAGAAGCTGGTGAAAACTTCCCACCTAGTACAATCAACTTATCAGGAGTGTATAACTAAAACATTAAAAAAACTCCTTTATGCTCAAAAACATTTGCACCACACAGAAGCATACCCTGTGGTATTTTCTACTAACTAGCTAGTTCTTTCCTTCAAGTGATAAAAAGAAAAAGGCAGAAGGAGGGTTTCTTTCCTTCAGTCCTTAAAACTCAAGTAGAGTTTATCAGATTCCTTACAAAACAGTAGTTATAGTAAGATAACCTAGAAAACATAAAACACAACATTGACCTGTTGATTGGCAAATGCACTATCAAAAAGTGACAGCGAATCACTTGTAGCTAGAGGATTCACCAGAATATCTGAAAGCATCTGAAGTGTTCTACTGCTCCATACCAGCTATGATCTTTATAGGTCAAAGAAGCTAATAACCTGTTTCAAATAATTTATGTCCAGCAGAATACCAGTGCGTAATCACAAGTGAGTTTAATAGAGTTCACAATAGAAAAAAAAATTACAAGATGCTTAAACAAAAATCATACTACAATTATTCTATTTTTGTAATATATAGGTCATCATTTGCAAATAGTTTTTTTTTAAAAGACACTTCTATAATGTTTACCCTAAACTTAAAGCAGAAAATAAATCCAGCAGCAATAGTGCTGAAGTTAATCTCATCATTAATTGCACACTTAGAGAGAGTCACCTTTCCAGTTTAAAAAGTACATAAAAATCTAGAAGATATCATGAAATAAATGAAACAGAGAAAAAAAAAAGAAAATGGAATATTTAGTCAGCACTTGCTTGGACAAAGGGAAACAAACCTGTATTACAAATTTATTCCTCAGTATATAAAAATCAATAAAAACGCAGCGCAGTAGAGCTATATCTAACAGTTATAGTGACAAGCCTCTCAAACTCGAGCTCAGTTGTTTTGGTACATTACAATTGTTTATTATGTTACAGCACTTCTCAGCAGCCTTCTGGCTTGGTAATGAGATGTCTTTTTTTATTCACTTTATGTTAGCAGTTCTGATACCTGTGCATCTGTGTAACTGAGGTGGTGACGTTAAGCATGTGCAAAGGGATTTCCAGGACTGCCAACACATCCCCTGTAGAACTCGTCTGCAGGAGAGCCATGGAGCAAAAGACCTTTGTTGGTTCAATCAAATGTACACTGCCTCCCTAAGAAACATGCAGTGTTTGTCCACGCACATCAGTTTGCAGGAGAGATGCCATGACAGGATACTGCAAAAGCACACAAGTTTTGACTTTCAAGAGCAGTGGGGCTGAATGGAAGTGTAGTCTTAACTGGAATGAAAGCATACCTCGTGTGATTTTTAAATATTGTTTCTCACGTTAAAATCCCAGCTGTAATTGCTACAAGCCAAGTAAATATATGTCTCTACAAAAAGAGAAAAAAGCTCTTCAAAGCTTAAAATGTTAACATAAGAACTGTTTGGGAAAAAAAAAATCTGATTCATCTAGAACACTGTGAGCATCTAGGCCTGAGTCCAAACCAATGAAGTTATTAAGACTGTCTCCCTCTATTTCAACAGGCTTTGGATAACGCTCTCAGTTTCTGTAGCTTTCAAGCTCACAAATATATGCAATATATCATCTCAAAGCAAACTGAGCTCAACACATGTCAGTGACAGCACATTCATTTAAACAGAACTACGCATACTATATATGGGAATAAATTGTCCCTTTCAAAGATGCAAACCCAACGTATTCTCACGCTATTAATACCACCAGGATTCAAAATGGGCGTTTCCTGACCAATACATCTCTGCCAGGCATGGAAGATAGGTATCTTCTTTTTTCATTTATTTGTACAGCTATATTATTGGCAAAAGAGCTAATAGAAACTTCTGCTACAGTGCCACCTTCTCTTATCAGCTAAGACAATCTATGTGCTACAGAAAGCATACTTGCACTTAAAAACCTATGGGTCAAATCTGGGACTGTGTACTTAGCCCTGCATGAAGTTAGTATAAGCTTTACTCCAGCCTTGTGATCTCATAGGGTTTAGCACTCCACAGGGTGGGAGCAAGAGTCAGGCTGTAAGCTGCATGTAGCAGCATCCAAACCCAATAGAGAAACACAGCATTTTGTGATAGTATTGTCACTTGCAGTCTCTTTTGTCACTGAAATGATGCATGGAAGAGAAAAAATACATTTTCAACTATTAATATCCACACACGTAATGCTCCAGCAATCTTTCCCTTAGAAAAATTCTATCTGAGCTGTATTTACTTTATGGACTTCCCACTGAAAAACTGATGATCTTCATACATGTAAAATTCATCATTATAAGCAATTTCAGTAAGTATGCTCAATGGAACACCAAGAGAACACCTCATCCCCTAAATTCTTCCAAAATTATTTTATTCTTCCATCTCGCTAACTTCTCTGGAACTTGTGTCCTACAATTTAACACTAGAACGCATCACTGCTTCTGAATTAGAGCCTGATCTTGCGGAAGTTATCACCAGCCAACCCTGAAATTCACCTAAACTTTCATCAATGAGAGCTGGATTCCACAGAGCAGCAAAGCCAATCTCCGCAAGTCCCTTTGGGGGGACCATTGACCATTGTTCTGCATTTTGCCTGCTGACTAGAGATTACTGCTGCCACTGCTTAAGATTTGTCCCAGGAAGGACACTCAATGACTAAGATTCACAATCCACTTTCTTGCAACAGTACAGCACAAACATGGAACATCATTGCTTTTCTAATTATAATCATTAGATCCTGTCCCTGCAGAGCTTATACTTAGAAACACTGCTCTCAAAATTTTCAGTGTCTCTGTATCTGGGACTGTAAATTGTCCTCATTCCGCATTCAGAAATCCCACAGCTTCATAACTGAGTATGTAGATCGCTGTTATTAAAAAGCTTTTTATTCCCTATTGCAGGCATTTCTTATGTTGTGCTAAACTGCAAAAAATTGTAAAATCTAATGGTTTCCAACCAGCACCTACAGATTTGCAAATGTGTGAGAGTTGCAAATTTCCTGAGCACAGATTTTCTCCTTAAATGTATGCTTTGCAAAGCCTTGAGAATAAGTATTACACAGCATCAAAATAACATTTCTGTCAAAATTGTTAGGTTTACAGCTTAAATCCTTGTCCATACATTTTCTTTTCTGCATACATAACCAATTTGATCATGTCTTTATAAAATGTGAAATCCATTACGAGCTCCAGAGAGCTGAAAGTGCTTCCTATTTCACAGCAGACCAGCAGCTCGGCACAGAGCTGCACACCCCTCTCCACATTGCTGCCTCCTCCACTTGTCCCAACGCCATCTGCACAGAGCCACCAGCTCCACTTCTCCCAGCCCTTGACCCCTGTGCCATGCCACGTCCCAGCTGGCCACCTGTGTGGCAGGACACACGCAGAGCACTTAAACACAGACCACCTGACAGCCATGGGATGGTAATGATCCTGTTTTGTGATCCCAATCAAGCATGTGACCAAAGGGCATAACGCTTCACAGCCCACTGCTAATCTCTTGAGCTCCCAGTTGTTCATCACCTTCTGCTCTTTGGGGGAGTCAAAGTGAGGTTTCCACATGCAGATTTAAGTGAAGACATCTCCTGCATTGTGTACCTACACGTGTCTTCTAATGTATTCTACTTTTCCGAGTAGATGGTGCCTTGCTTTGAGTTTGTCTCTTCAGTTTCATTTGAAGATTTACTCAAATATTGCTAGGAAATCAACCAACTTGGGTATTTGAGAGGCAGTGTCACGGAAGCACTTCTTGTTTTAAAGAAATTAGAAATTAATTTTCCAGGACTCACAGGCCTTGAAAATTCTTAACTTCTCATGAAAACCTTCAGCAAATATTGTACTTCCAGTAAAATTTACATTTTTCTATTGAAAACAAACAGGAATGTTGGTCAGTTTCTATTGGCCCAATCTAGCACTCTGTAGTTTATTAAATTTCCAAAATATGCAGGCTAGTATCACAGGAGACTACTATAGCTTGTCACTGCAGACCAGCAATTGCCATCTATAATTGTGGGATTCATTTGATACATAGAGGAGTCCTGGATTCTGTGGAGGAAACACTAAAATCCAAATGTAGGCACAGTGACAAAGACACCCCAAGGAGTAGGGGCACGGGGTCCAGCCCATTCCTCTTCATAAGGAGACAGCCCACACTCTCTGCACAGCCAACCTCAGGAGTGGTGTGCCCCAGATTTGGCCTTTCACATTCCATGGCACCACTTTCTTGTTTACGAGCTCATTCAAAGCCAACACTGAGCATCACATAATGTTTATGAAATGGAAATTGCCCTTCAGGAGTGTACAAAATGCAGTCACAGATCCATAAAATCAAAAGACTACAAACTGTATAGCAATATTTAGTTACTCTGTGTAACTGTGTATATCACTGTGAATATTTGCTTTCTTTTTCTGTATTTTTCCAGAAACAAGACCAACTAACAGCATTGTTCAGAATCCTTTGAATGGAAATCTCACATGCTACTTTCAATACACAAACAGGAATGAGCCTGTCAAGGGGCAAACAAAAGGCAAACAGAATACAAGTTGCTTAACAAAATCTTCCCTTAAAATGTGCATGTAAACATTATAGAAAAATATTCATCATTTGCTATGTTTTTGCAAAACCACTGTAGCTAATTTTGTAAAAATTACATCTAAAATTATAAACCAAATTAAATAAAGTAAAACAAAGGCTTCAGTTGCAATGGTTCGTATTACATGAAATACTGACGACGGGTCAAGATTTACTTTTTTCTTTTTCTCAGACTTTAACAAATGTAATCTCACAAAGGAAGCATAGAGCATACAAATCCTGTAAATTCAGCAATTGTTAGTACATGATTAATATTAATGTTCTATTAGTGTGCGGTGGCATAAATTAAATATGGAGTTTCAAGGAGCAATGTTTATCACTCTGTTACCAAAAGTTTTTGTATTCTCAACTTACAATACCTTGACTTTATCTCCACAAAAATGAAAATTACATATTGAAATTTCATACCACAAAGTGTTCAACTGTTTATGCCACTATTTTAAATTCCAACCTTAAATTCAATGAGTTGAGGGGAGAAAAAGTTCTAAGTCCTTCCACGCAGCCATTAAAAAGGCTCACATTCACCAAATAAAGTTGACAGTCACTGACAAATCTGAGGAATGTAATGTTGAGATCAGAACATAGCAGGAGGAAAATTGAAGTTTTTGCAGTGCCTTGCAATAACTCATATGGACATAGGTGTTAGGATAGCAACTCTGTGCCCTCCACCTTTTAGTATATATATGAGTTATCCAGCAAGAAGCCACAGACACAGACATGAGAAAGATTTCTTTCAGCACACTCACTGGGACCACTTTATGCAGTGGCTGAGAGGAGCAGCAGAGGGAAGGATAGGTCCTAACACAAAGAAAATTTCTTCAGTTCCACAGCAGGAGGAGCTGCTTCTTGTGAAATGGCTTTCACTAGCAGATCCAATACAGTTGACATAGCATGTGTGTGCTTTTGCATTTTTCACCTGCAGCCCTGGCAGCCCATCCCAAGTTACCATGCGGCACAAAGCATGTGGTTGGTAACAGCCAAGTTTAAGGCATTTCTAGATCCTCCTTCCGCCTTTGTACCCTAACTGGTAAAAATAGAGTTCTCCATTAACTAGTTACTCCTTACCCACACAGAATTCCCCCAGATTCACCATTTTAGCCTGGAAGGAATGCAGGATCAGCCCATGACAGTTCTGGCTCACCAAAGACTTGGAAACCTTTACTAGCATACCAGACACAACCTAAAAGGAGACATCTATCTCCCCCTGCCTGCAAAGCCTCTCTCCTCCTGCCCCAGGGATGTTCATAGCCACAGCAGCTCCTCCAGGTCTCACATATGTGAAACACTCAGATCTTGCAACCCCACGCAAGTGCCATCTGTCAAATCACTCAGACTGTAAGAGTCAGAACCCCTTAACAACATCTGTTATTTAACTAACAGATACATATAGCCCAAAAGGTTTTAAAGACAATTTAGATATGCTTCTCTGCACAGAATAGGAGCTGAATTATCTGCTTGAACTATATCCTAACAATGGGCTGTTGGACCAACAAGACCCACCAGGACATTACGTTTAGGAACTCTGCGCAGAAGCCTCTTCACTCCACTTTTAATTCTCTCAAGGAAAGAAGCAGTTGACAATGACCTGTAGGATTTTCTTTTCCTGCAGAATCCCCTATAGCCCTTGCAGCTTTGTCTCATCACACAGAGAATACTAAATACACACAGAAGAAACTGAGCATAATTCTAAAAGACTCCACCACTTGAAAATTGTCTTGTAGGAAATGGTATTTTACAAGACACATGAATTATCACAAATGCATTTGAGCTTTGTCATCATACCTGGCTAACACCTCTCTGAAAAAGTTTGGGTTTGGTTTTGTACAGATTAAAACATGTCTACAGAGAAGTGATACAGCCTGGGAGATTTCCTACAGCCTAAGGCCAAGTTAAAAGCTTTTATTTATGCTCCATCTCTCGCACTCCCTTCTTCCATAGATAGGCCCAGTTCCTTGCAAGTGATCCACCTTACAATGGCAGAAGAGGGGCTCACTTAGACTCCAAGGCACTCACTGAGCTCATGGCGAGCAAAGCGGGATCTGCTTGCACCGTAACTTTGGTGCTGGTTCCCATAGGTGCTGGATGCTGTGTGGAGCCTTATGGAGTGTGCTTCAAGGGGAGGAGACAGGAGAAAGGGGAAGACAGCTCACTGTACGTCAAAGCAAACCAGCAACCTAGCAACCATATATTAAAAGGTGTGTGTGTTTTTGTGGGTGTCCGTGTGCCAGGAATAACTGAAGCAGATATTATTCCATTTGTAATCCAAAAAATGTGAAAAGGGAAGGGGAGAAACTCCAGCTGCTGCTCTATTTTGGGGTCTGTCAAAATCCACTTTCACAAATACAGAGTCTTAACACTTTCTATCCCATTTGTCTTAAGCAAAAATGAAAGCCTGGACCTAGGTGAGCTCTCAGCCTTGGCCTGATGGAGACCTTCAGAGCAGAAGCCGACCTTACTGCACGTTCTACACTTTCTTCCTGCTGGTAATAGGCAAAAACGCAAAAGGTCGCTTCCAAGATATCACAATTAGGTTAGAGAAATGTGATCTAGTGCCTTACTTATGAATGTACTCTAGCAGATACTCACACCTCTAGATACTTACACCTAATTTCTGAGACAGAAGCATGAGAGATGAGAATCTAGAGTCGTGTAGAACTAGCCCTAAAAAGATTGACTGGAACGAGAAGTTCACCTCGTTAATTTTGCCGAAGTTTCCCACACAGAGAACGGAGGGCTCACACCGCACAACGAGCACCGTCGCCCGTCCGCCACGCGCGGCCCCGGCGGTGCGTACAACTTCTGAACTGCGCCGTCCCAGTGCGCTACCACTTCGGTGCCCCCAGAGCCATGTCTCCATGTGGGCGAGGGGAGCCGGGGGCACCTCTCGGCGCTCGCCCACCGCCGCCAGCCTCGCTCCCCGTCTCGCAGCCCCATGCGGCCCTGCAGAGCGGGCACAGCGCTGCCACCCGTCCGCCCACCCACCCGCAACCCCGTGGCACTCCCGCACCGCCGAGAGCTGTCCCGGGCAGAGGCTGGGCTCCGCTCCTCCTCACCGCCACACCGCCAGCGGGAAAAGAAGGGGAGGGGAGTTACCTTGTTTTTGACCCCGCAGTGGCAGCAGACAGTCCACAGGTACTTGAGGGTCCTCCACAGCAGGATGATAAACAGTCCCCCAAAGAAAGTGACCATGGATGAGGCGAGGAAAGCCCACCACATGCGCTGTCCGCGGCTATCGCAGGGCACCTCCATGGTCACCGGGATGATGAGCGCATCCATCTTGGGCACATTGACGGGGGAGGAGGACGAGTCTGTGTTGAGATTGTTGGCGTTGATATTGTTACTCATTCTAATGCCGCCGCCGCTGCCGCCCGGGTAGGAGCCGCCGCCGCTGCCATTTGCCATAGCTAACAGCGAGCCGGGCGCGCAGGGGCTGCCGAGAGCTCCTCCCGCCGCCAGCGCCCCCCAAAAAGCCCATCACCAGCCATATTGCTGCCGCCGCTCAGCGGGAAAGGGAAAATAACGGGAGGGAGAACAAAAAGCCAAATCAAAACAAACAAACAAACAAAAAATAATCGAGAAAGAAAAGCGACCGCCGCAATCCCCGGTCCCTTCTCGGGAGCCGGCAGGCCGGTGAATTCCGAGCGTCCTCCTTGCGCGGCGTAAATAATAGCAATAAGAATAAGAATAATAAAAAAAAAAATAATAACGGCAAGGTAGTCCGCTCCTCAGCTTCCCACCCCTTCCTTCTCCCGCATACGCAGCCCCCGCCCGCCCACC
>JAOWBP010003659.1:11605366-11640847 GCA_028571105.1 Tragopan temminckii | reverse complement strand
GAGACTGCTCACAGGTGCGGCGAGCGGACGCTCCGACAGGTCCCCCCGGCCCGGGCGGGTCCATCGCCGCCGCCGCACAGTAGTCCCCGCAGCCGCGGAGGGGCGGGGGCGGGCGGCCGGTTCGGAGGATGTCATGACGCAGCGGCTAACGCACGGCGCTGCCGCGGCCCCCGCCGCCGCGCTCCCCGCGGAGCCCATCTTGCCCGCCCTGCTCCGCAGCAGCCCGGCACGACATGGCCGGGGGCTGCCACCACCCCTCGGGGCCGGGGAACGGGGCTGAGGGGGGCTGAACGGGGCTGAGGGCCGGGCACGTCCACGGGAGGCGGCTGAGATGCAGCAGCAGGTGCCCGCGGTGCGGGAGGGCTCTGGCGGGGCCGGGCGGCGGGGAGCGAGGAACGGGCGTCGGGGCTCGCTCCGTTCCGAGGGCGTTCTGGGATTATTATTTTTTTGTGTGTGTGAATGGGGAAGTGTGGCGAATGGCCCCGGAACGTTCCTGAAATTAACCCTTAGAAATAGGAAGAACGATTGATAGTGACACGTTGGAGCTGGGGGAATCCGACAAGAAAATCCGGATCGCTGTCTCCTGTTTTTTTTTCCCCTTCAGATTTCCACTGTAAAGCAGATGATTATTTATTTATCTATCTATTTATTTATTTATCGATCTCTTTATTTATTTATTAAATAAAGTCCTCATTTGGCACACAGTCTGCTCACCCAGCTGCCTGCACAAAGTGTCACGCAGATCCTCTCATCTTTCCCTGGGCAAAATGCAAAAGCCCATCTGAGTGTGGCCTTCCACAGCCTGTGGAGTCGCACTGTCGTGCACCCAGCCACCACAGAAAGATGGTGAGCTGGTAACCTGTGCCAGGAATCACACCTGTTTCTGCATCAGCCATGAGTTTGTTTGTATTTTTTACTTAAGTGATGGTAATGACGTTCTTTGAGTCCTCAGAATTTTTTATGGGTCTCTAAACCTTTCATCTCCAGTTTTTATTTAATAACAATGCTGTTGGTCTAACTCTTTACCACAATACTGCACTTTGGTGTGTTCCTTCAAAAAAGGGCTTCCTTCTGCAGGAAGATGTTAACAGGGGCCTCTGAACAGAAAAAGCATGAGCCATCATGGAGGTACATATATACAAGTGATGAAGCACTGCACAGCTATATTCCAGGGGAAGACAGATGCTCAGTTGCATGGTACAGCTGCTGCTAGCTGTAAAAGGGAGCTAACTGGAGGACTTTGGGGTGCAGAACACAGGTTGGAAAAGAAGTGTCACAGTTGCCACTCACAGCTTCCTGTGGTGATGCCAAGTCCCCTGGTCTTTATCAGCCCTCCCTGCAACTAGAAAGCCACCAGTTACAGTGTCATGGTGACAGGTTACACACCTGGGGACCTGAACCCAGTCCCAGTAGCCATTTGCTCTGGGTTTCTGGGTGGCAGTTCAGGGAGTGCCCGTCCCATCACAGTTATGCACCCCCAAGTCCATTCATCCACCAGCAAACCATGAAATGAGGACAGGACATCAGGATGTAGCCTTTCAATGCCTGATCTTCAGAAGGGCTGCAGGTGCTCACAGATGTCCTTACAGCTAGCAGAAATCCTGAACCCCAGCACTGTACACACAGATACAAAGGATAGTCCCAAGGAAATGTTCGGGCTCAAGCAAGCCAAGTCCACTGAAGTATTTAGACCATATTCTCAAATCATTTGCTTTGAATATGTTTACACAACATTTAAGGCTTAGATGGGGATAGGAAGTTTATTGTGAGCACCTGTACAAAAAACTGACTGAAGTTCTGCTCCTCAAACATTTATAATCTAATCAGTCAATACATGCATCAGGACTTGTAGTTCATAAATGTCACACTATATACCAGGGAGTGATCTGTGCTAAGTGAACTCCTGTTATTTATGTAAACAGGTCTCAATATGCTGCAAATATTTATAATGAAACTCACACACAAAGATAAACTGGTTGATGCCTGGTGAGGCATTGTCACAGAGAAGTTTGTTTATTATGAGTTGTCTGTTAAAGGCAAAGCATATATAAAGAAGGAAACTCTGTATTTTGTTCACAGATTTCAAGGTAGAAATACAAATAACACTTGAGTAAGTATCAGCCAAGTTAAGTGCCACAGAAGACTGCTCCCTACAGATAAGTAAAGGACTGCTTTCTGGTGTCCTTTTTATAAAGTGTTCTTTGAAAAACCCACTGGAGCAGACTGCTCCATCCACAGTGCTAACACCTGCATTTCACATTGCCTGCAGAGCAAACCAGGTTTTCCAGCTATGTTTCCTGGAGCAATCTATTCTCAGTAAACACAAAATTTACACTGATTAGTCTTCTATTTACTATTTCAACACAGTAGCTCCAAATTTACTTATTTGACTGAATAATATTTACAGAACGTAATGAGTACCGTGTTTAGCTGTGTTTTTTTCTGCTGCTGTCATACACCATTGTCTGGGACACAATCATGTCAGCTTGATTGAAAGCTGGAGAGTTTGGTTGCTGAGGGTATTTTAGCAGCAAGAAAATTGCTCCTCCTTATGTAAAATAGTTCCCTCTTGTGGATATTCTGTGCACAGTATCACACAGAAAGTATTTAAAATATTCATCCAACCAGGATCTTTGCAATTTGAATAAAGACCTCAGTTCAGTGATGATCTCGACACACAGGACAAACTTCTTGTCAGCAGTTCCACGTACCGCTGAAGAAGAATGAACAATTGTGTTTAATCAGATATATTTGACCTGCAGAATTGCTTGTTATCAAAAACAATTTAATTAATTACAATAAACAAAACAAAGCTAAAGTTGTATAACTGCACCTGTATGAGTCAAGTATAAATCAGAGAAGTTTGGTTGGTTGGTTGTGAGAAGCCTTCTTTGCATTACAATAAAGAAAATCATAATTAAAAAAGAAGGAAATAAGGAAGTGTAAAGAAAGGAGACAATAACAGCAGAACAGTAAGGATCAACAAGGGCCCCTGAACTAATTAATGAAGGGAGAGAAATTCTTTGGAATGACAAATTTTTCATTAAAACTGAAGAACCCAAGCAAGTAAGAGGCACACTGGCGACACAAAGGTATTCACTTGGCACGATGGTTAAAAAGCCCATAAGAATGCAGTAGTCATGTAAGATATGTGTGTTCCCTAAATGATGACTATGTTACACAAAGAATATTCCGTTTTGTTAAGAAATGAGCTGTGTGGGACCAAAGACCTAGTCCCCAGTTTTGCCAATAGGCATCTGGTTTAATTCAGTCTGGGGAAAGGATGGAAAGTTACAACATATCATTAGCATATTATTATCCTGAAGGAAAATGATAAATAAATAAATAAATAAATAAATAAAAAGAAAAAATCCTCTGACAGAATGCAATATACTGTAAACTTCTTCACCGCAACTTTTTTATGTTTGTATTTAAAATCTTCCCATCTGATTAAAAGTACAACATAAAAGTTGAAAAAGCAGCTTAAAGCATTTCAACATTCCAAAAATTAGGTATTTATTCATTCTCTATAATGCCAGGCTTTGGGTTGCTACCTGAACAGTCCTTTTGTAGGATGCACTGTTGTTATCTCCGTTGGTAATGCCACTAGCCTAAATAATGAGCATTTGTGACCAACACCGTCCTTCTTTACATTTTTGTTACCACAGCAGAATGAGCTGTTGGCTTTTATATAAGTTCAGTAACTGTGGCAGAGGAAGAATTTATACACAGAAGTACAGGGAAATAATAATAAAAGTTGCTTACTAGTCCATGGGCATGACTTGTGTTACTGAGCTCAGTGGGGCATCTGTTCTTGACCTCATAATGCAGACACAATATCAGCTGGAACCAGACTTTACATACAGTCACAGATGCCTTGCATAATTAAGTATGAGCCTTGCTTTAAGAGTATTCCTTACTATTGCTAGCTTGTCCTGGTAGAAAGGTAAAAAAAAATAAGACACTTCTAGTGGTTAGACAGGTACAGAATAAATAGCATGAGTAAATTCTGAGAGATCTGTGGTTTATGCAAAACGTTTGCTCTCTGCGACGCTGAGGAAGACCCTGCTGCTGTTAAGCAGCGCTAAGTGTGGCTCTACTGCCTTAGCCTTAAAGAATCTAAAGAGGAAATTTTTTTTCTGGAGGTGATAATAATGGGCACAGAAAACTAGCATGACTATATAGCTATATATTTGTATATGACAAATGATTATCATTTGTTCTTTCTATAGACTTTAGGCAAACTATTTCAGTGCATATTAATCAACAATCTCGTCTAGCTTATTTTGCATATCCCCAATCCCTGTTCAAAGACTAAAGTACATATTTAGCATGATAATATATTGCACTCTCTAACACCTTCCTATCAAAGCACGTTGCAAATACGAATACATTCAACTTCATCACATCTCTCTGTAACAGTATACGTGAACACTATTCTTGGCAGCAAGATTATATAACGATTTCCTTGAATTAGTTAAAACTTTGGTATTGAAATCTATTTTGGCACTTAAGCCTGGCAGAATCCTCCAGCTGGCAGGACAAAGACATACCTCAGCAGAATGTTTTAATGGGTTGCCCAATCATTCAAAGCAATCATCTCCAGAATACTGGAACTCTCACGCTCAGTCCAGCTAAATAAAATATTAAAGAAATTGCCTTATTCATATTAATCCATGCAGTATGAAGAGAAATGTAAAGAGGTTAGCATTTGCAAACATAGAGTATTTGGCCTTGGCTTTTTCTTTTTGAGTTAGTCCTTACACTTTTTTCATTAGCTGAGTCCTTCAATGAGTCATAAGCATACTTCCTTGTCCACAACTTTCCCTTACCAAAAGACCTGAGCCACGCAGTATTTGGTAGAAGTGACATTTGTTGCCAATAGGACCATTTCATACTGGAAAATAAGTATGCTTTATGCATTAGTAGAATGTTAAGAGGACACCTGAAAAAAGGTGACAACAGAAGTGATTGCTTCAGGAATAGTATTCATTTAGCTATATTATACTTCCTAAGCTCTGGAAGTGCTTTTAATAAATATCAGTCTACACACATGAAGGGACTCTTGACTTCTTAAAACCAAAGCATGCTTATTACCACTGGTACCAATGATTTTTCCTTCCAGCCAGGGATTTTGTCCTGGGGGAACAGAAATCAGAAAGTTGTAAGGAGGTATTCTACTTGAAAGTAGAATTGACTGTACAGCTCTGCTTAGATTTTTCGAAGTATCTGCATCTAAAAAAACACCACCACCACCAATAGCGACAACAAGCAGAGATGAAGAAGACAGAAAATACAGAAGAAGGACTGTGATTCACCAGTTTTTCACTCCCACAGCTAGGTGAAATGGGTTGTTTTTTTCAACCCAAGTAGTATGTGCTTTATAGAAAGCTATGTCACTTTGACATATGAAAGTATTCAAACATCACTATAAAGATTTCCTTTTCAAAATGAATAATTTGATTGGGTGAGCAAGCACTGCATACTGAGGAATAGGAATCTAATGTGTTGCTGTGTATACTCTAAGATACCTTAGGAGGAGGAGAATGATCTGGTCTGTTACAACAGAGAAGTGCTACCTTGAAGACCAAAGAGGAGCAAGCACTGTTAAACTCAAGGAGGCTATTTATGTAACAGAGGAGATACAGGAATAGCACAGTTAAATAATGCATCAAAACAATACACAGAACAAATCAAATAACATGCAAAAAGACTTTATTCCATTCGTTAGCCTTTTTCTGAATGGGCCTTGACATCCATCTAATTAATGGAAAGAGAGAAGAAGCAAACCCTTCACTCTACCCTGAACATAAGGATAGAATATCAGAGAAATGAGTAATATGCAAACAGCCACCACATAAGTAGGGTAAAAATTCTCTGACCTTGCTTTCTGCCATTTGGGTTGTGTTGTATTAAATCAGGATGGCCACATCACCCTGCAGTGTAGTGTCAGGACTTCATTCTGTGCTCCTCTGCAGCTTTGTTCTTTGTACCAGTGTTGGCATCCTGTGGTGCTTCCAGATAGGTATAGAAAATTCTGATGAGGAATACAGCAAACATTATTGTAATACAATAAATATCTAAGTCCCCTCTATGTGCTACCATCATGGAAACACCAAGTGGTGAGAGTGTGTCTCCCATATCTTAGCACTGCTTCTGACAGCAGTGTTCCCTCTGTGACTTTCACTACCAGCTACAAGTAAAGCATTCCTGAGCTATTCGGTATTGCTGTAGTGATCATAAAGACAAATTTTTTTAATGTAATTAATTTGGAAGGATGCATGGTTATTGTATCATCTTCTAATATTTGCCATTCATTATACACGATACCTTGTCCACTGAAAGTGTGTAGGCCAGATAGCTTTATGTAATTGCTTCTAGGAACCATCTGACTTTCACTCCAGATCTTTCTAAGGCATTACTAGAAGAAAAGGTTGGAAAAAGGCATTCCCCTTAGATTTACAATTTGTTTAGAGATGCCTGTTTGCACTAGGCAATCCTCTGTCAAATCCAGCAGCCAACTGTGCCATGTGGCATTGCAGGGAGATGCTGCCAGCAGGATCAGTTCCTGCTATGGAAAAACTGCCCTGAAAGCTGCTGCCAGCCTTCATGTTCTGTAGGGTTCAAAAGTCTGTGGCATACAATTTTAAAAAATTATTTAGGCAGCAGAATGGTAGCAGCAGGACTGTACTGCTGTTCTGCTACGATTAGGCTAGTGGAAAATTTCACAAGAAACATTTTAGTTCTTTTCATACAGATCCAAACAAAGACAGATTTGAAGATACCTACGTACTGAAAATATCCACCATGAAAAACAGTGCTGAGCGCTTAGTAATTGAATGTCCACCAGGTATAAACCTGCTTAACTCTGACAAATCAAACATCAGGCGCACTAAAACCATAAAGGAGAGGACATATGCTTACAAGCAGCCACTTCATTTATTTGCAGCTTATTGTCACACTTATGCTTTGTTCTCCCCAGGATATAGTCACATTAAGGACGTCAGTGTTTATTGTTGAGAATAGCCCTAACATTATTTCAGGAAGAGCTGTATTTGCTAAGATCTGCTTTGCTTACTTGTCTCTCATACTTTTATGGAAGAGAATATCTGAGAATGGGACATATACAACTGAAAATAAATTAGAACAGAAATAAATCATGATTACTTGTGTTATCACATATCAGCAAATACAATAAGTCTTGAAATGATTATTTTCAACATAATCAGAAGACATTCTGTCATCCCACTACATAAGCACATATCCACCAAAGAGTCTCTCCAAATGGAAGAAGAGATAAGATCCAGTCGATGCTCAATCCTGCAAAATGCTGAGCGTTCCTGCTTTGATCCAGCAAAGCATTTAAACAGGTGTCTAATTTTATGCACAAGTAATCTCATAGAATTCTGTAACCAAGTCACATGTTGAAAATTAAGCATCTGTTTTAGGTCCAGGGTGACAAGGCTCAGCACCTTGTATGATTAAGTGACTAGTAAGCTGAAGAGGTTGTGTAGGAGTCATGTCCTTAATTGCTTGCTGACTTCATCAACACTTAGATCTAACTGAGGCTGTATTTTCTGGTGTGCAATATGAAGGTGACCTTTAGTTCCAAAAGGAACATGACTTTAGGATTCCCTTTCCTGTTAGGAACTGTATGTTCTTCCATTAAAAAAAATAATGAAATAATAATACCCAACTTAGTCACAATTTTGGAAGGATCAGAGATTAACTGACACTGTAGTTGTATTCCTGAGAAAAGATGAACATCTTGAATAATAGTCTAAACACATAATACTCGGTTTTCTCACTGACAGATCCAAATGCATCCTATCACAAGTCAGTGGTGCTGCTAAGAATCAGATATACACCAGCAGTCACAGACACATGCCAAATGACAGAACTCCACTAGTGCAGCAGTCTTATATGCAGTACTGAGCCTGCAGCTAACTATAAAACAAAATACCCTCAGCTTGAACTCTAACTAACTGAAGTCAAGTCTGCAGCGATAGCTGCCTTAAAAAGACAACAGAGCTTATCATTTTATTTTTTTTTGCTTCTCTTGTGCTAAATTCAGTGGATTGTTGGGATATTTAATGGCAACCAAGAGAATGAAACCCTAGTTGAGACCTCCAGCTGCACCCTCTAGGCAACATGATAATGATGAAATGGAGCTTTATGGACTGAATATTCTCATATGCTACATCTATTCACATACATGGCTTTAATTAAATCTGATCTGTGGGCAGATGTTCATTTCTGTTTCCTAACAAACTAATTTTATTTCACCCAAGTATGAACTTGGATAAATTATTTGGGAAGAGGCATGGATTGTTTGTGTCTTATTCACATGGTTTTGCCTTTTAGTCCAAGTGTGCAGCTGTGTCAATGAAAGATAGATTATAATAATTTACGGATGTGTGTCTAATAATAGATACAGGCTAATTTGGAATCAGTGTAGTGATATGTTTGGGGAAAAGCATAGTAAAGCATTCTTTTTTTTCATGAATGTTCGCAGGTAGATATTCTGCAGATAATTTTTTTTTATTACTAACATGCAGCTTTAGGCAATGGAATATTAATTGTATTTAAATGTGAGACATGAATCACAAACTTTCCACCTAACCACCATCTCAGTCAAGTCTCATTCAAAGCTTCTGACAATAAACTTTTGTATATTATGTATATTGCCTTATCTCACACAACAGGTTTTCCCAGTGCCTCTCACTAGAAGGAAGTTTGCTGTTATACATGTGATAATAAATTATTGCTTATCTAACGTCGGTATTTGAGGAACAACCACACAGAGTCTACTGACAACTTACTTCTAATTTTTACATTAGGATTTTCTGCAGTTTTTATAGTACTTGAACGTGTCCTTCTTTTCATAAAGTATGGTTACCATTAAATGTGTATTATAAACTATTAATAGTCTCAAGACTTACTGAACTTAGCATCAGGACTTTTTTTTCTCTGAATTTCCATTGTGGTATTTCAAGTGTTTCCTTCCTGTATCAAGAAATGGGTAACTCGGAACTTTTTAAGATCTATAAACTGCTGATGTTTTATAAGCATCTGTGTCCCTTGCAAAGATGTGCAAGTTATGTATTGCAAGCAATTGTAAATACAACATTTTTAAGAGTTGAAGACATTTACTACCACAGAAAGATTGTGTAATACAGAATCATCCTTTTTTCAATAGTCTGAGTGAAGCCTGGGAGGACCTCTATTCATTGCTATCTAAAGCAAGGAAGAATTTTTGGATGCATATATTCATTCCCAAAGACAGAATGGGCTGGTTACTAAATTGTTTCCCTAGAAGGAAACTCACCTTCCTTATCTAAAAAAAGTCATAAAACATTTTATCTTTTGTTTGCGGAAAGATTCAGGTATTTAGTGACAGGTAATCATGAGCAAATTATTTACTAACTGCAACAGAGCAATAGAACAATGAAAGTCTTTCAAGGGCAGGCTAAAATTAACATAAATAAATACAATTTTTATAGACACTATTTAGACCAAACACTTGGCTCATTGTACATCAGATTAGTGCCCTTTCGGTGACAAGCACTGTCAACTAATTAGGATGTGTTTAAATCCTGATTGATGTATCAACATAACACACTTCTGTGCGCACTGTGAGAATCACAGAGGCAGATTTAACCAGTTGTTATCGGTATCTATAAAGTGAAAAACATAGCATAAATTACATTATACAGGACAGAATTTTGCCATCAGAAATAAAGTCGTAATGCCCACTGAGTGCTTTCACTCCTTTGTTTGAGCTTCTTTTTTTCAAAGAAGTCACTCAGATTTCAGAATCAGGAGCCTACAGACTTTGCTAAATCACTATAGTTACTGTAATTTTTGGACTATAAACTCACATCACTATTACAAAACTGAATATATGGCATTTTGTGTATTTAAAATGTATTTGAAATTAAAGTTAGGGAATTAGGTCCTGAAAAGACGTTATGCATATGATTACACACCTTTTTATTATCAGCTTTTGGCTGCTGTCTACAATATAGAGCAGAAGTTCATCTTGAAACCCAATTTTTGAGATATTTTGTTCTAGCCCGTGGCAGCACAGTGATATAGCACCTTTAGTCATTATTCTGCAACAACAGGAAATATACAAGCATATAAAAGTGTGTAAGAAAAACAGAAACTAATTATTGTCCAGTCTGAGAGATATCATCTTGGTATTTCAGGCCTCCTTATAATTACAGTAAGGCAAACAACTGTCTCTTCCAAAAAAAAGCAGTTGTGGCCAGTGAGGACTTAACCGCTGTTTATCTATTGCACAAATTTCTTCCTGTCTCTCACCTAAAATTGGACAAGGACACTTATCTTTGCATGAGCACAACCAAATGGACTAGGCCCACTTAATTCTCTGTGGTCTCTCCCACACAATTTTAAATACAAAACTTTGCTGACAAAAAGTCAGTCTAGACTGTAAACAACATTTGGCCAGCAGAACTTCATGGAAAAGCCCTGCTTCTCTGACTGCAGAAATAACATAGCTGTAAGGAAATACATAGTCAGAAATCATTTGTGCTTCTCCGATCCACTGATGCCAAAATGCTTGCATTTTTATTGACCCTGAAGTATTAGGAATGCATCTCATAAAGAGTCTGAGCTGTGTCTGTCTGTGGTGACAGCAGCATCATGACAGTGTAGGCCAGTAAATAGAAAATGCAGAACTCTGTTTTAACTCCCCCAGGCAGCCTTTTAATTTCACATAGACCAGAATGAAGAGCCTGATATAAAAACTGTATAGACTTAGCCTCTTTCTCCTGCTACAAACCTCAGCACAGACTCAACTCACTGTTCTGGGGTAGATGAATGATGTTCTTTCATTTATTCCATTTGTACCTCTCTCTCTCTCTATATATATATACACATATATATTTGTGTACATGGGACAACAAAGGTATTGCAAGCACTTCTCATGACCTTTTTTCCACACTACCTCTAAACACATTTCTTGTCCAGGGTAGCAGTATGTTATAGAAACCAGGGAGATTTATAACAAAAGTGGTGAGTGTAAAGTTTTGAAACTCTTTAAATCTTGAGCTTGAACATCTGAACTGTGATTCTGTGAACTCTGCTGATCTTAGGACTTAGAAGTGATTTACAGTGATAGCTGGCTTTCTAACACCTTCCATGTTATCTGGTTCCCACCTGCAGCAGTACAGAAACACCTTTTTCTTATCATCTCACTCTAAATGTAGTAAAAAAGCCCCAGTTCTGTATCTTTACAACCTTCTTAGATAAAGGGTCAGTTCCTTACGGACGCAAGATACTGAGGATAGCATTTGTTGCATAGTGAGGATAAGCTGTTTGTTAGGAATCTGTGCTTCTCTGTGCTTGTATAAAGTGACTGAAGATGATTTTGGACTTTGCCTACCTGAGTGGGAATACACAAGAGAACACCCAGAGGCTGCATAGTGGAACCAGAGGCTGAAGAGAGATTCGAGTCTGAGATAATTTTTTCAAGTAGTTGGTTGTAAAGTAAAGGCATGGTACAGGTTCAGTTAGGTCCTTCTTTTTTTTCTTCTTCCCAGTTAATGGTTTGAATATTCATACTGGCTTCATATTAAGCCTGATGCACTGGACATGGGTCAACACACACACACTTCCTATTGGGTTTTCCTCATGATGCCCTGTGTCTCTTGTGCCATGTGTACTGTACATGTTCTGCCATGTGTACATGTTCCTGAAAACAAGACAGAGGCGTTTAAACCTCATTTAAACCAGGCAATGTAACTATTACTAGAAAGTACTACAGATGGTTGACTAATTGAACTATGGAAAGCATTATCACACCATTTCTTGATTTAGAGCTCATTATTCGAGTTCAATCTCATTTCATTACTGTTACAATTCCACCCAGAGTTAAACTGGGTTTCAAATTTACACACCTGCACAAAATTAATATGTAATCCTTTTTGAACTGGTATGTCATTTAAAGCCAGTCCTACCACACCACTGAGAGTGATTTTTTTTTCCCATTTATTTATTTTCAGAGTATTTGGGATTATAGGTTATTTGCTAGAGCAGAAGCCCTAAAGCCGGAACATGTGTGCAACCTTGGCTCTGTGACTTTGAGCAAGTCACATGCACTCCCTGGGTCTCATGTTTACTACTTGCAAAGAGCGTTGTGGGGGTTAATATTTCTGTAACACTTTTAGAGCTTCACATGGAAAGCACTGCAGAAGCTCAAAGCACTACTTATTAATAATATCTATATTTATATCTTTCCAGTTTATGTCTCAGGTATCTAGCACGGGGATTTCTATTTCTACAACACTGAAGGCCTTCTCCAATAAAACAGAGTATGGCAGCTACTTATTTAAAGTTATTTTGCACCAGATTAACTGAATGCCTTAGAGAATGATACTAGGTCACCGTCTTAAAATGGCCTGAATACCAGCAGAAGATTAAGAAATGGTGGGAGTGACTATATTTTGTTACACTGAAAGCACTGCAAGCAAAGAGTATATGAGCAAAGTGACATTCAGTGACAGATTGAATTGCATTATGATAAACTAAAAATGGCAGAGAGACTCAGTCCTTTGGAATAGTAAGTCTTGAAGATTTTCCATTTTGATAATCAGTTGATTGACAGGGGAGTTACAATAAGAAAATGGCTGTGATTTTTAGTTACAAAAAATGAAACGCACAAAAGCCACCTTGTGATCTGACAAAGTTTCAACATTACAATAGAGTAATGGTCTGTGATTCTACGAATCCCCAATCACTCTTTAAAAAAATTACCTAATCCTTGACTTTCCCAGTAGTGGCACAACAGCAGCTGTAACCAAATACTCATAATACCAGATCATATGTGATGTAGGAACACGAGCTACCTTTCATTTGGCTAGGACACTTACAGTGCAATCCTATAATTAACTATTGCTGTGACTTGATTTAAGATCATGTGTTTTAAAATACAGTTGGAATTTTGACATTCTGAAGACCTTAATACCCTTCATTAATTTGTCCCATCTCTCCCCCTGAAGTATCTTAATGCAGAACTTGAGTGCGTGGGTTATTTTAATAGCATTGACATAAATATGCATCAGAAAGAGTGGTGCTGTGTCAGAATAGATGAAACAAGGAGAGAATAGAAAACACCCAAAAGTAGACAGAGCTGCTATTGGCAGACTGTAGAAAAACAGAAGTAGGAAAACAAATGTAAAACAATATAATCCAAAGAAAGATAACCTTTTAAAAAGGAAAAAAAAACAAACAAACAAACAAAAAAAACCTTGACTGAATTTTTAACTAGCGTGTTTGTAAAGCAGGTTATTTTTCTATGTTTTTTGGCTATTTTCCTGTTTAAACAAAAACATTTGCAAACTATAATCTCACGTGTTTCACTAATCAAGGTTAAGCAAGCACCAGTTTTTCAATAATGTGTCATTTTATTTGAGCAATATATCTAACTGATTTGGCACAAGTAATGTTAGTAGACAGTTAAGCATGAGAATTTGCACTCACTGTAATAAACCTCTAATGTAGCTGTGCACATATTTTATCTGTTTTTTTTAAAATGAAATACATGAATTCAATCGAATCTTCACTTTTGCCCTTTGATTAAAAATAAAATGAATGCTAAAAAACAATTTTAAAAAGTCGATATACAAGATACAGTTAAAATTCTTGTGTTGTTTTCTTTGAGAAAAATAAGGCACTCGATTTGCTAGTGGACTTCAAAAAGTTCTATTGCTATAGTGGTCCTTAACTGACAATGTTGCAACAGTAATGGTATTAATGCAATTTTATAGCATCACATATTTATGTTGAGTGCTACTGAATGAGATGTAACACTAATACTAAAAATAGTAGAAAGTTTTCCTAAAATATATAAAGTAGATAAGGTTTTTGAGAGGTTTCACAGCTCCACTATAATTTCAGAATTTTGTAACATATTATATTTCCTGCATTTGCAATCAGGAAAGACTTTATGTTCTTTATGGCCATATTCCGCCACTCTTGCAGAGTTCCCATTGGAAACAGCATTCTGTCCACGGAACAAGTAGAAACACAGCTATACTGGTCAGACTATTTGTAATTTTAGTATTTTACACAATGAATTTCCAGCATTATATTTCACACCAAGTGGCAGCTGTTTTGTGGTTTCTTTGGTTTGCTTTGCCTTCTTCTTTAAGATGGCTTTTCTAAAAGAAAGCTATAGGGTGAGTATAAGGTTACTAACTGGCCAATATCGGTACAGAAAAGGAAGTACTTTTTTTTCCAGGCCTAGTAACATCCAGTTGAGAAGTACGTGTATTATTTGGTATGCCACGAGCTTGTCAGACTGCCACTGGCAGCTCGAAACCAGGTCACAGTGTTGTACAAG
This sequence comes from Tragopan temminckii, assembly GCA_028571105.1. Classification (NCBI taxonomy): domain Eukaryota; kingdom Metazoa; phylum Chordata; class Aves; order Galliformes; family Phasianidae; genus Tragopan; species Tragopan temminckii. The sequence goes on along the minus strand of JAOWBP010003659.1, from coordinate 11,626,479 downwards.
AATCCTACTGCTGGCTAGTATTCTCTAACAGAGAGCATACATGGACAAAGGTACAAACTGCGTAGCAGCAACAGCTGGGTGAAAGAAGATTTAACTGCTTATTGGAAGCAGATGGTGGGCTATTAGAAATAGTCTAAAGCTGCCCTGGAGGAACAGGAACAGGCTTGAGAGAGACTACAGCAGACAAGAATTGAAAGCATTAGTGCAAAGACTTCATAGGATGAACATGTTGAGGCATTCATCCTAATGTCTTCCCACCTCTATTATAAATTTTAAGGGCCATGAGCAGAGGAGAAAGATACAAATTATAGAAACAGATGGAGAGTCAGTGAGGCATAGGAGTGCAGGTGCTATATGAACAGATGGAGTGAGAGGAAAAATGGAAAGAAAGAGTGCTAAGTCTGGGAGTCAGTGGATTCTGCCCATCTCTGGATGCATGAAATTGTGCAGGTGTCTAATGGTTTGGTCTTGGAGGGGGATTCAGAAATGAATTACATCACTTTCCTACTCTGATAGCTCACTCCTTCCCATTAGGGGCACTAATTTCTTCACTCTCTATGTACATAAAAACAAGCTAACTTGTCCTTGAGTACGCCTGACTGCCAGAAGTTTTCAAACAGTTATATGTGACTAAGTATAACTAATGGGGAGCCTTTATCTCTTTAATATCAAGGGATTGCCTTTTTTTCCAACTATAGATGACATTAATTTACAGATCAGTGTAGTCAAACACAATGGCAATGTTGGAACGCTCTTCCTTTTAATTCCTCTTTCATTTTCCAAGACTGATAATATCACTGTTCTAAAAGATTGTGCCAGTAAAGGCATTCAGTTTGGTTAAGCACCTGATAAACTTAGACTGCATTCACCAAATGCCAACTCCAACATCACCTTTCCATTACAGAACAAGGAACAATCTGATGTTAATTACAACAATTTTCCTTTTGTAGTAAAAGGACAAAAGATAGCTATTACTCAAAAAATTGTGTGGGATCAGGTTTTTTTTTTTAATGAATTACAAAATGAGAGTACTTTTTTTTTCTCCACCTCTGCCGATTCAGCACAGCAAAATATCATTATGAATAGCACCACTCCGCAGCAATACTGCCTCTGTGCAAGCTGCAAGATTTGACCTTATGGCAATGCTGCCAGCAGCAGCCTGTGGATGTGAACAGGGCCGGCTGGCAACCTTGTGACTGGCAAATGCAAAAGTAATAGTCACTGTGCTGACCAGCAGCAGCTGGACACAAGGATGAGGCCATTAATATCTAAAGACTTTCTGTGAGTAATTCAGCTCTGATTAAAATGCATACTTGCCTGACATCCCGAGGGTTCCATTCTGAAACATCATGTTTGGAGAAATTTCCACTTGAAAGTTAGACATGTTATTTCCTTCCATTTATCCTTATACGTTCTTCCATCACATTTTGGAAAATAAAGACTTAACATTCCAGGCATTACTTGCTGGATATCATTGATCACAAAACTCTCAGATTCAGGGCAAAGTCTTCATCATGTTTATTTGAAAAATAGGATTGCTAGGAAATATTATTTGTCTTTTTCTCATTGAATTCAGAAGTTAGAAGGCAAAAAATCTATTAGGTTAAGTAGCCTGCCCTCTTTAAAGAACAAGATTTCTCCCTTTCACATATTCTACAGTACAAGCTTTCCAGGACATCAATGCTTTGGCTTGACTGGAAGAACCCTCTGCTTTGCAAATCATTTTCAAAGATTACTTCCATTGCTCAAACAGAGAAATTGGAGTCTCAGATCATACTTTTAACGTCTACATCCTGTCCACAGCAACACTTTTGTGCAAACCCCAGATACTGCCGTAAACACTAACATTAAACACTGTCAATGCTCAATCCTCTTCTGACATGTGGTCAGAATGAAGGTGAATGCACACAAATGCAGCAGAACAGCCTCAGAGATGCCATCACACTCATTTTCTGCATGGTTTCTGCACCACTCCGTGTAGCCCATTGTTTAGCCTCAAGAAACAAAGAATGAAATTCTTTATTTATCTCAGCTATATTAGTGTGGTTGTTTCAGTTTGGTTATCTTTAGTTATCCACTAAACTTTAGTTTAGTTACCTTCACTTATCTCAATTTAGTTATCAGTCATTTGCATCAGCGTTTCACCATAATATCAGAATGATATCACAAAGATCTGCCAGTTAGCTGGGGAACCAGGTTGAACGCTTACGAGATTTTGAAAGCAATCTGCAGTAGACTACTGCTGTAGTAGATTTATGCAAGTCATGTAATCCTGTATCACTACTACAAAGAGATGTCTCATAAATTATTAGCTTTGGGAACACTGCAGGATAAGGCATACATTAAGCAGATTAAAAACAAATAGGAAATGGCAAAAGACAATAGCAGCCATTAAAGGAAGGATCACAAGATCTGTTGGACAGAGTAAACTCACTCACTCATAATGTGGAATCACTCTTGCACAAAATTAAGTATTTCAGCTTGCTGCAGTGCTATTCAGTGCAGTAGGGACAAAAAAGCTGTCACTGACTGCCTTGAGAAGTAGTGAAAAATTCAGCGCAACCAACCACCATTAGCACAGAGTACTCCTGTCCTGAATAAGCTTGTCTAACAAAATATCTGAAAGATATTTGTATACAGAGATAGTTAAATAATAGGTCATGATGATCTGCACAATCATTATTTTCACAACTGCAAAGTCCTTTTAGATTGGCTAATATATCTAAAGGAATATGTTATTTACCTTATCCAGTACAAAAAGGAGCTGAAGTCTTGGTGAAGCAAAAAAACTGAACTTCAGTATTAATATAATTATCAGAAAGGTTTTCTGTAGGTGGAAGAAAAGAGACTTTATTAACTAACTTGGTTTTAAAAAGCCTTTCGGTCTGGTTCTTATATGATCGAAGAAACAAAGGGAATAAACAAAAGTGAGTTAGAAAATATTTTTTTGCATTCATGCACAAATAGACACAAGAAAATGTATTAAATCTACAGTTACTTGCATGACAGATGCACCCAAGGTCTTGCTGACATTGGCAGCCTTACAGGGGCAATCTGTATATAAGGACAGCATGTTCTCGAGCAATTTCTCCTAATGAGGTAGGCATACCAAAAAGTTCCTTTAATATCTCTGGCATGAAGTCTAGTCCAAGTCAGTATTTTTGCTTATGAACTGAATATCGCAGAATCATTGGAGGACAATACTGAATAATAATTAATTTGTTAGCAGATAAATGACAGGCTCTGAAATAAATCCTTGGAATATTCCTATCAATATAGTGGAATATAATATAGTATAATATATAATATAATATAGCATATATATATATATACTTCATTATATGTAATATAGTATAATGTATAATAGTATAGTATAGTTCCATTCACAGAATGGAACACCTCTCCTGTGAGGACAGGCTGAAAAAGCTGGAGCGGTTCAGCCTAGAGAAGTGAAGGCTGTGAGGTGACATAATAGCAGCCTTTTAGTATCTTTAGCATGAAAATGCAAAGAGGAAATCATGTACATTGTGAAAAGTAGTCTAAAAGCTCTTGTAATTTAAGAATCACATGAAACATTGAAAAATGTAACTACAGCTTCTAGGAAGGGATGGTCAGTAGTAAGAGTTCTTTAAATCTTTGAATATTTAGTCAAATTAAATGCTGTTTTTATTTTAGTAGGTAATAAGTAAAATTTATTATATGATACCTGGGAACAAGAAAACATAAAAATCTTTCATTTATTTAAGAACTAGTTGAACAAATCAAAGCTGATGTGTCATCAGGAATATTGAAATCCTCTATTAACAGATGTATGGCAAATAGTCTCCATTCTGATCCTATGACAGCAGTATGAATGTAAATCCTGTTGAACAACATCATTTGAAAAAAAAAAAAAAAAAAAGGCTTTCTAATATTTCCAATCCTGATTAATGTGATAGAATGAAATAGGCTTCTGAAAGCCTCTAACTACAAAAATATCATGGTAAGATGGCACAATTTATTTCCTTATAAAAGATCTAAAATGTTTTCTGGGTCATGGTTTATCTGTCCTTCATCCCTAGAGATCTTGTATCAGCTTCTTATCTCCATTTTTTGTGAATAGAACAATTAGCCAAGGAAATGCCACCTACTTCCCTTCCCCTCCCTCTCAAATCTCCTACTAACCGTATTCTGTTTTTACATGGCTGAATCTTTCCATACTGAACACTGCACTCTTCTAACTATAGTTTTAAGAACAAATATTTCACACTTCTCACAAAGTGATCTCATGAGGTGTAAGTTGATGTCACGGAAGCTGCTGTTTCATACTTAACTATAGTAAATTTCTTTAAAACATTTTTTTTCTAAATGTTTTATTTAATGCATCCCTTATTGACTTCTCTCTGTGTGTGCATTCCTAAAGCACAATGGTATAGGTGAGGATTGTTTCTTGATTGAAAAATTCACTAAATATATATTACATTATATTTAGATATATTATCTGTATGTGTTATTACGTGACTTGGCTGTCCTAATCAGGATCAATAACATTGAACAGGTTGCTGTAATGCTTTGTAACTGCCATCTATTCAAAAAGCTCAGTTTTGCTTCTCCTTTTCTTTTTACAATATATTTACTAAATGTATACCTTGCAATTAATACTTGATGGGCTTAATGAAATAGAGAAAAGCTATACAAATTTGTAACCTTTTCTGTGATGTTTGTCATTGTGGTATCTGAGTCTTCCACGGACAGTTAATGTACAGGCTCTAATTTGTCTACACTGTTTGTAGTCATTCGTACACCGACAATTATTCCAAATTACACCTGATATGGTAGCATTATTTTCATTAGTGGTAATAAAAGTAGCATCTGAAAAGGTAGTTCTACTTCATCTAGCCTCCTAAATAATTGATTAAGGAAGAATAACCATCTGCACTGTGCAGACCAAGAATTTGGTCAGAGAAATGATGTTGCATACCCAACGGCAAAATGGAAGGCAAAATTAAACACAGAAACAAAACAAATGAGCCCACATACACTGTAGCTCCTGTTCAATCCTCTTCAAACAGAGTCTGGAAATTGGAGACCAGCTGCAGGAAGAAAAGGCTAGCAGGGGTATGCTCACATAAAAACTTTCTGGAATTGAATTCTACACAACATTACTATAGTAATGTACTGGATCTGGAGATCCTAGGTCAGTCAATTCATTTTCAAATATCCTGTTTAGATCTCAACAAAGTACAAATAAGTTTTGAATAAATAGTTTAAAAAAAAAAAAAACCTTTTAAAAATTACTTATTTTGGTGGTTTTACTCACAAATAACAGTAAATGTACTCTTCAAAGAATGGTTGTCTTTCAGTAGCGTAGAGTAAAGCCTGCCATTTATTTTCATAAGGTGCAACATAACCATCTCAGATGTATTAAGGTCATTCTTTTCATGTATTTGCTGATCATACTTTCATAATATTATGTGTAGTAAATTGTCATAATTTTATTCATTAGTTTTAGCAGCTATTTCCTTTTTAATACCCATTGCATTCAGCTCAAAACTTGTTTGTTATAATTTCTTTGAAAACAATTCTTCTGTATGTGTTTCTTTCCAACTAATAATAAGCATTGAGCTAGTTCATTTTACACTAGTAAATCACTACAGAATTCCTTTCTCAATTTGTTTGAAAATTTTTAGTACCTATTAGAAAACAGCCCAATATTTGATTGAATAAAGTTGTCATTTAATAACAAGAACAGACACATTTTTGAATAAACAGAAGAGCCTATGGACGATACATATTAATATTACAGTAACTTAAACTGTCTTATTTGTGCACTTCTTTGCATTAAGAGAGGCATTATCACAAGCTTGGTGCAGTCAGACAGGTAACAAGATCAACAAGGTATTTCAATCTAAGTGACACAAATAGGCTTCACCAGAATGAGAGGCATGCCAGAGTTATAAAAGACAGAGCATAGATGTCATTTTTGTTTTGTGCTTTTGGCTCATTAACTCTAATTAGCTGTCAAGCCAATTCACCTGAACAGACATGCCAAAACCCTCCCTGTAAGACCAGCTGAAATGAGAGAGTCATGGACTGGGAAGCTTCATGGTCTCCGCTGATGTCCATCCCCACCACATCTTCAGCACAATTCCTGTCCTCATAAACAGATGAGGAAAGGACGCAGCATACAGTAATGACAACCTGAATATCTTGTGATATGGAGGGCACCCTTCCTGAGTCAGTCTTGGTGATCTACAAGTTACTATATCTTGCTTTTTCTTTGACTAACTGTTATTTATTGTTACACATCCCAGTAGCTAAAGGGTAGGGACAGAATTTTTCCTGCGTTTATTCATGAGCAGAGAACAGGGTTTATGTTTCCCTTAAATTCTCAAAACAAGGATTAAGTGTGACTTGACTGCTGTTGGCCCAGCTTGTTCTTTTACAGAGACGTGTGAAATTCATCTAGTCTGATCGCAACAAAAATATTTTAGTCTCCTTTCCAACTGGTATTAATGCTAACTTCTGCAGAATGAACCTTTTGCAGTAACAGCTGCAGTACTACTGAGGAGGCAAGAGGAGAATTCCTGAGTTTTACAAGATTTTTCAGCTACCCCTAGACTTAGAATTGTTCTAATGTGATCACATTTTTTCCATTTTTAAATCTGCTCTTTTTTTTTTTTTTTTTGGCCTTTTTTGGATTTTTCTATTGTCCTTTTTCATATACTTATATGTTAAGCTTTTACTCCAATTATATTCCACTTCCTGAAAAACTAAAATTCTAAACTTAAAATTACTAATCCTGTTCTATTATGTTAAGTCTAACATCTTGCTACGCAAGACTGCATATGCTATGCTATGCTTGGTTATTTAACTTCAGATGCTCTAAAAGTTTTTTTGGACACTGTCATCATTGAAGCAGCTAATCAAATATTTTGAAGGGATTTGATCTTTACTTTGTTAGATGGGTCTTTTTTATTCCCTAAAACTTAGAAAATGTAGTTGGAGGCTAAGTCTTGAAGCCCTTGTTTAATATATCAGGTAAAATCAGAACTGCAACATAGATAGCCCTGAGGATGAAAAATAACCACCTAAAGATGACTCAAGGGAAAGTTGCTATGACAATGGTTTCTGAATAGAATTAAAAAGAAAAACCCCACTTGCTTGTCAGTAGGAAAGTATGACACGAGAGGTTGAGGTCATTCTGAAATTAGATCCTCTCCAACAAAGTTTTCAATTAGTCCCCCTACACTAGAGCTTTCAACTAGCTTCTAACAGAGCTTTTGTGAACCCAAACCTCACTGTGACCTCCCAACCTCTGTACAAAAGTATGAGAAATATTATACATAGCTGAAAAAAAAAGAAAAAGAGACAGCTAGGTAATCTATGCAGATGGACAGAATAAATTGCAAGCTAAGCCTTTAGGAATGCCAATGAACATTTTCATACTTAAATATTGTTTGACCATTTTTATACATGCTGCATTGCTGTATCTTACTACACGTAAGAGGTACACACACTGTTCTACACTCATTACTGAGAGAAGGCAACTTTGCATGCTAGGGCTCCTCTAACATCTCAGCAGCGTGACATGCCTGGTATGCACCACTCAGAACATGTGAGCTGTTAATTGCCACAGCACAAGATTTCCCTTGGAGGAGAATTCCCATGGTGAGATTTGTCTGCAGGGCCTATTCTATGCTACTTAAGAGACAGCTGTTACAGCAGATGACAAAATCTGAAAACAAATTGAGACAAGAGTGGTTTTGATATGTGGAACTGCTGTTTCAGAAATACCAAGAGGTTTACATTACAGTATGGCTGTAGAGGTGAAATTGCTGTGAAACTTCAAGATCTGCATTTGGCACACAGTCTGTACTAATTCAAGGAAATGCAGCTGGAATGACACTGTTATTGGGATGGGCAACATATCCAACATATATGTTTTCAATGAAGATGAGTTTTGTCTTTAAAAATATGAACTACAGATTTAACAAGTTTACAATAACTCTTCCTTGAATGACTTCCTATGATCTCCACTTCAGGAGGCCAAATCTGAGATTACATTAGAGAGGTCTCCTCTACTAAATCAACACATTGCCTCTGAAATTATATAAAGGATTATATAAAGGATTCTCATGCTAAATGCTCAAGATAAAAAGCAGCCCCACTGATCGATTTTTCCTAGATTTTGTTATTCCTGCTATCATTGATTTGTGCATTATCTCTTGAGTAAAGTGAAGCCAACACATCCTACTATAAAGAATATCCAGTTCGTGCCCTGGGCCCTCCACACATATTTCCTACCGGCAAGAACTTCTGTCTGCTTCAGCCATACAGAATTAAGTTTTGGAATAATAAGCACAAAGATGGTCATGTATCTTACTAGATTGTGTTACAACAATAACAAAGACTCTGAAATGACAACGTGTTTTACCAGGAAAATGAGAGCATCAAGATACAGAAAAAATATAAATTTTTGTAGCTAAGAGTTAATATACACTACCACATGAAAACTGTTTATAGCTATTAAGCTATGAAATTGAATTTTTAAAATAAGTGCTAACCTTCTGGTAATTATATATATAGCATATAATGATAAATATAGATTATTTTAAAATGTTATATTATATTGTGCCAAATGAGAGGCTGACCGATGTCTGCAGCGTGCAGAAGGCAAGATCAAATGCTCACTGCTCGCTACCAGTCTACACAGAAAAAAGATGCTTTCGCTGATTTTAAAGAGATTTCAGATCTTGACCCATTTATTTAATTATCTTTAGACACCAACTAGTTTCATGGCCCGATGCTGATTGCTCAATGAGAATAGAAAACTCATTCTGGATTCTTCCTCTTGCATTCAAATTTCATTAGCATAACACCTCAGATCTTTTTTAAAATTGTGTTCCTCTGCTTATTCAACCTGTGTAGTTTCACAGTCAAGACAAAAACAAAGTGTTTCATGAATGATACCTATATTTATATATATATATGATATATATGTGGAATGTTTATACCATAAATTAAATGCATCCAAGTTTAGGGTCGTGTCTCTGTCAACCTTTGTATAAGGCAGCAGGTGATATCAGTGCTGTTAACACAAGCCATGGTGACAGATCTGCCCACAGCAGACAATGGGAGATCCACCGCCTCACACACAGCTGGCCCCATCAGAAAAGCCCCAGGTGGGACTTGCAGCCTCCTCACATGCATACAACACTTTTTCTTCCTTCAGCTGCTGCACTTAGGTCAAGCTTGGCTCGAGCATTTACAAATGAAATCACACAAACTGCAGGATGTGGGTAAAGCAGCCCCATTTGGGCCCTAGCTGGCCAGTATTGCCCCAAGCTGTCTTGAGCCTGGCTGCTTTATCTCTGCCAGCATTCTCTAGCTTTTGCGTCCACTCCCTCCATTCTGCATGCCTCCAACCAAAGAGGAGGCAATATTTCTTTGCCAGACAAGGCAATTACAGCTTTTCAGCTGCATAGCTTTCTCCCAGATATCGACTGCATTGCCTTCAAAACAGGATAGTGTCAGAAAATTTATGTCTCAAGCTTAGGCTCAATCTTCCATTCACAGTGAAAGCTATAACAGCCAGAGAGTATGTCTAGAGTTCATGACAAAGAGATCAGCTCAGAGCACTCACTCAAAATATGCTCCTGAGTAATTTAATTGACATCCTATATCACAAAATTAGAGCATTTATCTTAATCACAGACCAGAAAGAATAGCTCCCTGCTGTTATTATAAAACATTTCCCTATTTCTTGAAGAGAATTTGTGAATTAATCTTCCCTTACCTCCATCTCTACTGAAATCAGTATTAGAAACAGGGTCTGAAGCAGACAAATGGGATTTGGTGGGTTAATTTACTCAAATAATTCTAATGAAAATATGTTCTCAGTTAGTAATGGAAGGAAAATACTATTGTAACTAGAAGACAGAAAATATGATGAGATAGCAGGCAGCAAGATGTCATGTTTTAAAGACTACTGCTCCTCAAAAGACATTTGACAGTTTGATGCTCTAAGAATCTCAGCAATGCAGTGAAGCTTGACCTGTGTAGTTCCCATATCTTAACATACCACAGTATAAAACATAGCAGCATTTTAGCTGAATCATAGTTAACCCCATCCTACTTCAAACTTCCTAACCAGGGACCAGTTGTTATAAAGGCAAAACAAACACAGAGGCTGACAGCCACTTTCCAGTAGCAGACGGAGACACCAAGTTTACAAGCATGAGGTGATTTCATGTATAGTGAGTTGTCAAACTTCTCTCAGTAGCATTAATATTGTCCAACCATACAGATTATTTTTAAAAGAACCTGGGAGTGTTTATTTGTATAAATGATTTGATTTCTTCCTTTCTTATTATTTTAACTTTTACTACAGTATAAGGAAAAATTTCTGAAATATAAATTCCAAGTTAATTTCTTCCATAAGTGACTTGTAACAAATGTGAGTGTTCTGTTTTTTATTCGTAGTAACTGAGATTTTGTTTGGCTCCTACAAAAAAAGCAGCGCTGGTAGTCCTGGAGGGACATGCCCTACAGAAGGGGCAGCCCTTGAAGACTGTTTCTCTCAAGGCTCTGTTTTAAGATAGGCAATGATTCATTTTTTAAACTTTCATGAGAAAATGTATTTCAAACCCAATGTCATCTCAAAGAGTACCTCAGGCTCTTAGCTACTGAGTCAGCGGTGCCACCAGCTCTTCAGAAATAGGGGTTAGAGTAGTGTTGAAGCTGTGACTTAGAGTGAGTTTTGACATCTCATCACCAAATCCCTGCAAGATTGTCACATAAGCAGGTGTCCTGGTCTACCTTCTATGAGAGGAAAGCCTGCTCACTCACAAGGCTGCTTCTCCACCCATTACAGATGTCTGGAGGCCTGCAGCAGGAGCTGCAGTCTGTATGCCTGGCCTGCTCAGGCATCTGATGTGATCATGCAAAGGCGATGGCAGAATAACAGCCTGTGTTGACCTGCAGTTGCAAGACCAGCATCTTGCCCAGTTCTGCATTTTGGTGACTTTCACATGGAGGAAGACTCGGTGCTTGAGCCCTCTCTGCTCTGCCAGAAGGGAAGGCTTTAATCCTGTTACTGCATGGAACCAGCTGCTCTCTGGCAAGAACCGTTATGATGTTATCTGCAATTAGCAGTCGCCTCCCCTGAGCCTGAATACACTCCCTAAGGCAAAACAAAAACTTTCTCTCTCAGGGTTTCTTCTGTCATAAAATTTTGAGCTGGAAAACTCCAACTGGGTTGTTATGTGCATTCTGCTGCCATTGGGAGGGGCCATGCACAGCCTGTTTGAGCACTTTGTACCATGCAGTTTCAAACTCAAGAGCATCTGCTCCTCAAGTAATGGATCTAATTGAAAAGAAGTTTCTCCTTTAATCTTTACAAGGACATATGAGTGCAATCCTCCTTGAGAAAATAGAAGGTAATGGTTCTCTCTTTTCAGAGGTATATTTGATTACTCATTTTATACGTTTGTAAAGGGCTGTGCGCATAGTCTGAGATGTAATATTTGATTTCTAGGCCTCTGTCATAAACAGCACTTAGAGTCATTAGACATTTTCATTCAATAAAGAAGGCTAAAAACGGATAACCTTAATGGATGCCCTGTCACATCTCATCCATCTTGAAAAATTTACATCTCATAGTAAACACAAAACCTCCAAACATGGCATGATACCTCGCTGCCCTGAGTTTTCCTTTCAGCTGTGCAAACTGAAGTCATTCAGATTCTACAGATGCTACTCATAGCACCTTAAAAAGTGAAATCTCAGCCCTAGAACACCTGCCAAGAGAAGAGAACAAAACACTATGAGGAAAGACTGTAAAGGGATTCGGAAGTCTCAAATCCCTGAGAGAGCTATTATTAGATGACAGATTTAGATTTCATTTCTCCTAGAAAAAATTTCAGACATTGGGGACGCTTAGTCATTAGTAACAGAGCAGAAAATAAAATGTAGTGACTTTTACCACATATTCTTTTTGAAACAAAACAGATATTTTAACCAAAAACTGTTCTTGAATTAGAAGCACAAATCAATGTAGTCAAGAGAGGCTACTGGAAAGTATGCCAATTTATGTCTCAGGGGAAAAGTAAAAATTGTAACCTGGCCTAATAATAATCATGAAGAAGCTAGATTGGCCAGCAGGCCTCACAGGATTAAATGGGTTGAACCCTGAGAGGAGACAGACCATGGTATGACTGGAGAATGTCTGGAACATTTATTTTCTTTGGGAACATTCCAGTGAAAATTACAGAAAGTAAGACATTAATTTCAGTTTTTCTTTCTGATTCTTTTTACCTCTTCTATTTATGCAATCTTTTTCTCCAATAGAAAATAAGCATGTGGAAAAAGAATAAAGCAGCTTTAAAAAACAAACAGCCAAAAATGTTTGAATTCATAGCAGCTGAAAACAATTTCATAAAAAAAAGTTAGATTCTGAGAAAAATTGTGTACCCTTTGCAGCTCTACTTATATGAAATCCAGCACTGATTTTTAGCAGTTACAGTGACCATTCATGAGAAAAATATAATGGACTTCCTTTTTCAATAGCAAGACATTGAAAAGGACAAACTAACAGGGACAGAAAGAACAAACTAACAGGAGGAGGGTGAGGACAGGGGAGTAGCTCCATGGGTGGCAGGAATAGCAAAGCTTTACCCTGCAGCCGGATCACTAGCAGGGTCTCCTCTATATTTTCAACTGTTCTATAGAGAATTTTTTATTTCATATAGAAATGCTTTTTTTTCTTCCTTTCCTTCGTCAAATGATGATGGAATCAGACAACTACTTTAAAATATATTTCAGTAAAACAGTAATTGTCGGAAGCAGATATAGACAGTATAGAAAGTCCTCTTTTGGAGATCAGACTAGAATAAAACCAGGTGAACTTTGTACGGCAGTACACTTTCTACAAACCAGAAAGCTGTGAACTACCACTCACTGCTTAGATGTGGAGCTTTGATACGAAAATGCACAAGGGAAAGTTTGGCAGCTAATTAAACTTTTTCCAAAATACACATGAAGAATTTCATGAAAGAGGTCATATTTTTCTGACACTCCGTCTTCCTGACAGCAGCTTTAATTTGAATGGGACCAATTCAGTAGCCAGAATGTGCTCCAGGATGCACATGTAAGTCTGCTGGGGGCACTGGCTCAAGGCTGAGTTCTCTTTTTGGCATTGCTTGTCTTGCAGCAGGATCTTCAGCAGATGTCACTTTTCATGGTTTTGTTTGCTTGTTTTTGTAATTTGTCACCTGATCTTCCTTGTCCACACAGCGTGTAAAGTACCATAATGCTAACTTTAACAGGTGCACCTCAGGCTTTGTGTTTTGTTGCTGTCTTTCATGCTTCCTTTTAAGCAGGCAAGGTTTTTAACAGAGAATTACATTTCTTTGAACTTTAGAGTTCACCTTAACTTTCCATGCTTTAGTGAAAGAATTAACCTAAAAGGCTAAAGACTGTACAAATACGTATTTTGTTTGAAAATAAGAGCACTGAATAATTCAAAAGCATAATGCAAGCAGCGGTCACACTCTAGATGTACTTAGTAATAGCCGGGAATAAGAGTAATCAGCATGGGTCTTTGTAAATACCTGTAAGGAATTTCTGTCAATCCTGTAAAACATTCTTATTATATTTTCTACTCTCTACACTCTAGTTCTTTTCTTTTTTCCACAAGCATCATTATAAAACAGAGACTTGTTCAGAGGCAGAGATTTGTTCTTTAGCCCCTTTGACTAAATCACACTTCATATTGCAGAGAAGGAAAGTTTTTTTGTTTATTTTTGGGTTAGGCCAGAGCAGGTTTCTCTGGCTTTCTGCTTGGAAGGTGCATCTTAAGGAAATGACAGGATTCCCTTGTTCTTTTCTTCATGTTTTCATTGGCAAAGTATCCCTTATAATACTTCTTTGGTGATAAGAAATCCTCTTCTGGTATGCAATATGTTTAACAAAAGAACAGCTGAAGAGCAAAGCACCCTGTAACCTATGGCTTTTTAAGACAGGGAGGAGGTCTGAAAACAGAGGTTTTGAAAGGAGATAGTTTGAGTAAAACAGCCAGACCCCAGGAGTGTTAGCTGGAATGAGACCCTTGCCTACAGTGCTTTCTACCACATATCACCAGCGGTTTAAAAAACAAAAGCAACAACAACAAAAATAGAAGAAGAAAAGGAATAGACAGCTTCCTTTGCTAAATACATGAATAATTTGACTGTGAAACAGGGCAGAACAACAACAAAGGCATTAGCATGTTAGGAGAGCTGCCTGCTGGTGTATTTTTAACCTTATGTAATGAAAATCCATGTAATTCATATGGGGCTGTGGTACAATTAGACCTCAGCACTGCCAGAAGTCTTTGATCTGTCAAATATTGGACAAACTTTCAATGAGCTTTCTTCCCAGTCATACCAATATGTTTAATACATACTGAAAATACATAGGTGACTCTGAAAGTAATGCTTCCTATTTCATTATGTTGCTCCACAATGTCAGAGGCGGATGTTGGCGGGACGGCAGTAAAGGTTGAACCTTCCCGTCAATATTCCGTTATACTTTTTTGCTGTACAACAGACAGAGATCCATGTAGAAAAAAAACTGCAAATATATATGTGCTAAGGTTAAAAGCTTGTCCAAAATAGATAAGAAGCCAATAACCCAAACAACTTCCACCTGGTGGTTGTTATCCTCACCCTTGGAAAAGTTCTGAAGACCTGCTGACAGACTGTTTTGCATGCAGTTTAACCTGACCAAATGAAGAAAAAGTTAGTGTTCTCCCTAAGGCACCAAGTAGGCATGAACTTTGTCTTTGAGAGCTCTCAGGTGCTCCAGAAGGCTTACCTTTTCACAATGCAACCAGTGTAGTTGGAGATCATTCAAAGAGTCACAGAATTAAGTAGAATTACCTACTTAGGTAATTAATTAATTACTCTGCACTTGGCACTACTACTCAGCACCTCAAGTACTGAGTTCAGTTTTGGGCCCCTCACAGTGAGAAAGATATCAAGGCTCTGGAGCATACCCAGAGAATGCCAATGAAGCTGTGAAGGGTCAGGAGCACAAGCCTTATTGAGAGCAGCTGAGGGAAGTGGGATTGTTTACTATGCGAAGAGAAGGCTCAGGGGACACCTTATCACTCTCTACAATTACCCGAAAGGAGGTTGTGTGAGGTGGTGGTCAGCCTCTTTTCCTAAGTAACTAGTGATGGGGTAAGAGGGAATGGTCTCAGGTTGCACCAGAGGAGGCTCAGGTTGGATATTAGGAAAAATTCCTCCTCTGAAAGAGTGGTGAGGCACTGGAATGGACTGCCCAGAGAGGTGGTGGAGTTTCTGTCCCTGGAGATGTTCAAGAAAAGAGTGGGTGTGACACTTAGGGACACAGTTTAGTAGACGTGGTGGTATTGGGTTGACAGTTGGACTGGATGATCTTAGAGGTATTTTCCAATATTAATGGTTCTATGGAACAATGAAAGATAATGGTAAAGCTATTTTGGCACTTCCCAAACTTCCACATGAGCTAGAAAGTGAGTCCAAGACAAGATTAATGAAGAAAATGGTATTTGATTTGTAGGATGATTTTCTTTCTAACTTCTTTAGCCTGGAGAATTGTTCTTTGCCACAGGACACTTCCTGTTCAACTCCAGCTCTACGCTGAGAGTAATAATCATTCAAAGTAAAATAAAGCTTTTCATTTTTTTAGACAAAATAGACAGCTTTTTAGCAAAAGCTGTGTGAAGAATTTCCCTGTCTATGGATCTTATTACTGCCAATACTATCATATTACTCTTCACACTGTGCTATCTACCAGCATTATTTTCTACAATAGACAATGCTCTTGAGTCTCCACAAGAGTTGATGAGAAGGCATCCTGATGTATGTGCTGTCCCAAAACCTTCAGTTTGCCCTACAGTCCAAATATAAAATCTAGCTCTCCATGAAATCCTTGGAATTCACAAGCTGCTCACCTGTATGCGCAGTTCTTTAAAAAAGCAAAAACAACAACAACAAAAAAAAAAAGCAAAAAACCCCACCCTTTTCTGGGTATTATTTTGTATTCTATTGAAGTATTCAAGAATTCAGCACATAAAAGCACCAAAACAAATTGCTCACTGGGAAAATAGGGTGATAAATTCAAATAGAGTTCTGGTACAGATTTATGTGAACAAAAGACAGCTTGTAAAATATTAATTGAGCAAGAAGGATACCACAGAGAATTACCAAAGTACTACAAAAACTGAAAATTAAAGAAGACAACAGGTTCTGAAGCCACCTGAAGAACTAGCAACACAGCTCATATCATGCTAATCTCTCTGGTTTCCATTTCACGTTCTTTTTGTTTATATTTATATATATATACGTAAACATACAGACAGACAGACATGCACATCAGTTAATCTGCTGAGATTTTCCAGATTTAGTTGAATACTGTTTATTTTAGCATTCTGACCACTTGCATTATGAACACATTCTCTGTTGAAATATCTGGAAAGAAAATTTCCAAAAAAGGTAGTATTACATCAGAGTGATGTATGTGTCAACAACACTTCATAATCCTTGGTATATATTGTGTGGTATATTAAAATCAATCAATAAATAAAGAGGCATCAGAAGAGGTTTTTTCTGGTCCTGATTGAACTCTTTCCTTACTTGAGCTTGAAGAAAATGAGAAGTAGGAACATCACTGAAGAAGGAGATTTCAGCTGATCAGCTAGAGATCCATATTGCCCTAGGAGCTGCTTTGTTCCTTTCTCTTGGCACTGGTACTCAAATGGCTGCATGTGTCAAACCTTGCTTGAAAACTTAGCAACTTTTCAGAGATGATCTACTGGAACAACCAGATGATCTGCCACTCTAGCAGCTCTGATGCAACAGAGCGTAAGAAACAATACTATTGTCAAACAACTTCTTAAAAATGTGGTTATTTTGTAACTTGCCAAATTAACAGTAACCAGAACAAGATTCCATACTGAGCTATGAAGGAGACAATGTTCACTCTAAGGAGTGCAAAGGGCTTCTTTTGGCCACCTGTTCTCTGGTTAGCTCTGCAGAGATGGGCACAAGTGGTCTAGACAACAACAGGCATTCACTTATTCATATTTGGTTGCTTCTTGACACATATAATGGTCAATCTGCAGAACTCAGCCTCAGATTAAAGGCAGTTTAGCATAGCACTGCATTTTTTGCCTGGTTGAGTTGAACTCAGCATCAATGTAAGTCTGAGTGATTGACTGAAGTAACAGATAGAATGGAATAGAAAATAGAGAATGATACAGAACAGCAGTTCTACCAATCCTACAGAGGATACACGGCTCATTTAGAAACAGGAGACTCACACAGAAGCTCATTACCATCAAAAGAAGCTGTTCCCATGCCCACTGCCCATTAGCTATGCATTCTCACCATTTCTGCTGTCAGTACCTGCACTCTGGCTCTGCAGTGAGCTAGACAAGGATGTTCAACTAGCAAAAGACCTCTCTTCCATTTCCTATTCTCACAAAGAGCATCTTTGGTATCATATCAAAATTTCACTCTTATTTTTTATTTTGGAAATTTCCCATTGAAATCAAAATAAATTTTTGTTCCTTCTTAAGTGAATGAAGCCAAAAAAGCAGACGTTGTTTAGAGACACCTCATTAGATTGGTCCATAAGAAAAATCTTTATGCTTTGAAAGAAAAGAATCAACAAATGTTGCTCCCATGTCTTTGTCCAAATCCAGATGACAAACTAAAAAGGCCTATAATATGTAGTAGAATATATTCAACAACAGTAATAGAGATACTTTGCACTTCTATGGAGCCTGCCATCATCTACAAATTGTTGCCCATTCATATATCTCTGTGGCTTATCCCTTTTCTTTTTATTAGGATGCACTGTTTTTTGTTTTGTTTTGTTTTTCATTAAAGATCATACATTTTAACACTTGGGAGCAGTAGGAAATTATTTACTTCTTTCTTCTGGAAAACAGCTGCTTTGGGAGTTACTTTCCCTGAAGTTGTAAGATTTAGCCTAATTCACTCTCTGAATATTTTGTTGGGCATGTAAGCTGTGACATGGCAGAACAGCAGATTTGCTGAGCTATAGAGTCATCAGAGTAAATAAAAAATTGTACCATTCCACTGATCTGCTACTTTAGCCCCTTTACTTTGTCTGAAAGCTATTCTTTGTAACTTTTAACTCATACAGGTAGTGTACACAGTGAGTTACTAGATAAAGCCTTACAGGAGGAGACCCATCACAATGAACTTGTCTGCTACATCAGTATTGCCATAGATATTTGATTTATCTAGTGTAGGGATAGTTTCTTCTGCATTAGAAACAGTCATGGCAGTTCTGGTAATATTCTCAAGTACATATGGAACACAGAAATATAGGTCAGTAAGGCAGCATATGCCTGACCAAGTCAAGACATCCAGTTGCAGGGAACTATGCAGTAATTTTCTGTCTAGCTCAAAAGAGCCACATCTACTGCACACGTGTCACAGGCCACAGAACACTGCCATAAATGTACCACAGAAAAGACAGCCCCTGTCATAATGGCCTCAGGAAGAGAACAGGAGAGTCAAGGGAATCAGCATCTAGAACTTCATAAATGAAACTTCCAGATGACTTCAGTTAGTGATTGTGCAGAAAGGAGGTAAAGACCTACAGTGAATCTGGCCTGGGCCCTCCCCAGCTCAACTGAAGGGTATTACTTGAAATAAAGAATAAGTTCTTACCTACAGATGAAGGTAGATGTCACCACAAACAAAATTTGAGTTTCATGTCCAGCTTTCTTTGTTCTCCATCTATACCTCTTTTCCAAGACAATCTGGACAGAAGAGAACCTTAGAGAGTCTCAGAATCCCCTTTCATTTCATTTCTGAGTGCAGATATATTTATCACAGATACTCTTTCTAAAAAATAGTAATAAAAACAAGAGAAGCATCTACACTACTTACCAAATGAAGTTCATGTGAGATCAGTTATAAATGGGAACTGTGTAGACCAAGTGATATAGTGTATCTGAGAAGAATATGAGAGAATTCTGAAAATAAGATTCTTGGAAGAAAATGTGAATACGTTGGTGGAACTCTATAGAAAGCAACATATTCTTCCACAAAGAGTATGTCATTGCCAAGAACCATTTTTACCTTTCTTAAATGATCTCTTTATATAAATGCCGGACTGGAAAGTGTTTTCACAAAAGAAGCAAATTTCTCTGTTTGTGGTGCTCGTTTTGCTCTAGGGGATGTAGAATCTTTAATCTGCTTTTATTTTTTGCAGCTTTTCAGATGTCTCTAGCTCCCAAATTCTGATGGCTGAAACATGTTTAGAACAAGAACAGCTATAACTGTAAAGACACATGCCTTTTCAAAAAAGTCATGGCTAATGAGAGTTTTTTAAAATGAGTTACTCAGTGTTCTGTATTTTCCAGAGAACTGGTGGGAGGAAGGGATTACATACATTTGCAGTTGCTCGCTTTAGTTCCTCATTCTGCTTCTGACATCTGTTTCTTCTATACCTTGTTGAACCAGTTGTGAAAAAGCAGAGAACTGTAGCCCTTTGTGCTTTTATCAGTTGTGTCTTAACCCAGGCACAGAACACTTTATCATGGAAACTATTCATCCAAATAGTTCCCACGAATATAAGTTCTGTCCATTTTTCACTTCATGTTTTCTTAGGTCTCCTCACCTTGCCTTCATTGAAAACAGAGGATTGGCTGAAATTTTTCAACTGAAGCAATTTTTTGCGGGAAACATTAGCTATTCTGTTAAATAATTTCATTTATTTGTTATTTTAGAATGCTGATTTTACACAGATTGTTTTACTTTTACATGAAAATAGAATACTTTCTACTATTCATTTGAATGTCTCTGTTTCTTCCCTAGGATTCCTCAATGAAATATATCTATGCAGTGGCCAAGACTATAACAGGAAGAGACCATGGTGTACAGCCACAGATTTATTTTATCCAATGTAGGCTCTACAAAAAGAGCACCCATCCATTTCAAGAGAGAAATACAGCAGTGTTCATTTGAAATATATTATATGGCTTATTTTCTGTGGTTTTCATCAATACTCAGTCTACATTTTCACACTGTCAAAATGACTCACGTTGAATGTCAAGTGCAATGTTATGTGGTAAAATTATTTTGTATGGATGCTGTGATATATAACCTAATTCATGTTACACTTGTTTAAGAAACAAATGAAAGCTTTTAAACAAAATAAAGATCAATGACTAATAATAGTTAATGAATTAAAGCACATGACTAATTGATGTAGTTGTTAAAATTATGGTAACAGCTTATATCCAGTGCTTCCAAATTTGCAATATTGAACCAGGGTCAGTACTGTTGCCCTTAGAGACATTATGTTATACAGTGCCGAGAAAGTGGAATATAAAATCGTGAAAAAAATTAAGAAATCAATACAAAACCAACCATAATCTTGTTAATTTCTGTAGTTGCTTAAATAGCTAACATATTTCTGCCATAAATGAAGCCTTTTCCTCACGAAGATATGGATAACTGATGTCAGGACAACACAGAGTGCATTCCTATTACCTAAAATATTTGAGCAGAAATGCTTCCTTCTTTTAATAAGTATAACTCAATGAACATCATCAAAAATGTACTGGATTTCCTTCATGTATACTACCCAAATGACAATGATGAGCAACATAAACTGCAAATACAGATTAAGGAATAAGCCCACTATGTCTATTAAACTGAAAGCTTATGGAAGTATGCTGGTGAACTCACTAAATATTTAATTGTGCATTCACTTCAGCTTACATAGAGTATCTGAGAAATCTTCTTATATCTATGGGAGCTTTTTCTAGAAGAGAACATTTATTACAGTTGTCTTGGCAACATGAGCACCATGGAAATATAAATCAGAGCTTAAGAAGATTTTGTTTTTAAACTCTAAAATAAAACAGAATAAAAATAAGAGCAGAACTTTATGATCTGGTCACTTCTAAGTGCATGAAATGGCTAGATCCATTATACATTACAGTATTTCACCTTACTTGGTGTTGTTGAGAGTACAGGTGGAGTTTGCCCAGGGAGGTTGTGGAGTCTCCTTCTCTGGAGATATTCAAGACCCGCCTGGACGCCTACTTGTGCGACCTGATG
>JAOWBP010003659.1:11521274-11594335 GCA_028571105.1 Tragopan temminckii | reverse complement strand
AGATTCTGGAGAGCTAAAGGGTAAGATAGAATAAGATAAGAAAAAAAAAAAAGGGGGGGGGGGGAGGGTTCCTTTCTTTTGTTCTGACTAATACAGTTGCCTTGGAGTGTTTAAAAGCTAGTTACAATTCAAAATGTTGTCTGAGGTGAATCTAGAAATCATGGCAATTTAAAACCAGAGATTGGAAGATGCATTATGGAGCCTTGGTCTTGTATGATATGACATAGATGTGTTACTACCAGGAAATTACTTGAACTTTTCAACTGTAAAAAAATCTTTTTCCTATAGAATTCAGAGAAATGAGCGTAAAATACACCTGTGTTCTCCTGCTCAACATTACTACAGTTCAAAGGATCTTCAAGCAGTCTGTAAGTATGAATTCCATCATTCACACTCCGGAGCTGCGAACCTAGCATTATACCTACTTTACAGTTTGAGTTTACCACGTGATAAGTTCAAGGTCACAGAGCAAAGAAGCTTGGAATAAACCAGCATATAACTCCTGGTCCCTCTTGGTTGGCATTCTTTCCTACTCCTATGCTCGAGCTTAATGACTGTACAGCACTGTAAATACCAGCCAGTCCTTCAGCACAGAAGGACAGGGTTTGCTTTAGTGCTATTTTTAGTTAAGCAGATCCCACTTCTAAATCTGCAATGCCTCCATTTTCAACATCGTGATTATGTTTGATGTTCCACAGGAAGATGAGGGAACTAGGGTGAATCAGAAAGCACAATGCAGAGTAGGCAATACCACGCTGCCTTCTAAAACACCAGCCCAGAGCAAGCAGAAGCTTTGGCTGGGGCTTTGCACAGGGAAGAGGCATCAGGCAGCTGGACGTGTCAGCTGGGTGCCTCATCAGGCAGCTGCTGCAAGTGGAAGGTCAAGAGCGAGTTTACTGTTTACTAAATTCGTAAATTACTAATTATTCAGCTCGCTAAGCAAGGCAGGCTCATTGCCTGCGCGTGATACTTCCCCTCTCATCTCCTCAAAGGGCATATGGAAGAATAGGAATTCTCAGCTATATTTTGATAGATGAAAGTCATTAAGGTGCCATAATAAAGGGCATAAAGAGCTATAATGGGCAGGTCACTAATGAGTGCAAGAGTATTTCCATGTTTGTCAGAGAACAGCTGTAGAAGATAATGCCTCGATTTGTACTGAAAAAAAAAAAAAAAGTGTCTGCAGAGAGCTTGGGATAGCCTTGCTAAGAAACAGAGAAATGTGTCGTCTGTGTGCATAGGGAGTGATGGCCCAGAACAAGCTAAAGCAGTGCCTCCACTCATGTTCACAGCTGTCAGTTATGGGGGACAGACAGCAGCTGGAGGAACCACCTCTGAGCTGTGGTCATTTCAGACGGACAGACAGAAGCTACCAGAGCTGCCACATGAAGAGAGACTGCCACAAAAGGAAGTAAGGAAACAGTCCACAACATGTGGATCAAATGCAGTGAGCCTAAACCAATAAGAAATTTGTTATGTCCTGTATCTGTCAGTGTAAGAGAAAAAGGTAGCTTTAGAGAAAAACTATCCAAGAATAAATGAGAAAGAGATCTGAGACAGGAACATCATCCCCATGACCTGGTACCTGACTGAATTCTTGTTTGCCCTCGAAGCAGCGTGCCTTTCAGTATGGCTGTACTGGAGCAGGCATGAATAAGACTGGTCCGCAAAGGTGGCCTAAATGAAAGGAAAACTTGGGGAGAACATATCCAGCTCTTGCAGTGACTTATATCAGCTAAGTGGCCGAAGAGACGTATCTTCATCTCCAAAAGTGTACCCCTGTTCATGGAAACCTCAGCCAAATGAAGAATAAAAACTTATGGAATGAGTAGTATTAAGAGATGTGGTTACACTCTCTACAAAGCCATTGGATCTTTTAGATTTGTCCCAGACTGAAAAATTGTTCCCTCACTGTACAGACAAGAATGGGAGTGGAGATTAACAAAATAGCAGATTCCCATGATGAAGATAAGGATAGCAATTACAGAAAACTCAAGAAAAGAGGAATTATAGTAAAGCCAATGTTCAACATGGGGGGGATGGAAATATGAATCAGCAGTAGCAGAAGAATGAGATAGCATGTCTTCCAGAACATAGGAAACAGAAGCAAACACTTCAGGTGGGAGGAATGAACTTAAGCACAACAAAGAAACAATATACTTAATTCAGTGGGAAAAATAATAATGAAAAGCAGCTCTTAGTCCAACAGAGAGTCTGTGAACGAATTGCATTGTTTCAGATGAGTGACTATGCCAAAACACTTCCAAGCAAGTCATCCAATCTACACACACTTAAGCCAGACTTCACAGTGTTCAGATAGGAAGTGATGCACTGGTGATAGAGAAATGAAAAAGAGCTGCTGGATATGGCAGAATGGAGTTGGGTTTTGGGACAGCAGCTTTGGATTTTTGATTCTGGCCTGCAGGAAGAAATAAACTGGGCTCAACTACTGTTGTCTGCAAACAGCAGAAGAGAAAAGGCAGACAACTACATCTTACCTGGAATATGGTTAGAAACAGTTTTTTCCTCTTTGCATCCTCTCACAGTCAGAAAAGAGCTGTATGGCAACCCAGGGAAAACTGCAACACAGATAAATGTCACACTTACCATGCACCACCTGAGTTTGATACGTGGAGTATCTTGATTCCACAAACATTTCACTCTGATTCCTTTCTGAACTACATTTTTGCTCAATTTGCCATTTGAATTTAAGAGAACAATCACAAAATGGCACTTCAAATTAAAAAAAAAAAAAAAAGGCTTAATAACAGATCCTCAAGCTGTTGAATAATGTCTTCAGTTGTTGAAAAGGGCAGAAAGATAGGTTGGATTACAAGTGATTTTAGTGCAACTTTCCAGCAAACACACACATATGTATGTACGACAGTTTTGCTCTGATTTCTGTAGAAAACAGAGCAACTTTAGTCACTTTAATTGAAGTCTGGAAGCTTCCTTTGGAAAAGAAGGGTAACAATGTGATTCAGACTGCAAGTGACCACCCTCTCCATTTTGTTGGTTCTGCTGCTGCATTGCCTCTGACCCTCACTCAGCCCCAAGCTGAGCTTTCAAAGATACATTAGAAATTGCTGCAGAATAATTATTGCAGCACTTGGCTCCATATCTAACTTGGAAAGTGCTAAATCATCAGCTCTATAAGCCATAAATTGCCAGTTCTGGTCAGTCTCAGTGAAAAAGAATATATGAAAGCCACAGCTTCTTTGCTGACATCCAAGCCAATTAAGACAAAACCACATAATGAAAACATTGTGTAATACTCTCTCCAGTAGCTTGTGGTGCCTTTAACACAAACAGCAACATGGACAAGGGTGGCTCTGAGACTGAGCAGTGCTCACCCTGGACATGTTGGCAATGGTCTAATCCTGGCCTGAAAACCGGAGAAGACTAATAGTGAAACTTTCTCATGCTAACTCAAAGGTAATCGCTAACGCTTTCCATTTTGGAGCTCAGTTCCCCCTTGTTTTGTGCTTGAATACGAGGAAAAAGTAATAGACACAGGATTAACAGTCCAAGAGGTAAACGCACTTAGAAAAAATATTTTGTTTATGAATTGCCATTTAATGTTTTCCAATTTGCACATGTACTCTAAGTAATTTCTGCAATGTTTTTGGCCTAAGGATTCTGTGTGCAATTTACTTTTTTTTTTTTTTTTTTTTAATCCTAGCTTTGCAAAGCTCTTGATAGATAGCTCATGTGGGCTATTTCCATTCCATCAATGGACTGAAACCAGGCACTTTTTACAAATAGTTTTAGTTTAGAGTTCAATGTTTGCCTCCTTTAAACGCTTCACTTTCATTTGTCTAAGATTAGTTGTTTCATAAACATTCTTCACCATACATTTCTTTAAATCATTTTGCTAAAATAATCTGCTAAGATAAAAGTACTGCTTGCAGATAAAATAATTCTTCTTCCACCTGAAAGTGTCTTTTGTCACTTGTAAAGACTCCAGTCCTGCTGCATTCCAGTGTCTCACAATCCTATTTCCAGGAATGTTTTTATAGGGAAAAAATACACTAGTGCTCCTATAGTACTGAGAACAAGGACTGAGGAGGCCATACAGCCCCATAAGGATGACCCAGAGCTTTGGACTGATCAGAGAACAAAACCATAAACTACACTGCATTTCCACTAGAAAAGCTTATTTTTTTCCTGAGAAGAAAGGACAACAATATTTTATGGATCGTTCCTTGCCAAGAAACCCCACTCACCTTCATTCTGTGTGTGTTAAAAAACATAATCATATAGAATACCAACAGTAAACTACCAGCAGGCTGGTGTGATATTTCAAAAATCACAGGCTAACAGGAAACATACAATTCAAGTACTAAACAAAGATCCATCTAAGAATAAAATCTTAGGTCAAAATCATCAAAACTGAAGTGGCTAAAACCTTCAGATTTTTATTCCAAATTTTTGCTCTCCCTATCTTAAATTTGGGTCAAGTCTATTAAACACAGGCTATAGTTGTTTACATGCAATATAATATAAATACTTAAATGGAACAAAAGGAGGAGCCAGGAATGCTTTCCTGATGCTCCAGAAATCTGAAGGCAAGATGTAATAAGGCAAAAATGACATAGGCCTCTGGCTGGCAGCTGCCCAGAGCAGAAAACAAAACCTGAACCTAAGCACAATGCTCTAGGAAAGGGAGATGCTTCAGATGTTCAAACTCCCCATGCATCGAGCAGGGAGCTGCTCTGTGAAATCTAGATCCTGAGGATTGGTGGTGGTGGAAGGATGGGAACAAAGCTGTACCTCCATTCACTGGAAGGCTGCAGGACCACAGCTGGGAAGGGTCTTTAGGAAGGAATGAACAAACAAGCATTTATGATGGCAGCTAGACAGAGAGCTGATTCGGGTGGTGTATTTAAGGATTATTCCAGGCACTACTCTTTATTTTACTCTCTGACACTTTGTTTAGTTTCTGAATCCCCGCAGTACTAAGGTAGGATGTTCTTTGGCGCACCATGAAAAGTCCCAAATTATTGTGAAAGATTTACTAAGATAACTCTGTAAAAATATGCATGAGTCTGTACAAGTACCCCATTTACTTCTAACTTTGAAGGTAAAAAATGGCAAATGCTTTAACTAGCTAAATATTTATAATAGCTTCCCTCATGCATGCAATGCATAAAGCCTTCCAACTACTTTAACAAGCTAGAAATAGCGAAACATTCAAAGCTGAAAGAACCATATTTGGGGTGAAGAACTGAAATTGTTTAAAAACACCACCATCAGTGCGAAGACAAATGACATATTTTAATAAATGTGCTATTTTCAGTTAAGACTGTAAGAATTACAGTTAGAATTTGGCCAGGATATTACACTTGCAGAAGAAGAGCTGCCAGTAATGCAAGTAAATCAGCAAGAGGAGCTCTCCACAGAAAGAAATCTGCACCTATGTCCAACCCAGAGTCTGAGCGACCCATCTGTGAGGTTTTTGGTGTTCCTTCTGAAACATACTGAGTTTCCTTCTGATGGGGTATCCCCTGAAATAACCTTCTGTTGTCCAAAATTATACGTAAGATGCCCAAAACATGCAATGTAATTGCATTAATTTGTCTTACCAGGTTCTTATAACATGGATTGTCTTTCTTTACTGTCATTTTTTCTCACTTAATACAAGCAACAGCGCTCACTTTGATATCACATGGATTTCTTCCTTAGCATCGCAGCTCTCTGACTGCTATAATTCTGTAGGCAAAGTGTGAGCACAACAGCAATGTCTACAGGTGAAAGTCCTGGGTTCTTTTTGGGACATCCCTCTATTTTCTGCAGATATAAGCCATCTTTGTGAGATGTCATGATGCTGGCAGAAACAGCCAAAACATGTGTATTCAAGGGGTGTTCCAGCTGTCACTGGAGCCAGCTGTCACAGTAGCCAGTTGACAGTGGATGACAGAAAAGCCTAGCTCTGACAGCTTAGTCTTGGTCTTCATTGTTTTTGGTACTGTTCAAAAATCAATTCCCACTCTCTCCCTTATCACAAAATGCTATTCTCTTTACTGCAAAAGACCAAAGCAACTCACACATGCTTTGCAATCAATACATCTCTCTTTAGAGGCAAAACACTGGGTAGACAAACGGGCAGCTAATTGCCTTACATTCTTGAAAATTTAAACTATACACACTGTATGTATAATCCCTTAGCCAATTTTATGCAGTATAGCTACTGGAAATTGCTATGAGTTTCTGCAAGATGCAAACTTCTATTCCCTACAAAGCTGAAACTGCATTGTGGCACTTCTGTTCTCTGTTTACTCCTGCTTTTAAAGCTTGTTTGTCAAATGCAGTATTTCTCTTCTCTGAAATGTCACGACAGATGGTGGGTGCAGATTGATAGCAAAGCATTATCAGAAGTGACGAAAATGCACTTGACCATTCTCACAAGCTTCCAGAGAACCCAAGCTCAGGGCAGGGAGGAGAGCAGAGAGAAGGGCTACTACTCACATGTCTCTGTTGGGACTCAATTGGGTACGTCAATGTACTGGAAACTAGGAGCAACACTTAACACTTATTTTGTTAGCTGCACTTTTGGCAGTTCCAGACCACTACCTTTCACCTGGTAGACATGCTATCTAGAAGCCATCACATGTACATTTTCCTCCATGTACACATTCTACAGATCTGCCTGTTTGGACTGCACAGAGGCTACAGATGAGGTAACAGCCTCTTCCTACAAGATGTTACATAAATTATAGATCAAAAGACACAACCTGCATTTAACAAGACTGGCAAAGAATAATTAATTGTATTATTATTTACGTAAATGAAAGAGAACAGTAACTACTTTAGAATGCATGTACAAGATACAGATAGCCTAGGAAGGAGATACATTAAGGAAAATAATGTACACAACTTGGGAAAAAAAAAAATTAAAGTTGGCATAATTTATGCCAGTTCTATAGTGACTGTAATACTTTCCTCTCTTCCCTTCAAGTCCGCTAAGATTTTCATGGCCTATCTACCAGTCTGATCTAGCTAGGATTCTGCAAGAAATGGGAGACGATTTTCTCCAGACTCCAGATAGTAGCTTTATCATCATTTCCTTATTTCTGCATATTTCAGCACCACCATGGACTGAATGCAGCCTTTGCTTTGATTAGAAATGCATTAGTTATATTGAGAGGAAACTGTAGTCTCTTTCCTGCTGGCCAAGGTATGGTAGTTGCAGTTCCAACAGTCATGATACATATCACAAACTTCAAGAACTATTAAAAAAACATCTGGCTGACAGGAGAATCTCCCATTATATAAATATGCTATGCAAGCACAGCTATATGTGAGAATTCCTTTAGAAGCAGATACCTGACATACCATACGATATTTATCTTAAACAATAGTGAAGCTCCAGATACACTTGATCATATGTGTCTCAGTACATTCACTGAACCTCACTTGGTTCAAATAGTAAGGCAGTCACTATACCAAAAGGAGATGTCCTGTGAACTGCTCTCAGACGGGAGTCTCATTTTATGCATCTTACACAAAGCTTTCCAAAAAGCAACGCACTAACACAAAACACAAACGACAACTGAACAGGATACAAAGAGACTGTTCTCACAAATGTCTCATCAATAAACATCATAAAAGACTTGCGTCAAGAAACAGTACTCCATCTACCAGTGCACACAAATCCTAGTAAATAATGAAAACATAAATAGCAGCGCAATAAGGAAGACAAGCAGGGAGTACAAATGATATCATTGAAACAAAAAGCAGCAAGGTTACAGGTACAGACTGAGAGCATTTTCTTCTAGGGGAATTGTGAATACCTTTCTGCTAGAAGAGAGATTAGTACTGGGGCGAAGGGTAAAATGCATGGACTCATTCCTTTCTGAGACGCAGACTGTTTGCAAAGAGTCACTCAGGAAAAATAAGCTGAATTTATTTTCAGTGGAAGTAATTGCACATCTCAAATCGTGTAAATGTGGTCATCAGAATTCAAGGAGCTTTTGTTTCTGCAATGTAACTCACTTCAAAATGTCTCAGTTCTTGAATGAGTGTATCCACACTGTCCATTTTGTTTGAGCAACCAATGTTAAATTCACATGACTAGATAACTATCTGAAGTCCCTCCATATATAGATAGGTACTGAATGAGAAAAGAGAAAGAAGATGGACCAAAAAAGAAAATACAACAACAAAAAAAGAGTAAGATAAGACAATAAAGCTCATTTTATGTTGTGCTGCAGACAAGGCTTGCCTCTAAAGACATCAGTTAAGCACAAATGCAATAGAGGATGATTCCTCAATTCACTCAACAAATGTGCAGATGACATTTGCATAAAAAAGCTAAAATATATGTGAAAAATGAAAGCATTAAGAAACTGAGTTAAAGATAAAAATTGGAATCTATTTCAGCAATGTTCCTCAAGCACACACATCTTCTTTACTTAGAAGTAAGCATCCATATAAGAAATACAACCATGTAACTTATAATAGCCAAAGCATAAGCATAATCAGTTGTGATGGAAACTCCAGATTACATGCTCTCATCTTGACCTTGGAATCAACATGTTTCTCTCTAGATGTAATTGATGCCCACGTATTAGGAGAGCAGAGACTTTGCAGGGAATGTCAGTAACTGTAGGCATTCTCACATCCTTGTTGTTGACGAGCTCCACAGGTCAGGACTGTGTTTAAGGCTATGACACACCAGCAGCTGGCCAGGCAGCACCTCTTTCCTAGAGGCAAAGGATTGTACACTGAAGTGGACACCTCATTTTCAAGCAGTGAAGAGGGCACTGTAATGTTGACCTTATTCCAAGTAAATCTTCCTTTTTCCACTTTAAAAGAGGGCCTGCAGTTTGTTCACACGTTAGAGTGCTATCAGCCCAACCGAGTGCAGATGATGTTTCAGAAGGCTGTGCAAGCAAAGTGCACTTAGCTGGCAGCTGATGCTACCCTTTATGCTGTGCAGTGAGTTTGCCCTTCTGTATCCTACAGGGTGCTGCAGACAGACTAGAGGGATGGATAGAATGCAGGGGTGAAGACCATCTAAAATGATCCTGAGAAAGCTGGGAATATCTGTGATGGAAACAAAGTGGCCACTTCAGATTGGCTTATCAGACTGCCAAAAGACAAATGTTTTGTAGGCACTCACATGCAAGCCTTAATAAACAAAACAAACGAAAAATAGAGAACTCCATTAGTGTCTTCCAGAAGCTCACGCCAAAACAACATGTAAAAGGATCAGCCTTGGTGGAAGTCCATCTTTAGCAGCCATGATCTTTCAGAAAGCAGAAAGAGTACTCATGACAGCTGGGAATAAAATAAATAAATAAAGCTGTATTTTTTTACTGCACAAAATTTCCTTAGTGCCAGCTTTTCAGAGGTGCTCAGGACTGCCTTTTGTCATTAATGAAAAGGGTGGCATATTGCTGCTTAGTACTTGAGGGAAATCAAGGCTGTAATTTCACTATATTTCAGCTCTCCTGAAAAACTAGGGCTAACCCCAAGAGGCTGCATAACAATGACTAATCCTCTGGTATGAAACAGTGTTAGATTAGAACAAATTCCATTAAACTAAACGCTAATGTCGTCCAGACCCTTATCCTTTAAATTCCTCTTTGTTCTACAAGCTTTCAGAAGGAAATGCAAGCAGCCAAAACAAGAAACTGAGCAACTGTTAGAAGGGATTTATGTCCATTGCTGCCTTTCATAAGGTAAATACTGACAGACCCTTCCTCCAACTCTGGCTGGAGTCCACAGCAATATCCATTATGTGAACTGTTATAAACTCAGCTTTACTTCAAAAAAAAAAAAAACAAAAAAACCAGCCAAACTGATCTTTCAGCGGTCTGAACAACGATAACAAGTAGCAACAAGTTTTGCCTTTGGGCTGCCTTCAGTGGCACTAGAGCTCGAAGTTCTTTCTGGAAAACCAGAAGAAATAGGAACAGAATGATGCAAGAAAAAAACTAGAGAAACGCTGATTGTGAGATACTGAATCATTATTTCCTGGACTAATTATTTGTCTCACTGAGTACAATGAAATGTGCACTCCTTACATAGTATTCTATAGTGCACTTCTGTTAAGATACATACCTACACTGATGTACCTCATTGCTGTAAGGCATCATTTAGAGCATCACACTATTCCTTCAAAAATTATCCAATTTCTTAAACAATTGTTTCCATTTCTTTGCATCTCAAGTTACTGCTTGTAAAAGAGGACAAATACATTGAGATGCATAAAAAGGACTGCTCTTCTGGGACAGAACACGGGAGCCAAATGCACTGAAAAACCAGCATGTAGCCAGTCGCAGACAGCAAACCTGGTGGGACCTCTTGCAGACCACATCACCACTCAGGGGTTTGTTTTTGCTGTTTTCCTCTGGGTAGCAGCAGCTAACCACTCACTGACCCTCCTGCCCTGTTCTCTCTTTCCATATTTCTAGGCTTCATACAGCTGTAAAATCCAGGAACATCAAACTGTTTTACTGTATGTCTGTGGTCTCAAAGCAAACGTGAGGAGGGAAGGTTAGCAAAGGGAAATCCAAAGCCTCTGTCAGGGTGAGGAGTGATAAGCAAGAAACCCAGCCAGCGTCTCAGTCCCTGAAAAAACAGCAACTCAAAACATCCAGGGAAAACACACAGCAGGCAGTGCTGGACCATAGCCACGCTTCGCCCTGTGCCAGAGCAGGGCTGTGTTCCTCGTGTCCTTTGATGGTAGGGGCTAGCACTGGAAACGGGGCACAGTTCACATCAAAACCTGTACTCAGAGGTGTCTGTAACTTGAATAAAGAAATTTAGAAGCGAAAGGTCACGGCTCAATGCATAGAGCGCAGAAGGAAAGCCATGTAGCAACTTCAAGTTAGGCACTAAGATAATCTGCGTATGTCGCATACAAGACAGCAACACATGGCAGAGCAGTTAGCTGACAAGTTAATGACTGCACTGCTTACATCGGTTCTTAAACAAAAGGTGTAAATCTGTTTGGTTGGTTTTTTTTTGTTGTTGTTTGTTTTTTTTCCCCCCAAGTAAAAGGAACAAGTTGATAATTTTGGAAACTGGTATCAAAAAATGAGCATCTGTCAGGGGAAAAAAATACTGTTATCACTGAATTCCAGACCTTTTACATTTAAAGCTCAAAGTCAACATAATAGGGCATTGATATTTCTCAAATGTCTGCATCTTAGAGAGTCTTCTCTATATTTGTATTGAGTGTATCTTAGAGGATTGCAGAGAGCTTTGAATAAGTCCTAAAAGGAAAATGCTATTCAGGCTGCATATATGTTTTCATAACAAGACATGCATTGAATCTGTGAAGGCTTATACAACAGTGACTTCTGCTGTGAAGGACTTGTCAAACAAGCATATATGTTATTAAGGTTAAAGCTTCCTGGTATTGCTCTGATTGCTCAAAATACTTAATACGCTTTAAATAGAACTTAACAATATGCTTCTGGCAGGAGTGTTCATAACATGAGAAGCCTCGGTTCCTGTTCTGTGCCTACAGTGAGGGGTAAAGTACCTTACTATTGGGGGAAAAGAATGGGGATACAAAACAAGACAAGAATAATAAAACTATGCTTCATCAGGAAATTCTGAATGCTTCATTTTAAACACAAGTAGATTCGAGAGGACTTCTGTCTGATTCCATCACACTTTACAGAGTGGAAAGTAAAGGTGGTTTTAGAGAACTTAATAATGTGTTTTATTTTTCTGAACACTTCAGGGTATTTCCTTCACATTTAACACTCCTTGCCTCTAAGGAAACAAACAAAATTCCATAGAATATAATAGAGCAACAACCATTGGAGTTTTTAGGAAGCCACTGCAGTGTTGTTTTTTTTAAATTATTATTATTCTTTAAAAAAAAAAAAAAGTGGTTTTCAAGAAAGAGCTTTACCTATGAGAAAAGAGCCAATGAACCCTCACAAATCCTACTACAGTTATATTCTGGAAAACAATTACTAAATAAGAAAAACCATCTGTTGCCCATAAATTACAGTTAAATGCCCATCGGAAAATATTTATTTAACAACTAAACAAAAGAACCATCTGCAGCGCTCTGTGCTTAAAGCCGGTTTTCTTGCCTGTGTATTTTGAATAGCTGGAAAATAACTCTGCGCAGGCTGAGCACATCGAGCTACTCAGCACAAACCATCACAAAGGCTTTCCATTTTAAGTCATACCTTTTGTAAGTATGACTTGACACCGAGCCAGTCAGCTTGATTCTCTCTCGTGCTTTTTGCATACTTTCAAGACTAGATTATTATTGTCCTGTCTCAACTAAAGGTCTATGGCCATACAAGGCTTAGTATGCCTTTGTTCATTTGGAGTGATTGTTACAAAGTAGCCCATATTAGGTGTTAAGAATTTACACACAAAAAATACTGCATTTACAAATAAAAAACATGCAATGTTTTACAATCTCTTCAAAACCCTCATCATTGTAACCCTGATTATTTGTGTATTACAGACTACACTAAGATTCACTAAGATACACTAAGATTCCAGTGCTTCAGTTTTTATGCCGTGTGTGAAAGTTGTTGATGTAGAGCCATCTCTAAGGTTGCAAATTCTCACCACTAATCTTGCTAACACGTTCTGTCTTAAGCAAGGAATTTTCACAGAAGGCATATTTTTTATTTTATTAAATCTAAAGGTGACTGTCTGGTTTCGGTTTTGATTATTGAAATTCTTCATGGTTTGCAAAAAACAACAACAACAACAACAATGACCCAACAACAAAAAATCAAGTGAAGAATGTTGTCAGGCTTGTGACCTTGCAGATGACAGTTTAAACATCTACCCCTCATCTTAGGAGAAAAAATACAAATGGCTGTAAAATGAAGCGTTGCAACTATAAAAATAAATAGAATGTCAGATGTCCTGCTTGATGTGTCAGTCTGCATACAGGGAGAGCTTCTCAAATTTGAAAATAAGATTTGATAAAATGCAAGTCACCTCCCATGTATTATTGTTTCTGCTGAAGAAATACTTTTAGAAGTCTTTTTTCAGCTCTTGTATTTTTGGTGCTGGCTATACTAACACACTGAGGAAAGTAAGACTTAGTCTCACACACACACCAGATTTATTTTTTCATAATGAATACATTCTGTCTACTACACAGACTAAATATCCCCAAACAAAACTTTTAATGATGAGTAATTACATGGTATAGCTCAATTTTTGAATAGCTGGCTTGAGACACCTTTTGTATTAAGTATCTGGCTTCTATCCCTGCCAAGAGTGGAAAAGCTGCAAGGCTCTTCCAGATGTTGCAAGTCCAGATGCTCCCAAATCACCAGCCAATACATTAAGTTGGGGGAAAAAAAAAAAAACAATTTTTGGGGGGGAAGAGATCAAGAAAACTGAAAATGAGAATTTTTAATTTTTCTGTGAGAAAAAAATATTTTCCTGCAAAGATTACATACTGTGAGATAGACGAAATAGAACAAGTCATCCCATTGCTGAACGTGAATGCCTAACAAATCAAGCATTCCATTTTGAGCATTTTCAAAAATTTCATTTACATTTTCCAATTAGAACTTTCAGACTCAAAACAGCTTTTAAGGTAGTTATAGCAAAACCTAAACAAGGCTATACTGAGAACCAGAACACTGTATGAGTACATAATCCATCAGCCTCATCCTAAACAGTCTGCCAGTTTTCTGTTTCATTTTGACCGCAAAACTATAAATCAACAACTTACCTCTCTGAAGTACCACTGATTTCCAGAAAGTATTCTTGTCGTCTACTATATTTGCAGAGTTAAACAAAACAAAACAAACAAACAAAAAGAACATCCTTCATATATTCTAATGGAAATCCCACAGGGGATGAGCTAGCTGACCCAACTTTTACTTTTCCTGAGATAGAGGACACAGAACCATGACTACAGAACTACAATTTTACAGCATCAAGCAGACCAATTCAATGGGTTATGTCAGAACAATCCCTTATTTAAACAAACACATCTGACAAGTAGCAGAAGGCAACAGAAAGATGAGATAAATCCTCTAAACAGATTTGGTTTGCATCTGGTACCCTTTGAAAAGTTGTCTCTGGATTAAAGACCTCCTTTAAGAATTCAACGGTGAAGTAACAGTCTGTTTCAAAGCTCAAGGTAAGACTGTGGCAGAGCTAGAAACTTTCTGTAAACAAAGTTTTCCTTGCTCCAATAAATTTCATTGCTTTGTGCCAGAAAGCAGCTCTGCTCCTTTACCAGTGTTAAGTTTAATGCCTGGAAAGCAGTATTTCCATTTGTTCATGTGGTAGTAAACCTGTTATTCCATTCAACCTATAAAAGGTGAAGAGAAGAGCCAGCAGGAATGAAGAACCTATAAGAGACTTCAATGTAAGCTTGCTTAGCTTAACAAACAAAAGCTGAAAATACTCAGCATCACTCTGAGGCTGAGAAACTAAACTAGAAAAAGGACAAATAAGTATTAAGGTGCCACTGATGCATTTAGTTTGGACACCAAATTACTAAAACTAAGGGAGTTTGGAAGTCTCACTATCAAACTACTGAAAGGAACACAGAAAATGCCTTTCAAACTATGGTTTAATTGCTCACAAGGGGATTTCTGTTTCAGAGTGGATCTCATTGCAGATAAACTAAAAAGGATCTTAAAGAGTCCCCAACTTCTAACATCCAACAATGCTTTGCTATACTTTCTTTCCATCGTATTGTGTAGTACTGACTAAATCTTCAAAAGTGTCATCATACAGAGGGGTCACAATAAAAATTGGACTTTAGTGCAAGAGCAGGGTGGGAAAGAAACAAGACGTGAATTCTAGTGAATTCTAACATTTCAGACCTTGTCTTATAAACTGATCTCTTGTAACTTCAGTAGCAACTTAAGTTATACCAAAAAGGTTAAAATCAGAATAACAACAATTTATTTCTCCTGAAGGTCAAACACCATTTGTGAATCTCTAATTTGTAGCAAGTCATTTCAGCTGTATTTCTGCATACCTTAACGGCACTGCATTACTACAGAACAAGAACAGTGTAGAGGGAAGTACAAATTAATTCAAAATTTGCAGCCTCTGTAAGCCAACAGAGGTGACAAAATCCTAAGGCAGGTGCGTGGACTTTCTCAAGTTGTCTTCTGTTGCTTACCAAGTCGTTTCTCTTACAAACGTAGTGCTGACACTGTTGGAAACATGGTAAGGCATCGCTTTCAGACTTGGAAGCCTTGCTAAAACATTATCCGAAATTGTAGACTGCTGAATACTGAAGTGAATCAGCCACTGCTGTTCATGAAGATCATGAACAGTGAGCATAATAAGTGCCTAGAACCAAATCAGTAATTAATACACAACTGCAGAGCATGCTTTATGAAACAAATTGACTTTACATAATATCCTCAAATACTTCAGCATTAGATAACAGGGTAAGGGAGAGATTATGTTACATCAGCAGTGGAAAAAAAACCTTTCTGAATTTAAATAAGCAAGTAGGGGAGCATTGCTAAAAGTGAAGAATGAAGCAAGGAAATGGTGCAAATAGAAAGGCTGTGCTGCACGGAGACACACATACCAACAGCAGTGAGACTAAAGCAAAGGGAAAGTGAATATGCATCCAATCATAAAAGAAGGGTCTGGTTTTTGATTTACCCATACCAGTGTTCTCCAATAAACCAGAAATTCATTCCTATTCCAAGAAAAATTTCAAGGAACATTTGCCAAAGTTATCTGTCTACATATGCAAGCAGCAGAGAAGAAATAACAGAGGATAAATACAGCTGTAATTACTAGTCAGAAATCTCATTTTAACAGCATTCTGCTCTACTTAGCACTCTCCTAGGAATAGGAAAACTCTCGTCAAAGTGCCATGGTCTCCCCTAAAATGAAAAATATTTGCACATTCTTCTGAAGTACCAAGAGGACTCAAGAAGGGCTTAGACAGCCAAGGTACAGCATGAAGCCCTGGAAGGTACAGAACTGCTGCCATGTCCTATAAGTCATCCAAGCACACTGAGGCCAGGATTTGAAACATCTTGCTAGGGTTAGCTCATGCAAAAACTGAAGCATTAGGAAGTATCAAATGGAGGAGTACAACTGTGGATTGAAGCCAGTGCAGTCCATGCTTCCGAATTCAAGCGTCTCCTGGAGTCCAAATTCTGTGCCTCTAAGGGAAACTCTGCTATGTAAGGTGGGGGCAGATGGGAGAAGACATGCAACAGATCTTACAGCTTCATCTGAGTTATCCTCTAGCTGTAAAGTACTCACTTTGGCCCAAAATACATCGTACCACCCTGAAAAATGAATTCTAAATAATTGAAAAGTGAATCAGTCACAGCAGGCCTCAAAAGATCACACCATAATTGCAGCTATTAAAGACACATTTTTTACTGCAGCACAAGACAGGGAATAAAAGCTGGGGTATTCACTTCACATTTGTAGCCAGAAATCGTGTGGGGTCACACAGTTCAGCCAACCTCACATACAAGCAATACGCATTTGTAACTATGGGACCAACCTTAAGGGCTGTTGATGACTTGCAGCATGCATCACCATTCTGGAATTCTGCTCCATGTATTTGGGTTTTTCAAAATTGCACTACTTATTTTTGCATCACAAATCTACCTGGTACTAAAACAATGTAAGCAACTGACAGCACTTTCAAATCATATCTTCAAAGTAGAACACAAGTTTTTTTCTCACATGTGAGCCTGTAACTTAACACCACCAAATTCCAATGAAACCATCCTTTCAAAATGTTGAAAGTAACTGTCATCACAGAACTACAAGATTAAAATCATACTTAGAGCCTTTGCCCTTGTTAGAATTGAAATGAGATTTTCAGTCTGTTATTGCTTATACTACCTAAATATCAGACAAACTTCAAACTGAAACACTGAGGTTTATCACAGGTTGACTATAAATACTGTCTTAAACTGGGTTAACCAATGAAATGATCTGAATAAAGTAATTTTACCACTTGTAGACAAATCTGGTTAAGTCATGATGATTTTGATCGGCATTATTTTTAATGAGAGAAGATGAATCAGCAGCAAAACCAGAAGTAGTTCTGGGAAAAGGGCTACTTCCTCTGCAGAGCCAAGTCACTGTTTCAAGAAAGTTGACTGTCCCCTGCCTTCAGAGGAAGAGCATGGGGAAGATTACATAAGAAACGTCACTCACATTTGCACTGAAAAGACTTCAAAAGAAAAAAGCCATTGCATATTGGAGTGTAGTATTATCAGAGATATTTTCAAGTGTTCAGCACTGAATGACTTGGTTTCAATCTTATAGAATTCATGGTGGTTGTTTTTTTGTTAAAAATGCAGTACGTACCTAGATTAAGTTAAGAGTTCATTGTACTTGTTTTCAGAACTTTAAAGAGATCTTTTGGAAGCCAGGAAGGAGACAAAATATTATGAAAGGCCAGTGTTGACATTTAGGAAGTGGGGCTTTTTTGTTTGTGTTTCAGTGTTGTTTTTTATTTGCTTACTGGCGGTAGTATCCTAGTCCTTGGAGATTCCCTCTATACAGTGAATGAGTGAAGGAAACAATCATAAATCAAGACAGAGTATCTCTGAGAATGTTCACAGCAACTGATGTTATTTCAAGATGCTGGGCACAGAAAATAACCTAGTCAACACATACAGAACATAATGTTCTGGTAATAAAACATAGCAATGACAGATAATTCATACCAAAGTGAAATGACCAGGTTACAAAGTATAAAGATATTGGTGATTTGATTTTTAAAATGATGTGCAGAGGTCTG
The DNA here is from genome assembly GCA_028571105.1 of Tragopan temminckii. NCBI lineage: Eukaryota > Metazoa > Chordata > Aves > Galliformes > Phasianidae > Tragopan > Tragopan temminckii. Next base: position 11,576,622 of record JAOWBP010003659.1, on the reverse strand, counting down.
TCTCTTTCCCTTCTACATTTTTTGGGGGGAAATCTTTCATTTCAGAAAAAAAAAATGTTCACATTAAATAATTCCACAGTTTACGCATAGGAAAAAAAACAACAAAAAGCTTACTGCTTCTTTAAGAGATGCATGATGTTGAGCAAAATTAATCACAAACTCATAACTGAATGAGATTCACTAAAATCAAAGAACCTTAAAACTATCTTTCTTGCTGTTATTAAACAAAATCACCATATGCAATGGATATAAAATACAAAACATTTTCAGTACTGAAAGGGCTACAAAATAACTTCCAGTATTTAGAATAGAATTTGGATTTTTTTATTTGCAACATGCTTTTTATGCACATTGTATCTAAAAAAAAAAATAATAATAATTAAAAAAATTAAGATAGTATTTAAATTTCAAATTGTTAAGCTAATCTAAAATTATTTGTTACGTAACAAATTAACAACCGCCCTTCTGAACGCTTGTAAGGAACTGTTTGTTAAAGCAGTGCAGAACAATCCCAGGTTAAGCTAGCATGTTTACACCGATGTGACAGAATCCCCTGTTCATCTGCTTGTAGATTCAGGTTGTGCTACTAAAAGCACCTCTGAATACTAAAAGGAAAAGAATGTAACTTGAAAAGTTAAACATTTGCTATCAAATGTTCATCAGAAATGTACTTTTTTTTTTTTTTTTAGAGAAAAACACAGAGGCATTTTTAAAGTAAAACAGCAGAGATCAGAGGCCAACAGAAAAAAAAATAAACAAAAATACCTCTCTTTAAAAGCGATCAAATGATTAAATAAACCCCAAACTTTACACTGACACGTAACAAAATTTTCAAGAAGAGACCAAGCACTACTTCTGTACTGCTGAGTTCCTGCTGCAGGCCTGGGACCTTCACTAGGCATTCAACAACACCAAAGTCTGCCCTGCTGGATATTTCTGTATTTCACAGCAATCTCTTTCGTTTCCAAACCAGTGCACATTTTTTCCACTATCAGCGTGTTTCAAAAGAAATGGTCTATTGTAAAATGGAAGCGAAATCTTAAGAGATTACATGCAGCCTTAAACATAATTCTGGAGAAGATCAGAAGACTGTACTTCAGCCATGAATACATCCCTCTGAGATGCACCTAGGAAAGCTGGTCAAGACTGTCGAGCACAATGACTGGCATCTGCTGAAAAGGATCACGAAACAAATGTATCAGAGACTGAAAAAGGACCCACGTCTGATGTAGAAGGGTTGGCAGCTGCCAGACTAGGTCTGTGTCTAGCAAACCCTTGCCCTACTACTCTGATCACAGTCTGCAATGCAGAGTCTTGTAAGCAAGCAGAAAAATACTTGTCGATATATTAACGACACATGATACAGGTGAGATGGATTGTATTCAGCCATTTTATGCCACAGTTTAGCTATGGGAAATAAAGTAAAAAGTTACAAGCAGAAGGGGACATACTGCAGATTTTGTTCTCTAACTACATTACCTTTAAAGCATTGTCAAAACAGTCACAGAGCTATATTCTTATTTAAACACCTGGATAAAGTTCTTATTTTGAAAACAATGTTCAAATCTAGGTCCATCATATAGTATTATAAAATCAAATAGTGTGTCAGATAACTCACTGAGAGATAAAGGAATCTTACTCATGTTTAACCAAGCCTTCAACTCTACTTCCTTGTGATCAGTAGGCATGCATGGCATGGCTTTTACTGACTGACCTGCCAAAACCTGCCTATCCTCATTTAATTTGTCCTCTATTTGAAGGTGGTGCCATGGTGGTTTTGCTGGTGGCTTTTTTTGGAGGGAGTGTTTTTGTTTTTTTTGTTTGTTTCCTGAAGAAATGCAGATAAGGAGCATGTCCTGTCTCACAACTGAAAGCCAGTTGTAGGTATTTAGGTTGCTGACCATCTTCCAGTCTGGTTCCTGCTCAAGCTGATCATTTAGCATTTGAGAATAAAGCAACTGATGAAGCAGAAAAATGTACAATAATAACTTTTCCTGAACTTTAAGATAACTCTATTAAAAGAGCAGGTTGGTCTATCTGAACCATAAAGACTGACACATGAAATTCTACATACTTTTTAACTATTAATAAATGCTTCACCTTTCAGATTTTACCTGAACTTCAGATAGGAATTCTCAGGGATACAAGTCTTGAAAGTAACAGTGATATATTTATTCTCCCATTAAATCCTGCATTTGCAGGAAACAAATACGAAACAAAATCTGTTTGAAATCCTTACATAGCACTTGGCCAGAGAAAGTTCAAAATATGCTAACATAAAATCTCCTTTCTTGCCTCCAGCAGTTTTTAGAAGTTTTTGGCATTTAAGTACACAAGGCTGGGCAAAAACGCTAAACCAAAATTTGTTTCTTTCAAGATGGACACTTAAACTTATATACAACTTTAGGCAAAAAAATAAAATGTATTTTGAGACTCAACTAAGTCAAGTTACAGAAATTGACCTTTATTTAGTAATCAGTTTCTTTAACTTTTTTTTGATACAAAGTGACATTTTTATTTTAGTACAGAAAAATCATGTCAGAACAGTACCTGTCTGTTTCAGTTGTACCACTGAAGTCTACTCTGACCTCAAACTTTAAAAAACAAAGAAACAAAAATGAAATAACTGAAAAATAACTGCTGTCCCTCACCATGACAAACACATGCATACCATCTTCTATTTCATTTATATATATACACAGTATTACAACAATATAGTAGAATAGTAAATAAAATAATACTGTATATATATATTTTGTATGTATTACAGTTCAAAAATACTCTCTCTATATAGTATGTAACTATATATAGTATTTTGAACCATAAAATAGCATCCGCAAAATGGAATTTAAATTTAGGACCAAATCTTTCTTTGAAGATCTGTGCAAGAAGAATCCCTTTTTTATTTAAACAAGCTGCAAACAAACAAAACTGTAGGTTGTAGTGTAAAACTAGAAACCCCTACATAATGAAATGTTAGGAACAACGACTGAAAAGCAGTTCTACTCAAATTATATTTTAAAAACAATTAAAATACAGTACCCAAAAAACATGGCACAAGAGACAGAAGAGACAGGTACAAAACCTGTGTTAGGAACACAGAGTCAGAAGTGCAAAAAAAACAAAAAAACAAAAAAACAAAAAGGAAACTGATACAATGGAGTTTGTTACAATAAGTAGGTATTGCAATCAAAACTAAACGATCACTTACTTTTTACAGTGAAAACATGAACAATTCAGTACCCTTCTAAAGGCTTTTAATCAAAGCCCTAAACCTGTGGCTGCTCTTAAATAAAAAACAATCTATGTGAATGCTACACACTGAAATACAAAGCTTCAGAATTACCCTGCAAAATTGCACCCATGTAAGCTTTTGATATTTACAGTATCTGAAAGTGACAGAACACAGCATGCTAGGCCTAGCTTATGACTCTTGCCCACCTGTATTTATCCAGGCCCAACAACCAAAAATTGTTATTTCTCAACACACAATAAGTTTGGATTGTTCAGTTATACTGTGACATTTAAATATCAGATTCATGCATAAGACAAGAAACAATGTCTTTGACAGACAAGTGTTGACATAATACAAACAGTGGTCTGCCCTGTAAAGGAGTGTACTTCCTTCTGAACTTACTCCCAAGACGTACCGATAAAATCCTGTATTATCTGGTTGTCAAGTCAATGTGCTTAGAAATGGTAAAAACTGCAGGTAAGAGTCATGTGCATAAACCATTCACTCATATTCAGAATTTCACTCTGTTTTGGAGAGTTACCTCATTTTGTGAAAGGACACAGAGTTATAAAACAAAACAAAAACAACAAAAAAAGACATTCAAGTAAACAGCAACAACCAAATACTTTTCAAAAGGTTTTTGTAAACTTGTTGTTCTACAGGGTTTTGCAGCATTGCTAAATTCATTATTTATGGACAAGTCCACACAGGTTGTAACCCACATGCCAACCTGTCACATGTACAGCGGAAGAGACAAGCTCAGTGAAGTGATCCTACCCTTCCCAAATGCCTCGTTGGTTCTTCTTGTGTTCAGTGTTATCGTTCCCCTTCATGAAACAGAAATCACTTACTTACATCTTTATAAAGACAGAAATGAACAGAGTCCATTGAATAGAAAGTTAGTTGGTTATTTACACCTGCAAAGCAGTTTCACAGCAAAAATAAATCTACAGTGGGCCAGCTGGGATCCACAGGACTTTGTTTTGTTCTTGATCGACAGTTGTCATAATCTGAGTGCAAATGCTTGAAAGGGCTCCTCCCTGGACAATGCCTGGAGAAAAAGATTTCCCCCCACCCAAAAAAAAATAAATTAGGTTGAAACAAACAGTTATGACTAAGTACAAAGAGCAGTCTTGGGCATTTTTATGGTGTTTATCAACAGATCAGAATTAATTTACTCAATTCAATATTTTCCAGATGCATGAGTATTATAACAGGGAGAAGAATAAACAGAGCAAGGAGTCAAATGTCAGTACACAGTCCCTTCTGCTAGCTGTTGAAATAGCCCAGGGAAGCAGTAGAATTGATGGCTATAATCAACTAAGACAACTGTTTTGTTAGTCTTCCATATACTATTTTCAGAGGCACCAGGTGGCAGTTTAAGTCTAAAAATGGTCAGAACATACTACATAATAAGCCTTCTCTGTTCAGCATGTGGTGCTACAAGTTTTGAATTTATGTGGTAATATACACAGAGACTATAGCTGTAGCAACTAGGTACTATTTGCAAATATTAGAAACAAATTATGAGGTGGCTTACAGAAAGCAGAGCAAAATAAAACAGCTGTGGTTGCTACCTCAACTCTTACTAGCAATTATACTCAAAGAACACAAGACCAATAGCAAGCAATTCCCTCAAGACTGATTCAAGAGGTAAACAAAGAACACCCTGCATTCTGCCCTTGCTAAAGATACCAGTTATAAGAAGTAAAATGCCAACACTGACACAGAAGGGGAAAATGTGGAACCTTAAGACTTAAAAAGTGAGGAATTTCATGACTTGAGAAATACATCAGTAAAACATCTGGCCTAACACTAATGCTGAAAGCATACAGAAGTCTACAAAGCTTGAGGTGAAATTTCCAGTTTTGAAAAGATAGAATTTGATCTTCTGTAAAAAAAAATTAGTAACTCTGCAGTATACGCTGCGGGTACTGATGTCATATAAATTTGGATACAGAATGCAGCAAAGAACAAAGCCTACGAAAGGTGATAAATGGCATTTAGGAACAACTTAGATTACAAACTGTGCTTATAATTTGGTACAGGAAACAAAGCCAGCTCAAATGATTCATTAGCAAAAAAAAAAAAAAAAAAAAAAAGGCAGCACTTAAAGTAGTCACAGAGTTTAGGTTGCAGAGTATCCCATATAGCTTCATGAGGAAGCTAGTAGACCTAACATGCTTAACTACTGCCTTATCTTATGCACCAAGTTATGATTTCAACAAGCTTACACATCAGTGCAATTTGAACAGCAATCCTATCTGACTACCATCATCTGGAAAAGCTGATGACAGCTGGAGACTGCTATACTTGGCACTAACAGAGGGAGGCCCCTCCCACAAGCCACGTGAGAAGGCACATGAAGCACCTTGTTTAAGTGAGTCCACTTTCACTATCAGAGTGAGATTATAATACAACGAATGCCTTAACAATTAGAAAAAAGATAATATGTGATATCATTTAGATTAATATTTGTCTTAGGGTACACCATGATAGCTCTATACTAAATGTATCCTTCCATCTCCCACTCCCCGGCGCTTGGCAGGTATATTCCAAAATAATTCTGTAAGAAACCCGTTCTTTTGAGGGCCTGAGGTTGGGCTCTGTTTGGTTTGGGGGCTGTTTTATCTTTTTCTTCATTTTAAGCTGTGTTGCCATTCACATTAAGATGGATAGGATTTCGCCCTTACTCTTTTGAATGTATATAGAACCATAAGAAAATATACTCTGAAACAAGCACAGGCAATTTATGAACATAGCAGCATTTCCTTTGGAAAATATCAGCTTCAGTCCAAGATTTGAGTTACAAATCTAAAAGTGTTAAAAAGGCCTCTGAAGTTAAATTATTTCATACTACAATGCACTTTTTGTTCATTAGTTTGTTTTTCTTTTAACACAACTACAGAACAAATTATTCCTTATATGTAATAAAGCTAACAACATTATCAAATTATCTTTGCTGTACTTCTGGTAGTCTGGGCTTGTAATAAAATATTCTCAGATTCTCCTTCAAATACGTATCTCCTAATTCGCAATCTCCTAAAACCAAAACACGTAAAAGCAAAGGACAGTGACATTTGTATCTAGATATTTTCTCTCCCTGTAAAATGAAACACCAGAGCATGAGGTTGCTAAATATGGAAGTAGAATGAAAAAAAAACAACCAACCAACTAACCCCTTGAATCAAACAACATATTTCAAATTACAGTGTAAAGTGAATAAATTGCCACAGTGCTTCTAGTGAAACATTGATTAGATATTAACCTGTAAAGTACTTGCTATACTCTTGTTCTATTTTTTGAGCCGTCTCAAACTGTTCTTTGGAATGTTTTTGTGTAACTTTGTCCCTCAGGAAGATTGGGTCTTTTTGCTCTCTGCAAAAAAAGAAAAAAGAAACAGAGATAGAAAGAAAAAAATTATTATTTTTTTAAATTTGACTTGAAATACATAATTGCCTTTAGTTTGGTGAATGTGAGGAACCAATTAATTCGCAACCATAATGCTGTGAACAGACTGCCATCTACTGTGCTTCAGCAGTATTGACATAGGCGTGAGAATCATTTCTGTTCTACAGATTTTTATTTGCTGTAAAAGAGCAGAGTCTTCCTTACATCTCAGAAATTGGGTACAAGCTGAAGAAGAAAGAACACTAGTGCTCCCAACATAGAATTAGAACCACGGTACTGCTCATTTTAAGGGCCTAAAATACAGAGCACTGTGCTAATGGAAAGTAAGAGAATATTCTTTTCATTTGTGTCTATTTCTCTGTCACCTTATATAAGACACATTGATGAGGTCAGTGTCATATAAACCTGTTGTGAATAAAATAAGAAAAAAACATAGGAAGAATTGGCAAAAAATCTTCATTTAGATCAGAGCTTGTAGTACTCTTCTTTGAATAAGACTTTGATTTCCCAGTAGGGAAAAGGAGTTTAAAAGGAGGCAAAGTTTATAATCAACTAGTAAAGTCATATAGATATGTACTGACCCAAAATAACCATTGTTCCTTATAAAAGTAAGAAATGAAGCAAAATTTATTTTATAAATAAAAATAATTACATCTTAGTTAGCTTCAGTGCTAAGGTATTGCAGAATTATGCAATCTGGAAGTGAAGAGAAAAAAAAAATATACACAGAATGCTGATAGAAGAAGAAAAAAGGTTTTTCAGAAAGATCTCTCCTGTCCAGAACAGGCAGAGGCAAGTGCCAGTTCATCTTACTTGAAAGCTGTTAGAAAGCTTTGCTTCCTGCCACTTAAAAATAAAAAAATTAAAAAAAATAGCTTCAATGCTCAACACTCCATTTTCAAACAGGCTCAAGATATCATGATATGACAGTTTCATTTATCATTCCATATCATCTTACAATCCTAATGAAATACACCACAAAACTTTATGTCTTGCTCATATTTGAAAATGGTGATACTGATCTTCTTTATTAAACAGTCCTCATATTTACCTAAAGATCAAGAATATTAATCTTCAACTTTCAAAATGAAGACAGTAGAAGTAAAACAAAACTGCTTCTTAATACCTATGCAGGGAGATTACGTCACTTTTCTCACTTCTGTCAAAAGGTACAAATGCTTCCTAAAAAATTAGGGGAAAGACTGGGGTTTTTAACTCCCAGATTCTGTTCCTGGCTATATTTAAGAAAGAAATTCCCAATTACTTAAGGAGCACTGCCTGACAAGACCACAGTACGCTCACTCTGTGAAAAGGGGTGACTTCCACTGCTGTTTTTACTGGAGAACAAAGGTGGTAAAGTCAAGGTTAAGGATCAGTTGTCCAAATTGTAGGAGAGGAAACCCAGTGCATCCTCACACTTGGCCCCACTGAGAAGGACAAAGCCCTTCATTTAATCCCCAATATTATCATGAACCACAACCATATCTATCTTATGGCTTACTGCAGTGGTGTGACTGAGGACCTGAATATCTCCTTGTGTACACAGAGTTTGTTATATGTTGTTTGATTTCTTTGAACGATTCACTTAATTATAATGCAATCAAAATAAAATCAAGATCATGTGCTTCACAGATGGCTTTTGTGAGAATTAATTTCTGCATTTGATATACATTTAAGATAACTAGGATGAAAGAAATAACAAAGACTCAAAATTATTTTAAGTTAAAATAAACATCACAGAACTATATCCCTCACAGACTTACTTGATTTGTTTAGCATTTTTGTAGCGAATGAAAATTACAATAGGGTAGATATGAACACTGTGGAGCCGTTCAATGGCATGAGGAGCGATGTCAAGCAGACAATGACAATCCTAAGATTAAATGCAAATGAAAAACATTCATTCAGTTAAAGAGCATAAGCACACCAACAAATCCCCCATTTCTTCCTCTACTTAAATCACAGCAACCTAACAGTTTTACTACGTTTAACATTTAGCAGCTACTGAGCAATTTGTACCCATAAGAAAAATTGCAAGAAGTTCCACTTACAAAAAACATACACCAACAGAAAGTATTTGAAGTATTAATGAAATGAAAACTCAGGTTGAGATAAATATAATGCATTTTTTACCCCAAATTTAAATACACATTCATTTGCTCTTTCAGAAATCATAAACAAACAAGAGTTAAAGTAATAAGACTGTATGGTTTGACAGAAAACTATAAACAATGAATAGATTTTTATTAACATCTGATAACTAACTTGTTGCCAGTTGTCAGGATCATTATGTTCACATTATATATATGATTGCATCAAGTTGAAGTGTTTAAAACAACAAAACAAGCAACTAAACTGTCATTTTACAGAGAGGCAAAACCTATAGACTCTAAAAAAAAATTATTTCTAACTTTATATAATAACACTGCAAAAGAACATGGACATTCCCAGACGGAATCAAGTGCACCCTCAGCAAGTTCGCTGATGACACCAAGCTGAGTGGTGCAGCTGACACGGTGGAAGGAAGGATGCCTGCCATTCAGAGGGACTTCAACAGGCTTGAAAGGTGGGCCCAGGTGAACCTAATGAGGTTCAACACAGCAAAGTGCAAGGTTTTGCACTTGGGCTGGAGGAATCCTAGGCACTCATACAGACTGGAAGGAGCGGTCCTTGAAAGTAGCCCTGCAGAGAAGGACCTGTGAATCCTGATGGATGAAAAACTTAACATGAGCCAGCAATGTGCTCTTGCAGCTCGGAAAGCAAATGGTATCCCGGACTCCATCAGAACAGGGGTGGCCAGCAGGGACAGGGAGGTGATTGTTCCACTCTACTCTGCTCTTGTGAGGCCCCATTTGGAGTACTGTGTCCCAGGTGTGGAGCCCCCAGTACAAGAAAGATAGGGAGCTGTTGGAGAGGGTCCAGAGGAGGGCCACAAAGATGACCAGCAGGCTCAAGAACACCCCCTATGAAGACAGGCTGAGGGAGCTGGGCTTGTTCAGCCTGGAGAAGAGAAGGCTGCAATGTGACCTAATTGCAGCCTTTCAGTACCTAAAGGGAGCCTACAAACAGAAGGGGAATCAACTCTTTGAAAGGATAGATAACAACAGGACAAGAGGAAATGGTTTTAAGTTGAGGAAGGGAAAATTTAGGTTGGATGTCAGGGGGAAGTTCTTTACTATGAGAGTGGTGAGATGCTGGAACAGGCTGCCCAGAGTGGCTGTGGATGCCCCGTCCCTGGAGGTGTTCAAGGCCAGACTGGATGGGGCCCTGAGCAACCTGGTCTTGTAATAAATGGGGAGGTTGGTGGCCCTGCCTGTGGCAGAGGAGTTGGAGATTCATGATCCTTGAGGTCCCTTCCAACCTGGGTCATTCTGTGATTCTGTGATTTCTACAAAGATGGGCTAACACAAAACTATATTCAAGTAGTTACACATAATCACTTTATTTTATTTTATTCAGTGGCCTGGGGAACAATTTGCTGGACAATGCCAAGATAAAATTTCCATTTTCCACTCCTTAGTATGACTATATAACGCAAATTTTACCAAGAACTACAGCATTAATAGTGACTCACCTTTTCTGTTATCTCCTTTATTGAAGCAACAGTTGTCACATCAAAATGTCCACTCCTCCGTTTATAATCTATAAATAGGCAATCCTTCACACCTCTCTCAATGGCTTGTTGGGAAGCTTTCATAACCTCTGTTACATGGAATCAGAAGAGAATCACTGCTCATTCCTACTTTTTAGGCACAGAACAAGACTAACAGAGCAGCCTGTAAGTTAAGATTCTTCCTTTTTTCTGCCTTTGTGCTACCATTTAATTCACATACAGATGTTACCATTTAACGCAGAAGAAATTAGTTATATCCCCATACTTACCAAGAGGACATCTGCAAAATTTTCCTGGGGATTCTTTGACCAACATATCTTTCACAGCATCAAGTAATGGTCCTAGAATAAGCACAGGTCTAGGAGAGGTACAGTCCACTTTCTGTACACGCTGATACGCCAGACTTGCAGAATCTACACACACAAAAGACTTAATTATAAAAGTAGACATTATTCTCCTGGCATTACAGTGGTAACTGTAATTGTGAAAACAACTTCACATCTGCTTTTCAGCAGAGAAGGGCCTTGAAAAATACAAAAATGCTGACTATACCAATTACTGCAATTTTCCCAACCTGACAGCTTAAAAAAAGACATTAAAAAAAATAATAATAACTGAACCTCACACTTCCTTCCTTCACTCCTCCCCTCTATTTTTTAAAAGGAATAATTTCTGGTTTGTGTTAATATTGTGAACAATACACACTAGTCACTTAATTTGTTAGGCTCTTTGAAGGGAGTGTTGTAATCAACACAACTTTTATATAGCAATAAACAAACTGAAGATTTTTGAGTGTACCCAGGATTTCTGCCTAGATTAAGCGATGAGGACAGAAATTGAGTAGTTGGAAAGAATGACTGAAACAATGCATCAAAAGCCATCTCTCTCTGCAAATGAAACATTAGTGTCAATTATTAAGAATAAACTACAAAAAAAAACCTTTTTTAAAAAAAGTTTGACAATCTGGCTTATTACTTAATACAGATTTTTTTTTTTTTTTTGCTCCTACGAGAAGTGTACATTTATCATTCATATGAATACCATTCAGAAAGGTAGGTTATTTGTTAAACGTATTGCTGCAGACATTTGAAAACAAAAAGATACCCTCTTGAGTATAACAAAGGTACTTGCCATCCAAGAACGGTATTGAGTCTGTGCTGATAGTATCAAGAGCCAGTAAATCCTTTCCATCTTTGGAACCACTTCGTTTGTGTTTATGCTTTCTCCTGAAGAATGACCTTCGTGCTGCTGCTGATAATGTCTTGGAAGAGCTGTTTTCATCTTTAGTCTCAGACATGCTGTGTCTCCTATAGAATTCCTGATCCATCCTGTAGTAGAAGAGTTACAACATGGAGAAGAGACTATTAGAAGAAAATATAAAGGAAAGCAAAGGGACTAACAAACAAAATATATAACCTGGCAATAATTAATGTGATTTTGGTAACAATTTAAAAATGTTAATTCCTGCATGTCCCTGAACTGTTCTACTAACATTATGCAATTGTGGTTGGTGCAGTCTTACATTAACATCACCGTTCACAGAAAAATAAAAATACTGGTACATTACAAGAACAAGTGCTACGCCATTGGGCTAGAGCATATTTTTGCTGTGGTTACTCTCACTTTTTGCTCTTGAATTATCTATCACAACATTGGGCTATGAGTGTTTTCCATTTCTCATTTATTATTCAGTGACATTAAAACTGAGTTGGTAGAGAAATGTATTTAAATACGTCTCCCATAAAATGATTTCTGAGAATCAATATCTCCTAGAACTAATAGAAGCAAACAAATCTTACATCAGCTATCATTAGTCAGACAATTTTAAAGACTGAGGTAAGTAACTTGTATGGTCATCACTCACATATATTTACTAGGAATCTGTCCTCTTTCCAGCTTCTGAGCATTCTCATCCAGCTGCCAAGCCATCCAGCAACCAAAGTTTCCTTGTGGTAAAGTATCATCAACATACAAAATGTCATCCTTCTTAAAGCTTAAGTCCTGTTCCACCTCTGCCACACGGTCATAAAGTGCTCTGGAAAGAAAGACATAAATATGCTCTTCAACTGATCTCCATCAACTCAAACATAGAACAAGTTTCCTCAAAGAAAATGGAACAGATTAGAGCACAGAAGTTTACAATGAAACATGCAGACTTACTATGTTACAGATTGTGTATTCATTGTCAAGAGACTAGCTGGGATAAATTAGTAACTTTGAATTTCTAAAATGTGGCAAAATAGATGTACAATCTCTTCCACGATAGTCAGTAGTTATCCTAACTGCTTTACTTTGTCATTACCAGTCATGCTCAAATACCTGATAAAGAATCCATCTCCAGGAAGCTCTTTTATCCTATTAAATTCTTCAATTCTGTATTGAGTCTTTATTTTGATATTTTCTCCGGGTTTCAACATTTCGAGGTAAGCTTCCTCAGCTGTTTTAGTTCGCATATCAATGGATCCATACTACAAAAACACAAAACCCTTAAGCGTGATACAAATCTTAACAGACAACAGAATTAGGTGAAAAACACGTAAAATGAGTCTGTTTTTCGTAATGGAACACTCCACATACAAGCAAATCTTGCCACTTAACTATAGCAATTAGTACCTTAAAACGTCTATCAGAAGTTGCAATAAAAGGCAAAACACAAACTGAATGTAGTTGGCATAACCATGAGAGACAGTTTACGCTTCTTTTAAGTAGTATGGAAGCGTAAGTTGAGAACTGCAGAAACAGGAAATAATTTAATATTTTTTAAGGGAAAAAGGTTGCCTGAGGGAAGTCAGAAACACAATTTCAAAGCAAGATCTACATCTGGATACTACTAGAGGCACAATCTCAACAGTCAGAGTATTAATGTTCAGCTGTATCTGAAAAGCTTATTAAAAGAAAAATACGCATCTTAACAGTCCTGTGAAGTAGAGAATTGTGTTAAATTCAATAGTCTTGTTTCACAGTATGTTCCATATTACTGTCTTTGTTGTCCATACAGAATTGTATTCAAGATTTTCCATTTAGATAAGAACAGCTGTCTGTAATTCCAAATAGAATACATTAGTCCTTCAAACTCATGCAACCTATGCTCTTGGTGGTAGTTCCCCAGGTCTGTAACATCAGATCTTCATATGTTGCAGTCAGAATAAAGGTTATGCATCATTTTCACAGTTTTCACGTCAGGCTCACAAAACACCTCCCATTGCAAGACAGCAAGATTCTTTGTACAACTCCCTCTGTGTACCATCCTAGACATTTTGTCTGCATGCAGGAAAGTTTTCTCAACTTACCTCAAGTATCATATCACCCAAAACTAGTCCATCAGGTCCTTTAGCTGGGCTATCATCATCTACATCTGATACAAATATTCCATACAGATTTCCACCACATATCTGGATCCCAAGATCCACTTGGGATTTTTTAACAACAACAATTCTTGGTTCAGGGGTCCTTTTGTTCGTGTCCACAGGGCCCCTTCTGATAGGAAGAAATAACACATATAGTTCAATTTAAAAACTTGCATGAAGAGCACACAACCAACTAGCCACCATGAACAATATATGAGGGCTGCTCTGACAGTAATGCCTCCTATTTTATTATGTTGTTCCACAATAACAGAAGCAGATGTTGGTGGTATGGCAGTAAAGGTTGAACCTTCTCACAATATTCTGTTACATTCTGTTGCTGTGTAACAGATGGCAGCAGAGGGGCAGTCTGACAAAATGGCACCTGACATAGAAATGCAAATGAAGCAGAGGTGTGGAGTTGAACTCCGTGCAGAAAAAAAAAATTCACCTACTGACATTCTCTCATGTGTGGTGAACACTTATGGAGATGAAGCAGTGGATATGAGCACAGTGAGGTGGTGGGTTGTGTGTTTCAGCAATGGTGACAGTGACGTGAAAGACAAGTCTATGTTCCAGACAACCAGGCAGATTTTTACAAGCTTGGCATGCAGGCTCTTGTTCATCACCGGTGAAAATGTAGAGTTAATGTTGGTGACTATATTCAAAAAAAGTGCTTTGTAGCTGACAATTTCCTGTACTGTACAACGTTATTGTGCTCTTTGTATTTGTTGTAGCTTCCACAGAAATAAATAGAAGGCATTACTCTCAAAGCAACCTATGCATACCTACGTAATTATTATTTAAAATACGCTACCTACGGATATAGTCATACGAGACAAACTTCATGTTACTTACAGATCCTTTTAACTAAACCAGTCTCATCTTACAGTTCCTCCACTCCTTGCAGACTCAATCTTTCAAATACAGACTGAAATCATGCAGTTTTACCTTGAGCCCAGTTAGTTTGTCTGCTAACTTATTTTAACCAGGCCACAACGTCTATTCTGACAATATTTTTTTCATTAAGGCAAAAATTGTTCTGTACCTAAAGGAATTTCGGGGACTTGTGGTCGGTGTGGTTTGTTTGGATGGGGGTGTCATTGTTCCTTCATCCTGTTCACTCACAGTATCGATTATGGAATGATTGTCAGGAGTTGCAGCTCCACTGCCTTGAGGGGTGGAATGATTACTCACAGGTTCTAGGCGAGAACTAATAGGAAAAAAAGAATGAAAGGCTAGTGGCTAGCATTTCACCAATGTCAAATATTTTTGATGCAAACAAAGTTTTTAATATGTCGAATAATGTACATTATTCAAAAGTCTAAGAGAAAAATAAAGTTCTATCTTGAGATGTGATCATACATCAAAATGGGATAGATAATTTCACTAAATCATACGCTTTGTCTAATTTTGGGAAACTTTCCAAACTTCTCAACTATTAAAAAAAAAAATGGTTTGAAGTACCACAATCTCCTAATCCTAAGAAGTCATTTTTAATTTCGGTTAAATTAATTATACTGAAACAAAAAAGAACATAAGTGTTATTTTGAAGTCTAGCCACCCTTACCTTGATCGTGAATGATTGCCAAGCTGATACATGTGTGGGTTATACTGAGCCAAAATAGTAATGGTGTCACACTGTTGTCCAATGATTAATCGAGCCTGCTGCTCTGTAGCATTTCTCAAATTTATTCCATTAAACTACAGAAGAAACAAACAAGAAGATGTCAAAGTTTCAAATGGAAACTAGCAAAATCATTATTTCAGTCTCCTAGTCAATTCAACAGTTAAATGCTGACTTATTTCAACAGGAGTAAATAGAATGATAGATGTCCTGCAATGATTCTTAAGTGTCTGAACTCCTTGGAAGGATTCACTAATTTTATTATTTGGTATCCTGAGCAATCCTTTTACTACTGAAAGACATAAATATTCTGTACTGTGTTATGATTTGCTATAACTGATTACGTGCAAGTTGGTTCAGATTATTGATCAGAAAAAAAAAATAATCAAGACTTAAAAATAAATTTATATCCATAATCAATTCAGGTCCATTTTTAGTCATTCACACACTGTGCTTCAACAAACACATGCACAAATGCATTTACAAAGCAACTTTGCACATTATAAAATCATCTTCCATGTATTTATTTAGTGCTTCAGGTCAGAATCCTAATGCAGCTGATGTAACTGATTATTTTTTAAACCAGCTATCCCAGATATGGATATAACCAAACAGTAGTAGCACAAAATAGTAGTACAAGCTAACTGTGTATTTACTCATCTTATCCTGGAGAGCATGACTTTGGGACTATGTTGTTTAAGTACCTAAACTAGCTAGTTTAAAACTGACATATAACTATAAAAGACGCAAAGCACATCTACCATCAAGACATTTTATACTAATGCCTGACAAACAGCCACTAACAATTACACTTACTGGACTACCACAATACAGAATAACTCTGCCACTTCTCACAATACACAAGCTTTCACAAGGTGTTCTTTTGAGGAAGGTAGTTGTTTCTGGACTTGTATGAACAGATTAAAAGTCATAAGAATAGTAAGCAAATAATTACCTCTAGTAACTGATCACCGTACTCAAGCCCAGCTTGATGCGCAATGCTCCCACCTGTTACTTTAGAGACAAATATTCCACCATTTTCTCCACTCACAATGGAAATTCCTAGTGGCTCAGAACCCTTCTGCACTTTAACATGACGTGGCTCTTCCATGTAGGGCCTTATAGAGGAGAAGGTTAAAACTAATTTGAACAAAATTGCACTTAAACCATAATGAAGTCAGATTTATATTACACACTTTATGGCTGTCTAAGTTGCAATAAAAAAATAGGTTTAAACAGTTACTTAAAAAAAATTACTGTCAACTGCTGTAAATGCATTCCTTTAACACCATGCAATGTACAGTGGCAGAATTAAATGTATACCAATTACACAACTGCTATAAAGCGTTATGGTAAATATGAATTACAAATAGTATGGTTGGGAAGTTGGTAGGAAATAAACTTCCAGATCCATACTATATAAAAGTAGTTTAGCTACAGTATATAACATGTAATTTACAAACCATATTCCAGAAAAGTATGTGACTATTATAAATGCTGGGAGTCTTTACTGGCCATGAAAATAAATATCATAAATGATGAGACAATAAATCAAAGAAAAACAATGCACAATATCAGATTTCATATTTGTATGCAGGGAAACATAAATTAGTAATGAAAATTAAGCAGTTGCAAACTCAAGCCATTAAGACAGCAGTTTGCATGGTATCATTACAATTACCATGCAAATTCTCCTCAGGGCAATTATCCAAACGTAAAATAGCACAAAGTGCGCAATACTGCTTGCGAAGGACAACCTTATATCAGGCCAACCTCAAACTCCTTAGTGATGAGAACCTAGGCCTAGGAGCCACAGGGATTCTCAGAAAAGACCTATTACGGAACAGATATCTGAAAGATGGAGAAGATTTGAGAAGAAAAGAACACTTAGAAAAGGACACACAGTAATACAACACCAGTAAGTATAACAAGAGAATGGATCTTATGAAAGAAAATCCTGATACGTTCCCCTTTCCTCCCCCATACTTGGAGATGTATCCACCCATACAAACAGGGCTAGTCCCTCCATGGTGTGAATAAACAAACAGGAGCATCCCAAAAAGTGCTGGTTCATGTTACGATGAACTCAACAGAGTCTACGCAGCAAAAGGCATCACCGGGTATTCAGAATGGAACTACTTGGAACAGTGGTGGATTTAGGTCCCACTAACAGTGACTGCAGGTCTTGGCAGCCCTTCTAGTACACAATTTTAATAGCATTATACTAGTTTTGATAAGCATTAATAGGAGGGTCTTCTTTCCTAACACTTGATTACATAAATTAGACATTCCCTAAGCAGTGCAGACTGTTTCAATTAAATCCTGCTGTTCGGTTATCAGATGAGTTAAAGGAAGTTAACTGCTACTAACATATGTAGCAAATGAAGGGTGCCTTTGGAAAGAGTAGGATTTGGGGCACGTGTGAGGGGAGGGAAGAGGACACAAATTCGTTAACTATGCTTAATGTTTCAGTCTTTGAAGGCGAGCATCTGGTAGTTTTCTGAAGCAAGGACATAACAACTTGTCAGCTTATTACTGTACAAAAGAAAAATTGTCAAAAAAGAATGCAACTTTGAGACATAATCTTATCAAATCAACATCACTATTAGAGGTAATACCTACCCTTGGAGCTTGCCTATCAATGTACTGAAGATATAACAGTTTTGAGTTATTCTGTGTGTTATCAAAACACAGGACTAAAATCACTGATGTTTTCAGTGTTATATACAAAAAAATTCTTACTATCAGCAAACTAGAACCAAAGCTGTCTCTCTGCTCTTTTTTCATTTTTTAAATACATATAGCTTATCTTATCTGAACCACGCTAACTCCCAGAAAACTGGCACTTAATAAACTACTTTTAAAACTCGTTATGAATATATACATCATGATGTAATGTGAAGCCTTTTACTTAATATCACAATGAGATTACATACTAATGGGCCAAAATAAAATTCATCAAGGTCTAATAGCTGATTGAATACTAGAACTATATTTTTTTTATCTATCATATCCTTATGCATGTATTTTCCATTTGGATTGGAATGAGTAAGAATCAAACCCACACAAATTGCACAGGATTGTATCTCAAGAAAATACAAAATGAAAGGCAACTAGTAATGCATATAGTAGGGAAATAAGAATAAAGTACAACAGAATGGTAGCATTAAAAAGGTATCTTACTTGGTAAGCAGCGTTTTTAAAATCAAATGAAGCACACTCTTCTACAGTATTCAGACTGCCTGCCAGAATCACTAAATGCTGCTTAGAAATAAGTTGTAATTGATCACATTTCTTTAAATTTTCACTTAAATTGGTTTTCCTAAAAAAAATAAATCAACAGAACAGAAACTTTTTAAAAAAATCTGTATTATATGATATGGGGAAAGGCCAAGCAAATTGCTTATATTCTGTGGGGAGGACAGGTGACAGAAAAAAACAACCATTTAAAGATGCTATCTAGGCATCATCACACATTTGTTTAGGATACATTTAATTCAGAAACACCTATTTTAATAACAGCCTTTGTATTTCTGGGGTGTGTGTTTTTTTCCTGAACAAAATAATATTCTTTTTCAACTGAGGGAGTCATCCAGACTACTGCTTATACATGGTACACCAAGAATAAAAGGGTTGGAGACTGACTGTACTTTGACCTTCAGATGAATATTAATATAAAATGTTAATTCCCAGAGATTAGAATGTGCATTTTGTACTGACAGAGCATTATAAGGATATCAAAAAACTAGCTTTTGCCACTGAACGCTATACATAATCATTAGTCATGTGAAAAAGATAATAAATAGTGACTTGGAATTTGCAATTGACAAGTAGAAGAACATTTATATAAGAAAACAAACATAGCACAAAAGTCAAAAAGAAGTATAAAAGAATGAAAAACCCACAAAGACCTCTTCCATTCCCTCTCAAAGTCGCACTGTAAACAGTATATAGTATCACTACAATAACTTAGTGACAGATTCTTTTAACTACACAAAAAGCATTTCATATAACATTTTATGAATAGCTTTTTATTACTACCAGCAAACTTAGAATACAGAATATCCTTATTCCTTCATTCACATTCTTATAGTCAGTCCTTTTACACAAGTTGGGCAATACAAGACAGTCCTGAAGTCCACATAAATGTAATCTATTCCAGCACATCATAGATCTCTTATACTGCCTGGAGGACATTAAGTTGTCTCAGTGTAAAGAAAAGCCTGAATCAGATTTGTGTCTTATTGTCCAATACTTTGAGTTCATACAAACTGTTTTATATATTCAGTCTAGCCAGATAGTGATGTCCAAGACTGATACCATAAACAACAAATCTTAAATGTATTCATAATGAGATGAGAAGTCATTAACATAAATTTCATGATCTTAAGAAAACGATAATATCAGGTTCAAACTGTGCAGGAAGGTATGCAAAGATTTGATGCTTGTAGTGGTCCAGGTACAGCCAAGGGGATCACAACAGATTATGTACATATGGATATATTCTTGCAGTAACCATGTTATTTTTATTTATCTGGCTGAACTGAATCAAGGCACAGCGGTTAGAGCACATATTGTACAATACTAAGGCAGTTGATAATTAACTATCAAATATTACTAGGTATTTTATTTAGTTTTCTAAAGTACAGAACAAGCCTATCATAAATAAGCATCTGAGGTAGCTCAAGTGAATGTATCCCAATTCAGACTGTATTTGGCATGGCGGCCATTAATCTAACATGAAAAAAAGGAAATCTTTATGAAATTCCTTATACTTCTGAATTGAAGACATAGGTTTTAAAGAAGAAATTTATACAAAGATTTTTATGTACTTTGTAAAGAAAAGAAAAACATTAAGTAACAGGAACACAAATGCATCTCTGTGCCTTCATATTCATCATTTATATCAACTGTTCACATTCCTTCTAGGCCAGTAAATGTACAAGATCTTGTTGGACACGTTCCTATAAAAAGCAAATAATGTGGGGACCTTACCTATCTTTTCTACGTTCTCCAGCAGATACTGGGCTAATGGAAATTCTAGGTAAAGTAGAAAGGGAGTTCTGAGATTGGCTGCTGGCAAAGGAAGATGTTTCCAAGTTAAGAGGTGACTGTGGAGGAGTTATCAAGCTGGGACTGCTACATTCAGAGTGTGACAATGAGCCTACAAAACCAAATCAAAACAAAAACACAAAATCAAGTTAGGTTTTAGTGTACTGCATTTGTCATAATTCAGAGATCTACAGAGACATAGGGAATGATACCATACATATCTGACCAAACCATTTGCTAGCAATCTGGTAGAGCTAAGGAAAGCCAGCCTTCTAACTTAGGTAACTAAATTTAGACTTTGCAAACTCACTGCCCTTAGCGTCTATATAATAAATGTCCTCTATAAACACGCATATACGTATTGCCATTCTCACCATAGAAAGCTGGTACAGAAAAGGAACATTCAGTAGTTTGAAACTAGAAAGACCAAGTAACAGTACAATCAGTAATACAACAGTATGCAAAATAACACATTTAAATAATTAAAAAAATAATGTAGGTAATTTCACTGTCAAAACAGTTAAGACATCATTCCACATGAAAACTGCAACCATAAAACACAGCTCAATAGTTACTTTTTTGTTTCATTTTTTCTAGCGTGTCATGTCCTAGAATCAACTAACAGAGAGGAACTGCTTTTAGTTAGAATTTTTTTTTTTAGTTCCATTGTAGTAAAATATAGATTTTGTAACATTCATAAAATTGTTGTATTTAGATTTTTGAGCAACTTCATTCAGTCACTGACAAGGCTTTGAAATGGAAATAGTGAAAATACTACAAATAAAATTACCTCTGTCAGAGCCCATGACGGACCTTGGATATCTTGGCGTTAAAGGGATCTTAATCCTTTCTGTTCTGTACTGCAAGTTACTCGAAGAACCTGTTTTTAGAACAACAAAATTATAACTTGCCAAATTTTAAAGGAATAACATGAAAAAAATATGTTTACACTCTACTTTTTCAATAAGCAGAAAAATGGGCTCTGAATTTCTGCAGAAGCATTAATGATTATTATTATATACATTGTGTCTAACATACTTCTGATAGTTACATGGTGAGTACAAACAGCACAGTGCAGTCATACAGTGCATATATACAGTTCATTCTTCATTGAAAAATATTTAAAATATTTTTGATGCAACTGCAATTTAACTGAAGTCTAAGCAAGAAACTAACACTTGAGGTTACTAAGAGCCCATGGGCCTTGACAAAAAGTACTTAAAACATTTTTATTACATTCTGCTTGGATGAAGACATTATTCCCTGGCACTGTTTCCTAACTGCTGTGACTTTTTGTTGCTGTTGTGGCTACAAAGCTGCCATGCTCTATTCAAACGCAATTGTAATGACTGATGGAACTCAGGAACACATGCATGCACAAAAAAGGTTGTACATAATTTAAAGTGAAAAAAATTCTACAATGTTAAAATGCTTAAACAAAACATACATTTTGTTTGGTACTATTTAGATACACGTAAATGTCTTAAATGTCAATCAAGTAAACACAATTGCAACTTTTTTCCAACA
Source organism: Tragopan temminckii (assembly GCA_028571105.1). Taxonomy (NCBI): domain Eukaryota; kingdom Metazoa; phylum Chordata; class Aves; order Galliformes; family Phasianidae; genus Tragopan; species Tragopan temminckii. The sequence goes on along the minus strand of JAOWBP010003659.1, from coordinate 11,554,813 downwards.
AGATGATTTACAGCAGGTCATTACTTTTTTGTTCTGTACGCTCTTTCCTTTTCTCATCTCCACCTCAGTGAACCTCAAAAATAATTTGGCTGGACATTCCATCTTCAGGAGGATACTTCCAAATAATAATAGGTGTTGAAAGGAGAATTTTGCATCTCTTACAAATAATACTTTAAAAGAGACTATTAAGAGCAAATTAAACAAGGCCACTTCCAGGGAACACCACTGGACATAAAACTAGAAAAATGAAGCAAAGAAATACAGGAAGCCTTTTAGGCTTTGCAAGCTTTGGCAATTCTATAAATCATGAAAATAAGGAATTTTCTATTTATTATTATTCTCCTGTATACAAGAGTCTCACATGAAATAAATCAGAAACGCAAGTTACCAAGTCTTGCACTGGATGGCAGTGAATTTGAGCCATGAGATGCTCTTGTACGTGGATTTTCAGAGTATTCATTGGAGTGCTTATGACTCAGGTCCAAGCTCAAACGACCTTGATGCTGGGCACTACATCAAAGCAAAAAACAGGGCAATAGTCAGAACTGGGCAAAGTGTCTCAGCAAGCAGTAAATTAGCCAACAATTTTGATTATCCTTATCCTGAGTAAAATGAATTCTCCCCACTTCTCACTTCCTAATTGCCCCATCATTTTACTAATTAAGACAACAACTCAAAGAAAAGAGAGCCCAAAGTGCTTTAAAAAAGATGGAGAGACTTGAATTATTTTGTTTAGAAAAGTATATTTTTTTAAAATAAAAAAACAATGTTACAAAGTAGTTGATTAAAAAAGTAATTTCTTTTTCAGCATTAGTCAGCAGAAGAGAAGGGAAAGACAATCAGTTTCTGAAAGACGTGAAAGCAATTGGCAAATCATGCTATTGAGAAGTTTGAGTCTAGCAGTGCTTCACTCCACACTGAACAAACCAGCTACCTGAAGCAATTTCATCCTAACATGAACAAAAACTTAAGGTGATAGAAAGTTCAAAACACCTGGGATGCAGATGCTGATGGCATATCTGGCTGGCAACGGATGGGCAATTGTTGGCGTGTACTCTGTGGCTCCACGCAGTATAGATGGGATTTCGCATGACTGCAGTTACTGCAGGGCACGGTGCTAAGCTTCTTGGTACAGTACCTGTTTAAGATAATACAAATACAGTCTTACCAACATTACTAGCATATAAATTCCAGGTAACAAGTATATTTAAATAGTTGCATAATTATGTATTATTGTTTGCATTCATGTTTATCTATAATTATAATTTACTACCATATAGACAAATAATGAGCATAATTCCATGCTTTTTAAGTACAACATCGATATATTTTGAATCTGAATTATAATTTTTCTACCATCAGTAACCAAGTGCCTTGGATTACAGAAAAAAAATCATTCACGTCATTTCACATAATTTTCAAATACACTTGTACCTAAAACACTTTGTTTTCAACTGTTAAACTTTACACCGCAACAAGAATCTCATTTTTCTCTCTGTATAGTCATCTGCCAGAAACAGAAATTTTTATTCCGTACTTGAACTATCTGCAGTTAAAACCATTTAACCATTCTTGTTCTTCTTCTGTTGTCTTAGAATCCCACTTCTGACATGTCTGATGGTTTTGGATTACAGTATTTCATATCTATTTATTCAGAAAATGTATTACTCAAGCTGTTCACTGAAGTCACTCATCCTTCAGTACTCGATCAATTTCCTCTTAAATGAGTATTATAGCATAACACACTACAGCAGAAACTTACATTTCAAGACATATCATCTCATGTAGATTTGACTTGATTAGGTTATTATGCGGGAGAAGGAAAGTGATATGAAAAAGAGTAACAAATCACAGAACAAAAGTTTCTTTGAGCTGAGATACAATTGAGCATCTTTACATTCTGAAAACTGGATGGGATGACTGGGTCTAAAGCTGCCCATTATTCTGTATACACAAGTTATTACCTCTAACATAGACTTCAATAAGTTTTCCATAATTTTGAATCTGAAGCAACTTAGGGATTACACAAAAAATTGAGGGTAAATTCATAAAAATCAATGTTTTCTTGGACTGAAAATCAAGTATCATATGTAACTGCTGAAGCTAACTATACACTGAAGACTGAACAATCCATCAGGCAACAGATCTAACCAGGTCTAACCAAAATGCATCTTGACCAGTTTAAAATAACTGGTGTACAATAACCTCATTAGCTCTTCAAAGCACTCTGTTTAGTCTGTGCCAACTTTAAAGCAGCTATTATGAACTTCAATAGCAACAACTGTTGGGATAAGTGAGACAACATGCTATCTGTTTTCCATTCTACCTGATCAAATTCATTTTTGTGTGAGCTACTTCTGAGACTCCTCTTCAACAGCTTCGAATCTCAAATACACTTCTAATCTTTAACTTAGATACACTAAGATCACGACCAATTGGGGCATTCTATTTCGTATACTCCAAGAACGTTATTCCCAATAGATAAAAATTAATACATGATGCTTTCTGAATATCAAGTCTTTTTGCTTTGAAGTACTTCAGAAGCTGACTGTAGGTAACATGCAGGTTGCATCCACTTACTGTTCACTTTCAAAAACTCTAGAAATATTATTTGTCTCCCTATGCACAGACAACCAGTTGTTCACCACTAACACATTCAGAATTCCTGTGCAACACAGAATCAGATGAAACAAATCCTTCAGACGGGAGCTGTTCAGTTTCTTTGATGGTTCTCACATAGATTAGACTTCTTTACAGTCCAGAAACTGAAAACATAATGTTCAGATTACAAAAGAACAGGAAAATACATTTTGTATTTCATATTTCTTTTGCCTTATCCTGACTGATATGGACAGATTCCTTGCAGCATTCCAAGAAAGTAAATATGAATTCTTACCTAATCCCAGGGTAGATATATAGAATATAAGAGTGTAACTGAGCTTATTTCTGGAATACAGTAATTAACAGGGTGAGATTTTACAGTTAGTATTCAGGATCTCAGAAAGAAGTCCATGCTAGACATCTCTGACTTGAGCAAAAAGAGGGCACTTGTCGTCCTCATCAGCATCACTCACCTGATGACATGCCTCCAGTGTACAAGTTGGAAGACACAAAGCCATCACTATGCCTAGCAGAACGTTTTGGTGAATACAGTGCCCACTCCTGTAGCTCTGGAGACAGGTGTTCCTCACTAGCTGGTGTATATTTCTGCACCTACAAAACCAGAAAATTTGATTAAAGGCAGTTGGAGATACAGAAGAAAAAAAACCCTCAAATTCCATAGACAGTAATCAACTTCAAACTTTTCAGTACGTATTCCAGAATATGCTTGCCACCACTTAGTATGACAGTCCTTGTTACACCTTTACTTCATCTTCCACTGATATTATTCACTTCTACCCCTTCTTCCTCCAGCTTGTTGTTACTATTTTGTAAGCTTCTTAGGCCAAAGTTTGAAACTTATCTGATATATTTTCTATCAGTACAGTACACCAGAGTTACATTTCTCCTTCAAAATACTACTTTCACAGAACATTTCAAGCTTAGATCGCATTCTTTAGTACATGTACTCTCATGTTACTTTAGCCACTATTGCAAGTGTTGCCAAATGAGAGCTGGCTAATAAACCACAAAATATTTTCCTCTAAGCCTGCATTTTGAGATACACATGGAGCAACACCTCCAACATAATGATACAGGTTGTGGAGCCATTGTAGTTTCTGTTCTGTACGTAGTGAACAGACACTGGTGTGTCAGCCACCCTCCCCAGCTTTGTACCACCAGCAAACTTGCTGAGGGTGCATTCTATCACTTCACCCAGGTCACTGATGAAAATGTTGAGCAAGACCACACCCAAATCTAGCATAGTTTTAGTAGACAAAGACCATTCCGTCAAAGTAATTTTCAGAGTGAATGGTGTCAACTCAGAGGCACAATACCACCACTGTTCTCTAGTCAACAATTTTAAAGCCCTAATTATTTTCTTAGACACTGGAGAGAAACTAGGGGAGCTGGAAAAAAAATAAACATAGAACTCAGACTTAATTTAACCCTTGAGATGGAAATGTGCAAATACCTCAGGAAACCTTAAAAAAAAAAAATTTAAGTCTATAATATGATTTTATTTTTCTCCATAGACTAATACCTATATGATTATTCTGGCATGGCAAGGTACAGTGCAGGAAAGGTAAAGAAAATGACATTCTAAGTCATTTTGATGTTGATTGCATGCAAGGAAAAATAACTCTTTAAAACTTGAGATTTCAGGTGGCAAATACACATAGCACCTTTTTTCCAAACTGAACAAACCCGAGGTGGTGGACCTGAAACTACATTATTGACTATTCTACTTCATTCTATGTGGTCAGTTAAATAGGCTAGTCATCCTATATCACAGAGAATTTTTTCTCCGCCTTCCCTGGTAGGATGTTACCCAAAATCTCCACAGTCAAATTTATTTAACCAAATGACAGATCGACTTTGAACAATGTTGTTAAATCATATTCTTACAAACAGTCCATCTTTATAGTGCAATGAGTCTAATGGCCTGCCAATTTCAGATTACATTAGCACTTATGTAAACGCACAAAATAAAAAACGTCACTATGAATGGTAAACCTTTTTCCCCTAATCTGTAGATTGAGTCAAAGAGATTTCTGAAAAGAAGCCCTAATAAAGCTCTTACAGGAAAGAGCCCTGATCCTCCACAGAAAACAGTGAAAATCAAAATGGAGTTACAAAACAGAACCCAATCATTCTGTTTGGTGGTCTTGTATTTTGTGATACTTGCAACAATTGAAGGAACAGCTCCTCAAGGGAATTGGATTTTGTGAACAGGCTCCATTTCTCCTGTTAGGATATGTAACTGGGTACGCAAAAACACTTCTGAAAGTAGAAAATATTCATATCGAAGCAAAAAAAAAAAAAAAAAAAGCTAACAGATTTTCATAGCAAAATTTTACCTGAAGCGCAGGATTAGGAATGGGCATAGGGGTCATTTTATGTCTCAGAGCAGGAGCAGATTTTGGCCTTGGCCTTTTTATCTCCGGTTCTTCAACTCTTTGAAAGCCAATGTCATCTTCACAGGATTTCCTTGAGGATAGATGAGTACAGTCAATTCCCTCCTCACGATAATAACTTCCAGCATTCCTGCTGCGCCCCTTGAGGGTAGCAGAGTCTTGTTTAAGTGCCAAGGAAACTGGAGCTTGGGCAGTGGCTGGGCTAGTAGGTGGTGATCCAGTTGTTACTGTAGACTCCGAAGCAGAGCTTGCCTGCTGTTTATGTTTAAATTTGATGGAGTCACTTCTCTTAGGAGGAGTTGGAGGAGTTGACGCCACTTCAGCTTTTGATGGCTGAGGTGAATGGCCTGTCACCTGATTTGGAGAAAGGTACTCTGGCTTAGGAGGAGTTGGCGGCCTTTTGAAAGTATCAGGGTCAAAGATAGATTTCCTTTGTTTTGGCTTTTTGTACACAGAAAACTTTTCTGTTTCTGTTGCTGAGATATTAACCATGACTTTTGGCCAGGTACCACCACTATGTTTAGTACCATGTCCTTTGTCAAATGCAGTCTCAACCACCATACAGTCATTTTCTGTAGGTTCATAAGGCAGCCTCCTGTTGTCCAAGTCAACAACTCCATAGCCTCGGTCCCCATATGTCTCTGGGTTGAAGGAGCTGAGACTATGTTCTGAATTACTGTGGCAACTGTGCACTGTGCTCCTATGAGAATCTACTCGTAACGTGTTGTTAGGGAAGGGTTTGTGATCACAAAATGAACGATTGCCCTGATCATTCTGGTCCTTCTTGACATCCATGATGTCTGGATTGAAAATGTCAGTCTGTGTTGAGCTGTTGAGTTTCAGATTTCTTTTGTTTTGGGCTTGTATCTCTGATGCATGAACCCTACAGTTTGATATTTTTTCTGAATCCTTCAGATTTTCAAATATATTTTGACCACTCCAAGATGAACTCTGAGGAAAAACCTAAAAAAGAACCAACAAAAATTAAAAAGACAACAAAAACAACAACAATCCACCACATAACAACCTTAACTAAATCTGATTTCTATTTAATTTCTGCTTAGCACAAACGATATTCTAGTCTCCTTTATTTACTTCAATCTGAACGGAGATCCGCACATGCAGATATGGATACGTCTGGGAAAAATTTAATATAGTCTTGCAGATTCAAAGCAAAAGATGGATAAAACGAAGCCAGATTTTTCTCTGAAACAATTTCAAACGGGCAACTCTACACGGTGGCAGAAGCACTGAACAAACAGCAAAAGGACCTCAATTCTACTTCTATCTCTGTTCAGTGACACTAGTAATCATCTTTCATTGCCCACTGCTTCACAAACATTTCATCTTTTTCAGTTTCTTAAAAACTCGAGCTCTCACAAGCTGGAATTATCACTGACTGAACCTTTTTGACAGGTCCAGTGTAATGGGATTCTAACCGAAACAATATTTTTATAACACTAAGTCTGAAAAAGAACTAGTACTTATCCCTGATGATAGAGTTCAGTTTTCTGTGCAACTCCCTTCTGGCCAAGAGTGAACTGTAGTCAGGAAGCAATTTATCTTTCATGAACAAAACTGCTGCAGCTCTGAAGCAGAAAGCAGTAAGAAAGAAACAACTGTGCTGACAGTCAATTTGTGTGACCAGCAAACAAATGGGAAAAAAAATAAGAGCAATAAATAAATTTTATTTCCTACCAGAAGGCACAATATCCTTACTCTGGAAATAACTATTTAGTGTACCATCAGTGAAATACATCCAGATGATCTTGTTATTAGCAAAGACTTCCTCATGGTGATATACTCATTTTTAATACACTCTTTCCTTAAGAAGTAAGATAAAACCGTTAAAGAAAATTCTGCAAGTTTAGCTTTTCCTACTCACCTTCAACAATGACAGAGTAAGGGAATCCCTGCAGTTTCGTAACAAAGCTTCACATTCATTAAGTGACTTATTATCTAGTGCAATGCCATTGATCTACATATAAAACAAAACAAAACAAAAACAAAGAAACAAAAAAACAAAACACAACTGAGATGAAATGAAAGCAGCAGATGGGAAACACCTAAAGGTACCACCTCTGAGAGAGGGAAAACATGGTTTTGTGTGTCATGCACATAACTGAAGTCAGGTTGACCACATCATGCATTTACCTGTTCTCCACTAGAAGCTTAGTCTCCTATATATTTTTATTCCTAGTAGAGATACTATTTAGCAACACTTGTTTTATTACATTAGACTTTATGCATTTGTACCTCCAGAGTAGCGACATTTTGTTTCACAGGAGCTCATAAATCATAAATAAATAAATACAAATCGGTAGAATGTATTCAGACTTACAGCAATTATTCTGTCTCCCACAGTAAGGGAACCCTCTTTGGCAGCTGGGCTTCCAGACACGACAGCAGCAACAAATATTCCATTTTCTAGACTTACCCCACTATCTGAAATTCACAAAATAAACATTAATTTACTCCTCCAATTCAAATAAGTTGCTCAAATAACTACAAATCTGACCTGCATGCAGGATTAAGAAATATAACTACCAAATCAAATGAGATCTCAATCTCTAACAACCCTTTCAAAGAAAGGCAAAAACATGAAAATAGAGATTTGGGGTATCCCAGAACTTAATGTGATCATACAGACTAGGACTGACTGGTAGGTTTAGCTAAATAGAATTATTATATTTATGGAATAAACCTATCACAAATATGATCATTCTTAGTTTGATGACAACAATTCATGAAAATCCCTATCTAGTAGGTAGTAACAGGTAAAATGAGTTTTAAATAGAAGCTCAAAACATGTACCTCAATTTCATGACATTGTTGGATGGAGAAATGGGTACCATTTACATCCAGCCTTTATATCCATTACCTTTATGCCCAGAAACATTGATGTGAAGTGGTGTTATCACTCGTCCACCCAAGGACTTCCTTCTTCGAACCACCATGTTAATAACACCTCCTCCATTTAAAACAGCTTTTATAACTTGCTTTTTATCCTTATTAGTAAGATCCACGTCATTTATCTTCAGCAACCAATCATTTACTCTGGCAGATAAATACAAATAGGGAGAGGCCATTGTTACAAGCATGCTTTGCTGGATGTAGCACAAACGTAACATTCAGGAAAAGGGATACAATGGAAGTGATATCTTAAAATGCTAATCCTCAATTATCTAAATATTTTAGGTATTGCAATTTCCTCATCAATATTAATAAGGTAGACACGGCCAATGATTAAAAAAGAAATAGTCAAAACTGAAGACTTTGCAATATGCTCAATATTTTGTTTATGATTAACAAAAAACATACCTTCCAAAGTAAAACCCTACCTTAATCGACCATCCACAATACTTCCTTTGTCTACTTTGGTAACAAAGATCCCACAGTCTCCAGGAAGGTATGGTTCATTCACACCTTCTGCCACATCAAAACCAAGTGCTTTCAAGTCCATATCGTCCTAATAAATATTATTAACAAGAGACTCAATTGTACTGACAATTACATTGTGCCTTTGCCTGTTCACAAGAGGCATTTCTTTAAGCTTGTCCAACGTCCTTATATTCACAAAGTATCTTTTACAGGTAAATTCTTGTATTTTTTACTTCAATATATAAGCTCACAGTTTCATCAGGCATTAGACCGTGGGGCATTAGGACAATCATTCTATCTCAAATTAAAGCTGAGATAGTGTATTAGAGAAACTTTGCAGAAAAGCATGTAAGAAAGCAAGTTCAGACATGCACAACCTGTTTTAAAACATGATGCTGGATGCACCTTGAGAGAAAAAGGACATGTTTCCTAAGAACAGGCATCACTTGAGGAAGAAGCAGTTATAAAGGTAGTAAGTCAGTATTTTATCTCAGAAATATATTCAGAAAAAAGATGAGCTTTGATATTGGTAAAGAACAGAAGTAAGTAGGATCAAAATTTTTAACATTATATGAAACTGATTCCAAACATAGATTAGATGTGATATTCTACCAGCCCTAGACCCAAAGAGATAATCTTCAATGTGAAATGCTATAACTACATTTGACAAATCAATCACTGAACTGAACTGGGAAATGTTAATTTAATGTTTGCTTTGGTAAATGAGTAGGTCACTGGACAAAAAAAAAAAAAAAAAAAAAGGTTAAATAAGATTCAGTGCATCCAAGTGATAAATTGCTATTTGCAATGTTAAATAATACCTTTAAAAAATTAGGAAATTCTACTTCAAACTGGACCAAAAATATACCAAAATCCTTATGATTCCTCCATAAGAACATAGAACTCCTTCTACATAAGAAGTTTATACAGAAATGAGTAGGGCTGCTGGAAAATAAAGATGGAACAGAGATCATAGTATCACTGTACTATCTAAGTGAATATTATTTCTCCCATTTTTGAGCTGAGTGATTATGTAGAACACTGGCATAAGCAGACAGGTCATGCTGAAGCAAAAATAAAGTGATTTAGACTTATTCACTTCCATAATCTCCATACAGAAATTAAAATGCTGGTAGGTCAGTGAGGATTTCCTCGTGTATCCTATCAAGGTTGGCACAATGTCATTACTACAATTTGATATCTAGATGCTGTTTTAAGTGAAACACAGAGTGGAGGACTGTGTGTATGTTCTACAGGGTCAAAAAATGACCACTAGCAAACAGTGAACTGCATCTACCAAAAATATTAAATAGAAAATAACACACAACTTGAATAAAGAACGGTGAAATATAAGCTCCAGACTACAACGAGGAAAAATAAAATGAAATTATACTACTAGAATAATAAAAGGATGTAGAAGTTTTCTTCATGGTGTAGGAGATTAGCATCCTTTCAACCCGGAAGTCTAAAATGAAGGGCCATGCTGCATTAAAATACATGTTCATCAGAAACATATATCTGTATTAAAATTTCTAACTGCCATGTCTGAGCAGGAAGAGGTGAAATAGCAAGTTAGTGCTTAATAGTTCTGTGCACAGATAATAAATGATGTTGCCTTCTACAGTAGGTGCCATTGCATCTTAAGTTCATGCCATGTTACTGCCATTTCCGTAATAAACCACCAATTTTAAGAATACAGTATTTAAAGGTTCAACTATTTTTATTTATACTTAGTATGAAAAAAGACAAAGTTTGTATGTTAATAACTTGTTTTTGTCAATTTATTTCATCTAGATGTTACTTGAAATATGCCTGGTTCCTATCACTACAGAGAACTAAAAAAAAAAAACCCCACAATACTTTTTGTCATATAGCAAAAAATAATGCATATAGCATCAAGATGTTATAATAGACTTCAAAATTGATCAATATACAAAATAATGCAGTTAGCATCTTTGACTCACTCTGTCTTTTTCAAATTCCACTACTTCTGTTTCCCACTCCAGAGAATCTGTGTCTATGGCTGAGTCATGGGAACTATGGGCCATCAGTTGACGGAATCTGGCCTCCTTTTCCAACTGATTCTCCATCTTCTCTCTAAGGAAATAAAATACTTATATATACAGAGAAGCCTTTTAAACAAACTGATGCATAACATTATAATTGCGAGATGTTTTCTAAGTAAAAAAATCCAAGCTGTGCCAGAAAGCTGCCCTCTGCTTCTATTTTTCCAATAGCCTTTGGCTACTGCTGAATACTTCATTTTCTATATATCATGCTAACTTACTCTTTTCTGTTGCTTGCATTGCTTTTGTATGGCTGTCATGTACAACTAGAATTCCTACATGACTCTTCCAAACTGCATCTAATTTATCCTCATATGAGCTGCAACAGTATGCTTACAAGTGCACATAATACCAAAAGCAAAATCTTTACAACAAATCATTGAGATGACGTATGTTTTGTTTTTTTTTTTTGCATTCATAAACTAATGAGATAACAGTTGAGAGGAACTAAACTGCAATTAATCCAACTTCAGTGAAAGAGTTTGTTTAAGTATATCTCCAGAGTAAAAGGATTAAAAATCTCTCTCATTAATATGATAAAACAGTTAAAATGGGAGGACTTAGAACCTCGTATTTCCACATAACTAAAAACAATTCTAGTGACATATTGCTAACTCACAGATGCAGTTAATGAACCAAAGTCATCACAAAGATTCCACAGAGTTTAAAATATCCTACGACATACTTCAGTTCCTTCAGTTCACGCACAGCATCATTTTTCTGCTTCCTCATGTCATCCAGATTGCGAAGAGCTTCAGCCAAGTCACTCACAGCCCGGTCCCTCTCCCTCCGTAAGTTGTCACACAGAGTCCTTTAAAAGCAAAAAAATAGTTTCACAAGATCTCAGAAAAAAATTATATATATATATATATATATATAATTATTTTATATAATAATGAAGCAGAAAAAATTACATACTCTAGGCTTTATGGAAAAGCTTGTCAGGATAACTGAAGCTTTTTTCACCTCTTACAATACTTTATTTTTACTGGTCTTCTTTAGAACAGAAAAAAATTCCTGTGAAAATATTTTGCCTTAGTTCCTTACATGTGTCTAATAACAAGGCAGGTACCCTTTGTCAAATATCCCCAAAGGTAAATAATTATTTGAAGGACTATAGGTATAGCAAAGTATATCAGGACTAAAACAAGCCTTCATTTGTCATTCTTAGCCAGCAGTGCTGATAGGCTCTCTGGTATTTACTTAGAGACATGTTATGGTGATAAAAGAACAGACAAAAGAAAATGTCTGGTAACATGCCCTCAACTTCAAACAAACAAATCCACTGATAGTTAACGCAGAAGTTCCAACAAGTTGAAAAAAACGCAAGCAAAATCCAATAAGTCCTAGAATTTCATTAGCTGCACAGAAGGTGTTACAAAAGATCTGTCATGTACCAGCTAACATTTATTTACCGTATACTTTCCCTCTCTGCAACAATCTTATCTCGTTCTTGGAAAGCCCAGTCTCTCCTGCACTTGGCTACTTCTGCTTCCTGGACAGCTTCCTTCAGTTCTTGTGACATAGCCTCATATTGTTTCCGAAGCATTTCAATTTCTTTGTTTGCTCTTTCTATGTCTAAGGTAGCAGAATCTTGTATCTAGGAATTAAGAACATAGGTAAGGATTTTAGGCACAACTTATAGGTTTTACTGGGACTATTTACTGGGACAACAATTTCCACAAATAAGAATCTCACTTCAAAATAACATCAATGAACATTTTATATTTCAGAGGCAACATTCCATGCTTCTATCCTGCTCTGCTTAATACACAAGATCCTTCAAGAATATTTAGGAATTTGATACACTATTATGAGTAGTTATAATACAGATTTCCTGCACTAACGTCTGTTAACTGCCATGGGGCTATGCTCTCCCTCTCATCGTCTACAGAGATATAGATATATAGTCTTCATAATAAGAATGTGTACAGATTAAAACGTTTACAATCACATTTCATTTAATTTTGTTTATTACATACTAAAACCAGCTAACATTCTGAGCAGGTCACAGACACAAACACCACACAGTATAAAGGGCATCAAGCCTACCAGCAGGTAATAAGCTGCCAAGAAACCTGCTGTGTTACAATATTTTATTGGCTTTATGTATTTTTTTTATTTAAAAAAATAAACCAAAACAAAAAAAAGCCCTGAAGCTTAACATGAAGTGTGACTGTATTTTTTTTGCAAATACAAAGTTCCATCACTATTTCTTAAAGAAGATACACGCACTTATACAAATATGTTCTACAGTGACTCCAGGCAAAGGGAAAAAACACCCAGTATGCTCGGATCTTGATCAAGTCTCATAAAAAAATAACTGACCCCTAATAGCTAAGAAGGAAAAGTCATCAGTAAACAACCGCAATACCTGACGGGCTTGATAGTATTCCCTTAATAGATGGTCCCTTTGGATTATAGCTTCTGTCCTCTCTTTCCTGGCAACGTCTCTTTCTTCCTTCACTGTCTCTATATCCTTGCAAGCTTGATCAAGCTCCTTCTGGGCCTCAGCTTTGTCCTTCACTTCATGACAGTATTTTTCCAGCAACTCATTCCTCTCACAAATTGCTCGATCTCTTTCCACTAAAGCTGAGTTCAGCTCCTAAAACAAGATCCAACGTTTGCAGCAGGTTAAGCACAGAAGGAACTAGTTCATCTTTTCAACTGTATATATACTGATACCTTAAAATCCTAGAGAGTGTGCAACAAACATTCTGCAGAATAAGACTGCACTCACATTACATACAAGAAGTATTAGCAAAGAATATTAAGTGTGGTATTACAGGTTTCACATCACCAGCATGTCAAACAAATTGATTCGACAGAACAAAGAAGATATACATTAAGTGATATGTGCCTCATGAATGACTTGGAGTACATGTACTTCACGTACATGTTCAACTGTTGAGCACTAGAAACAAAAAATAGGTATTTTAATATGTTTCTATAAAGAGTGAGGCATTGAAACAGTTGAATTTCAGATTTTTTGGTGGCCCAACTTTCTAGAAACATTCAGCAAGAGCTACAAAGAAGCCCTTCTACATAAAGACACTCTTTTGAGCTGGAAAGCATTTATATTTTTATTTTAAAAAAATTATCAAAGATAGTTGACATCTGAAAAGCAAAGGCATAAAAGGGTCCAATACTAAGGACAGAAAGGCAAGAAAGGCATCATGGCACATTCTCTACTTTACCCTGTGATTTGCATGGAATAAAATTGAGTATTTAAAGAACAGAAGACAATTATTACAGAATTGGTTTTGTGTTACAACATCTAATTAAGGCTATTCAAGTTGTTAAAACAATTCTGTAATTATTTTAAAACAGGCAATTTTGTGCTAAAGCAGCAGGTAAGTTGTAGAATTAATGGCTCAGACTGTGAATTTTGAAGATCTCACTGAATCTCAATTAACAGAGAACTCAAGTTTGAGTTTTGGGTTTTTCTGTTGTTCTGTTGGTTTGTATGTTTTTGACTTAACATCAGTAAAAGCTTCAGTTGCTCAATAAATGAAGAGAGAAATTCCCAACCCATATGGTCGTGCAAACAAATTTCAGTAATGGAAGCAACATTTTCTACAGTTTAACTATTGTGCAACCAAGTACACGTGTTATATACACACACAAATATTTTTCTAGCATGCAGCAGAGGGGAAAGTCACCACAATATCAAGACAGAAGACCCTTAATTGAAGAAGAATCTAAGGTACTCTAAAATGATTGGGAAAAAAGCCCTGAACATACTGCCATAGTTTATTCCAGTATGCTTGGTATAAACTATGTGAAGAAGAGTAGCTGTTGCCTCCTGTGGTCAGTAGTAAAATTTCACTTCTGTCTTCTCCTGTGACAACTGCACGGAACTACAACATGTAAGCATAAATCATCTGCCATTTAGCACTGGTAAGGGCAGATACTGTTATGAAACGTTATAGTGCTTTGATTTTAATGAAGTTCTAAAACAGTAAATAAGCCTTACATTTGAAGCAAGTCTTTGCATTTGAAAATGATACAACAATCTCATATAGGACAAAACACAACAGCTTTATTAAACAGAAGGGAAGGCTGACTGCCAATAGTTTTGAATTTAGACATCTAATTAGGAAACTGACTGACTCAATCAGTAACTGTTCACAATGAAACATTTAAAAATAACTCCTTCATTTCAGCAGCTTTTACATTTCTTCTGGACAAAAGGTAAACTAACATACACAAGTTTCACAAAAGGAACTACATTTAAAACCTAAATGTGCTCCTGCAACCATTTACTGAGAATGAGGTAATGGCATGTAAAGCTGCTATACAGCAGAAGGAGTGCATTGCACAAAAGGCACAATTTGGCAAGCATCAGACCAACCAGTCACATATAGGAAAATCCCACCTACACAGGAACATCTTGTGGGATACTACTTGAAGTGATTACTTGATCGATAACTTTTTTCGACCTTTTCAACACCTGCCTTGCCAGAGCTAGAAAATCCCTTATTAAAAGCAACTGCAACAAGCCAATACAATGTTCCAATACAGGAACATATCTCATCACAAGCACAAGAGTCACAGCTACAGGAAAGGAAAAACAAGAATGAAAAGAAAACTCATAATTGCGGCATTGTTACAATTTAATACACTACGAAAGACTTATTTCTGCTTTCTGATGGGCCTGTTCTGGGGAGTGAAGAAAAATGCATGTCTGGACCCTCTCAGCATCTCATTTACCAGTCATAGGCTCTGTTGTTTCTCAACCACCCATTCAAGATCTTAGTAGGAGGGAACAGACATACATTTTAAATCCTTCTCTCCTTTTTATGGAAGTACTTTGGAAAACTACCCACAGTGTGAGGACAAAATACCAGGACTATTTGGAGCAGGTGTGCAAGAGAACTACCGCTGCCATCAGTATTTTTAAGCTGGGAAGGGTAGATTCAGGTTAGATAAAAGGAAAAAAACTTTCACAATGAGGGTGATGAGGCAGTGGGACAGGTTGCCTGGTGATGTGGTTGATGCCCCATCCTTGGAGACTTCCAAGATGGGGCTGGATAAGGCCTTGGGCAATCTCATCTAGCTGCAGCGTCCCTGTTCATCATAGGGAAGTTGGACTAGATAACCCTCAGAGGTCCCTTCCAACTCTAAGGATTCTATGATTCTATCCCTTACTAGCTACTCTGATTCCACTGAAATTAATATAAAAATTTTCTATTGGTTTACTAGCTTTGATTAAAGTAGAACAGGTACAAAACATGCATTAAAACCTCACTCACTGTACAAGTTAAGATGTGTAGCAAGGTAATTTTGAATTCTTAAACCCAGAAATTAGTTATTTTTAAAAACTCTGATGCCATGCATCCACATTAAGCCCCTTAAGAAGAGTGCAATTTAAGAAAAAAGCTCCATGCGTTCAATTTCATAAAGAGCATTTTGTTCCCCTGTAATGTTATGGAAGAAAAAAAAAGGTAGAATGAGATCTACAGGCAATGGATTACATCCACTCGAATCTATTTGATGCTAAATTAAATATTGCTAATAAGAACAGTGAAGTGCTTACATGGCAGCCAAACTGAAACACAGTAGCAAGCTGTGTTTCAGAAATTTTAGCAGCATTGTTATAATGCATTTGTGTTATAAACATACTACTGAAAGAAGTCCAGGTTTTGCATACTTCAAGGTATACATCAATTCAAGTGAAAACTACTATCTTCAAAATATCCTTTAACCCTTTAACCGAAAGCAAAGTGGGAGTGAAAACGAATAAAAATATGTCTATCAGTGAAGGCTTTGCATAAATATTAAGACTTTTTATCACACAACGTCTTAAGTCAGAGTAAAGGGTATCCAATGGTTCCTCTGGAGTTTAAAACAATGAATGTTGAGAACTATATTTATTTATTTATTTATAATATAGTGTTACTCGTAAAGGTCTGTAAGGTGAACTTAATACAGGAGAGCTTTATAATGAGCAGAAGAAAGTTAAGCCAAGTACAGAAAAAATTTCAACTGACCGTCTACTCAAACATGGAGCTTAGTAAATTGACAGTAAAATGGACTGCTATAAGTGAACAGTTGGAGGGGAATATCAGTACAAAATTCCTCTTTGCAACACAGTTCTATTTTCCATCAATTGGTTATACATTTCTAATTCTAGCATCAGTAATGCATACTTATTTCCCTTCCCCATCAAAACAATAGCTTAGTACCTGTCTTAAAGCTTCCATCTCTTCACTAGCCACTCGTTTCTCAGAAGAAGTGTTCTTCAGTTTGGACTCTGCAAGCTCCAGCTCTGTTTGAAGCTTATCTACCTCTTTGATTACTTGATCTCTCTCACTCATTATGAGGCGGTATTCATTGAAAACTGAATCCCTTTCTTCCTTGTATTTTTCTGAATCCTTTGCTGCTTTCAGCTGCATTGTTTTGAACCTTGTCACCTCTGACTGTAATCGCTCCATCTCTCTCTGCAACTCTTTGTTTTGGGCTGTGGCGTTGCTTAGTTCCTGCTGTACTGACTCAAATCTAGGAACAAGTAGAAATGTCAGTAAGATACTTATACCTCACTTTCCCTTTTTCATATATTAAGGATTTTGTCAGATAATCAAATATAACCATAGGTAAAATACAACTTCAGTGGACATCCTAGACAACATACAGTGCTGCAAAATATAATTTAGACTAATTATTGCTTTAGGAATACCAGTGTGAAAGGGAGAACCTGCATGAGGAACTGAAACAAAAATTTTTAGAAGTTAGAATTAGTTTTATTATTAAAACAGATTTATAATATTTTTTTAAAAAGAAATGCAAAACATCACCATTTTTTGATAGCACAAGCTTCATGTGGATTTATTGCATTGATTTCTGATCATCTTCAAAGGGAATTCTTTCCCCAGCACACATTCCTAGGTATGTGGCAAGAAGTGAAACAAATGTAGGGGAAAAAAAGAAAAAGAACAAACTTCCACATGCCCAAAAATGCTATAAGTTTGGTTGGTACAGGACAGATTAGAAGAAAACAAAAAAATAAGTTACTGTAAAAAAGTAGACCATGCACCAGTAACTCAAACATCCTTAGTAATTTTCACCCATGTTCATCCAGTGACAACTGAAAGCTTATGTACTTTATCAATTATGAAGTTTAATTTCTCCATAGTATATATAGCAGCTTTTGTGTTTACACTGACAAAACATTTCTAAAAGTAGAAAAGTAATTCTACATATCAGTTCACAAATAGGCTTAAAAATTGAACTTTTCTCAAGAGCAACATTCTACCATAACAAGACATTTGGGTTTTTTGGTATTTCTTTTAACAGAAAACTCCCAGTAAAAGCCATTGGTGGAAACACTGTACCCAATCAGAAGGAACTTTCAGGGTCATCTAAATCTGAAGTGCCCACAAACCTTCGGAATACTTCGTTCTCCATCATACACACACCTCTACTGTTCAAGTGTAATTTTGTGTCTATTCCAGCATGTTGCCTGACCTTTCCCAAGAGAAAGCTGTAAACTCAATTTCATTGCACTTCCTCAAAAGTCTCAGTGGATTCAAAAGGATTGACACCACATTACCGAGGCACCTGCCAGTAATTTCAAGACCATCTCCCTGCTCCTTTTGGGAAATTCTTCTGTTTAAAGAAACCATCAGGACAGGAGTTCTAGTATTACAAGTTATATTTCTATTTTCTTTTCAGAACAGTGAACACAAAGATAAAGAAGAATATATGATACTACAATAGATACAACAAGGACGTAGTGCAAATCTAAAATAGAAACTTTTCCAAACAACCTCATTGCCATTTGAGAACCCACATTATTGCTGGAACAGGCTGCCCAGAGAGGTCGTGGATGCCCCGTCCCTGGGGGTGTTCAAGGCCAGGTTGGATGGGTCCCTGGGCAGCCTGGTCTAGTATCGAATGTGGAGGCTGGCAGACATGCCTGTGGCAGGGTTTGGACTTGATGATCCTTGAGGTCCCTTCCAACCCAAACCACTCTATGATTTTATGATTCTATGATATTTGAAAAATATTTGGGGTCAAATCAAGGACAACACAGAGAATATAGGGGAGAGGGGAAGGGAAAAGACTTAATGCAACATTTTTCAAACAAAGAAGATGATATCAGTAAGAAAGAAAAAAAAACACAACAAGCATGCTGGCATGTCCTTTATGAAAGAGGTCAGAGGGATGAAGGAAATGTCTCTGCCTCACAATGCTATTCTATTTTAATAATTTTAATAATTTTATATATATATATTAAAAAACTGAGAAAACTCAAAAAGAAAGTTCTAGCTGAAATACTTTTGTCCTACTCAACCTTGCAATGCCTCCTAAGGAGGAAATATGGGCAGTTGAATCAAATTTTCACAGATGCCTTCTGTAGTGAGAAATCCAACTGTAACTGGACTTTGTAACTTGAATGGATTGTAAGTATCAGGATATTGTAGCAGTAAGCATACCTTTCTAAGCAGCAACCAAGGTGCCCTGCTTTGTTTTAAACACAACTGCAAACTGTGGACAGATCTGAGTACCACAGCTCTTATTCAAAATGAAGAGGGACATCAAAAATGAGGTTTGGCACATTGGAATTAGATAGACAGTTCCATCTGCAGTTTCACCTGGAAAACACTCATCAGCTAAATTCACCAGGTAGGGCTTTCTATGCCATTACTGAGACAATTTCACAGATGCAAGAAAAATAAAAGGCTGAAACTGTCATGATATTCTTTAAGGCCAAAGACTCACTCAAAATGAGATTTGGGACACCATTTAAGTCTTGCTCTTTCTGCTCTCATTAAACAAAACTGATTTACAGTTGGTATTAATAAAAGAAAATGGTAGTACTGCAATTTATGATCCACTCATCTTTAAAATGAAAGCTTGTTGAGTCTGATTTTCTGTAAAGTACACGCACCTGAAACACATATTAAAAATTTTTGCTCAGCCAAACAAATGCAGTTTCGGTTATGCAAAAACGATATAAAGAATAAGACAAATACAGCCTGAATTTCTGTAACTAGCAACCAGTAAAAAGAAGTCCAGATCCAAAGATAACTAAAAGGTATAAATTCTTTAAGTCCAACCTTATTAACTCAATTGAATCATTGGTTCACAGGAATAAGGATATCAAGCCTGAAATTCCTAAAACTGACCTTTGTTCAACATCAAACTAACTTTTTTTCTCAAGAAAAACACCTAAACCACAAGTCATAATACAAATATGTTGAGCTCCACCATGGTTCTGGTGTTTGCTGCAATACATATGTAAGACTTTTTCTCACTTTCCAGAATCCATGCCAGTCTAAGTTACATGATGACTTCTTTTATCTTACTATATCTTCTAACTTATTAGAAAGATTAGAATTGTATACATGCTATGCATATGTATAGCATCTATGCTCAATTTAATATTTTTAAATACAGTCTGACTACAAAAGTGGTAAACAACACTTTCTTGGATTTGGTCTGTGGGAGACTGGCAGTGAAAACATTCTCCACATCTACAGATGTACTTTGGATTCTTAATGACTGTTACCACTCATCTTACCCAAGACAGCAGGCCTAGTATCAAGCTGGAGCAGAGAGAAATATGGTGTGATATTGTTTGTGTCCTTCTGCTTTGGCATTTGTGCTGCTCTCAATCACAACAGCTTCCCAGTGGGCTAAGACACACAGATGCCTCCAGTAAACTCTGCTGCAAGGCTTAAGTTCCATCTCAAGAGTCTCCCATGGTCTGAAACTCTTATGTCATAAGAAGTTAACTTGAGAATATCTTCACTAGCTAAATATCTTTTGGAAATTATATATACTTTTTCCAAATAACATCCCCTTCACATCTTCTATGCTGTTCAAGAAATTCTTTTACAGAAGCTTACACATCTCACCAAGAGAAAATACTAGAATTTCTTCCGCAGCAAAAATAAGATGCAATGTTAAGATTGTTACTGCCTTCACAGCATATCCAAATATAAAAACAAACTATACCTTCTGAGAGAGGATGAATATTGCTGTTGAAAATGTATTGCTGTGTCCCTTTGCTTCATTAGCATGTCAATCTGTTTCTGAAGACGCCTGTTCTCCTCCTCAGCCTGCTCTAGGCGACTGAGATCTGTATTGTGACTTGCTATCTTCTCATTGTAACGCTTTCTTAAGGCATCATAATCCTTCTTCACACCCTCTAGCTTGTCCATTGCTGTATCGTAGAGCTTATTTAATATCTCTGATGACCCATTTTGCTTCATAACCTAAAAAAAAAAAAAAGAGAAACTTTGTTAAGTCTTGCATGTAGAGAGAAATGCATGCTTTTTCACATCTCATCAAGGCACTTGAAGATCATCTGCTCTTACTTCGTGTTTAAAATTACTGTCTCCACAGCAAAAGTAGTCTTTATTTAAGCAGCACTTGGCCAATGTACTGATGAAATCTCTGTATAATCTTAACTTCAGACTCCTAAAAGCCGATAGTATCAGAAATAAAGTTTATTTTTAATCAGCCTGATACTTTTATCAATAATGATAAAACAAAAAAAAACTCTGCAATTTTAACCACTGTTCTCTTCGGTGATTAAGAAAGAACAGAGCCTCCACATAGCATTACTGCTACTCTAACCATCACTATATCATCTGCTTACTGTTAACTGGAAAAAAAACCTGCTTTATCACAAGTCAGTGAAACTCTCCAACTGTAATTGCTATCAACGAATATTAAATCCACATTGTTTTCGAACTATTTTTCAAGTTTCAGAAAGAGATTAATTGCTATTTGAAGACTAGGATAACGGTTGCAATTTAGGAAATGACCAAGAGGTGGCACTCATGACAGACTACCTCTATACTCAGAGAACAACTCATTTAAAATTCGAAGAGAGTAAAATCTAATCTAGATACACATAGGCATTTATTCTAATATTTATACAATACTTAATTTGAAAACTACCTACAAACATTCATGCTTCAAAAACTATTCAAACAATACTAATAGGGACACAAAATCCACTTTAACATGCAAATTCTGACCAGAAAATTAGTTTTAAATTAATTTCCATTGAACAAAGAATTGTGCTATAACTGGCAACATTTATTATAAATGACTTGAAACAACAAACTCTGGAACTTCAGAAAAACTAGTCCTTTCATATCAAAGGGCAAAAAATGTGCACAAAATGAGGATTTTTTTTTTTTAAGTTTTATTTTTTACATGCCATACTGGTTTTCTCCTCTTTCTGTATTTTAAATTGAAATTTAGATTTGATGGAGCAGTAGGAAGAAATAGGGTGGCTTGATACATAGAGGTGTCAGGAGTTTACACAATCCTAACATTAGCCTATAAATCTATGTCCTTTAATGTCTGAAAATATGAGCTCTAACAAAAGTTCAAAACAAACACATAGCAACCACTCCACACACAAAATCAAACACATTTCAACTACCAGAATTAGTTTTTTAGCCATCTGCTCCAGAGCTGTGATAGCATAGTTTCACTACAAAGTCGGAAAAGATTTTCCCTGCCATGCACATAGATACCATATCACTGACACTTTCAGGTACCTTTGGCTCTTCATCTTTTTCTTACATTCAGAGCAAAGACACAGGAGCTGGGACATCTGCAGAGCAGAAACAGTTGCCATAATGCAGCCTGCCCACTTGGGTGCCCTGCTCACTGCCCACAGGTAGCTCAGACCAATTTTTACTGTCAGAAAAACACTTCTGTGCACAGACAAAAGAAGATGTAACATTCTTTAGTCTGATGCTGGTCTCCTTAAACTAAGTGTCCACAAAGCAGTCCAGGAACAAAACTGAGCTTTAGGGAATTTCATCAGCATGGCGAATTCCACACACAGACATGTTCTCGTCAGTTTCAGTAGCACAAGTCACACAGAGCTGGAGGCGTCGTTAGCTAGCATGAGTCACTGAACCATTATAGAGAAGATAAACCTGCCAATGTTGCTTCTTATTCAAGAACACACTATTATTCTGTATAATAAAATGTAAGCATACGTAAAGTGTAAGTATATGTTAATTTACATTGTACTCATGGGTACTCTTTTCCTGAAGATTAGTTCCCAAAATAAGTCTGAGAATGGAGTTCTCGAGAATCCAAACAGAAACAAGCCTCTTCTCACTGCCTAAAGCGTACATGTATTGTCTTTTTGTCGAAAACACACTAAATAATTCAAGGACAGCTATGCCAGAAGTTTGATTGAAGTAAGCATAAACTTGCTAAAAGAGATTTCACAGAGGCAGAAAGAAATGCCATAAGCAGGAAACAGAGCAATAAGGAAGGTCTCCTATTCAAAATCACAGTGTGAGAAAGAGTAAATAGTCCCAGCTGGATGAAGGAAGACAACTACAAGAAACAGTGCGAGCAGCAAGAACATAAGCTGGGCAGCTCCTAAACAGCAAATCAATGACAAACTAAGAGCAATTCAATCAAAAGATTGTGCTCTCCAAGGCCAATGAGATGCTGTTTTGACACAGCCTGAAGATGAAACAAGACGTCAGAGTTATCAACAAAAATAGAATTAGACTAATACAGATGAGAAATGACACCGACAAGATAAGGATCTTGGCACCCCTTCAAGACAACATGATTCACTTTGACATGCTGAGAAATGGAGCTACACAACTTTCTCATTGAGAGTAACACACATACTTTAAAGTTTTAATCATGATGTTGTTGACATGAGACTGAATTTCTTTAAATAAACGTTTAAAACGATGCTTCAACCTCCCTTTGTGCTGACAGACAGTTTCAAATTTAGACAATCTCAAAACACAACAACCTTCTCTTGGACGTTTCACACCTCTGCTTTGCAGCCTGACAAGCTGATGCACAGAACAATTAAGCCATTTGCCCAGGTTAACACAGCAAACTATTCCTGCTGCACAGAACATAACCCACATTCTGAATCAATTCACCAAACCACAACAGAACTCTAAAGATGAAAACTTGAGAGAATTGGGCCACAAGGAAATGTAAATTGTCATTCCTTTTTGCACTAGCCCTCAAATATCTCCTAAGGCACCACTTATAGCACAGACAGCTTGTTTTGACCTTTGCACCTCCTACCCTAGCAAATGATTATTTTTGTTTACAAAGGTTTTACTTCTGAAGTCTAATGTTTGACTTGTAAGTTTATCCTGTGAATCACAATACACACACTCAAATAGGATATTCTATCTAGCCATTTCAAATGTTAGTGTAACTATTTTAACTGTTCTGAATGAGAACCATGGACCTGATAGCACCAGTCGCTAATGACTATTCCTCTTGGTTTTCCTTCTTCGGAATACACAAGCAACTTTGCTGTTGAGACTATTATATACAGCTATGTAATGCCTTCTTCCAGTTCTGAAAAACCTTTTTTTTGTTTCAAGTTTATAAATACTAATTGATCTATAGCTTTGTCCTAACTCAATAGCATCTGTGAACCTAAATAACCAACCTTCATTAATTCCCCTAAAATTCGTCTGTAAAAGAAAGAAAAATGTCACTCTTTCTTTCTGTGACACATGGCAAAAAAAACAAAACAAAACAAAACAAAGCATAGCATCCAAGTTTAAAGCTAGCCCTGTCCCATACATCATTAATCCAGTACCATAGCCCTTTTTCAATCACTTTGCAACTTCAAACTAGGTTTTTGATGCCTCCCCTATCAACTTAAAAATACCACATTACATATGATCTTCATCATGTACTCTTCTCTGCATCAAAATCTCTTCATGCTATCTAATATTCTATATCCCCTGTTTTTTCTCCAGCTAGGTACAGAAAAAATTAATTCAAATCCACATTCATCCCTAGTGCTGTAACATGTAAGGCATTTTTTTTTTTTTAGACTCGGTGAGACATAAAATGTAGCAATGCTACATGTTCATTTTTCTTGACTTGTTTGTCAAAGAGAAAAGTTAATGTATTCTTCTAGCGCATACATTACAAGCTGTAACTTACCTGCTGCTGCTGGCTGCGCAGATCTGTTATCTCTTTCTGATCCTCATCATGAAGCCTTTTCATTTCCTCACACGACTGCTGGAGATGGTTATGTTCTCTCACCAACTGCGTGTTTTTCCTCTTCAAGGTATCCATGTCCTCCTTCAGCTGTGACTGGTCACTCAGCAGTCGACTGTGCAATGTGCTGTCGTGGCACAGAAAAACACACGTGGGGAGATAAATTTGCCCAGAGAGTTCTAACTAGTTTCAAGTAAGAGCTCGCTACCTAGAAAGCAGATCAAACTAACTCAATTCTTCAAATTTGAGAATTACAAGAACCAGAAAATAAATCAGAGAAGAACATAAAAATAGCAAACAAAAATACTTTTTCTCCAATTACCTTCTGCTCTCAAACCTGACTATTGAATTGTAATTGCAAGTCAACAACTCGGCTTTCTTGGTCTACATCCCACCAAGTTATCAGGGATTTCTACCTCAAGTTCTCCAAAATAGAACAGGTAGTCCATATTTTCATCATTTCAAATAGTTCCAAGTAATTTTTTTTTATCTGATACATGCAAACATTAATCTTGCAATTAGAATGGAATAACAGAACAAGAAATCACTTGTTTACCATAATTTAATATGCTACAATTTAATACTAATTGGTAAATTGCTTCTTACAGCTTTACTAATACTTACTGATAAAAATCAGCCTCTTTTGCTGCTTCTTCACACCTTTTTAATGTCTTAGTATGTTGATTCTGCAGGGACTGTAGGTCTGACATGGCCTTCATGCACTGAATCTTCAGTCTTTCATAGTCATGATTAGGTTTTGGACTAGGCCTAGGAAGGGAAAAGTATTTTTGAAGTTAAATAAACATTATCACACAGCTGAGGCTGTTGGACCTTTGTTGCATTTTAAAATTCGTATACTGTTTGAACCAATGTTTTCAAAGCAGTCACTGACACTTCTCTGGATTCTGTGATGCAGTTCAGCATTAAGCTGTTGTGATCTTACTTAAACAAGAGTCAATAACTACATGGCTTTGAATGGACAGCTTTGTTGTGTTTTTTTTTTCTGACTTCTGACCAGCGATACAGTTCCCTTAGTGCACATGCACTTGCTAAGATGTAGGTCCTTGGAACAGCAGTGTAGAACATACCGCCTTGGCAGTGCAGGATTTTTGTTTCCTGTAGATGAGCTAGAGTGCAAGAACTTACTGGCAGCATTGTTATTTGTTTCTCATTGTAGGCCGATATTTATATTTACCTGCACGATATCCTTGTTTATAGGAATTTTTTTTTTTTTAGAGTTCAACAATACATGAAATATACATGTAATTAATGCTAGAGATGCCAAACAAGTTCTCACCGTAGCTTTGAGAGGGACTCAACAGTTATTTCTTAGAGAAACTTCTTACAATGAAATATTTTGCAGGGAAGTGGATTAACTTAGTATGAGTGTATGTTAACGGGACTCAGTAAGCTTAAAGCTGCAACTAAGAATTAAATGTGTTTCACTTAATGTTCTCACTTTAATGACTGTTGGACAGATAGTGTCAACTTTCAAAAACTTCTCTCTGAAGTCTAATTTAAATCAATACTTGGATTTTCAGTGATTCTGTCAATGGTGTGAACATCTCAAATAGAGTTTTACTACTGCTAATTAGAATTATATTTTAAAAGGGAAACTAACACTACAGTAGTTATGGTAATATATTTGTAAGACTGTATGAATGAAGTATTTCTTTTTATACCCAGAAACAGATAGTGAATTAAAGAAGTAACAATATAATAGAAAAAAAGACATTCCTGAAGACTTGACTTGAACATTCAGTTTCTTTATATGAATTTCTGTTTTAATTGTTACTGCAGTAACAATCTGTCAGTAAAGGAAAGAACTGATGGGTTTTTTTCCCTCTTCTTCCTGGAGAAAGGGGCAAAAGAGGAATTACAAGACCTTATTACTGAGCAGTTCAAATACAACTGAGTTTCTAAAAAGTACCTTCACACCTTGCAGACATATGCTAAGCACCTGTGAGTCAGATGTGACTGCTATGTGTTTTCTTATGACTCTCAGCACCGCAGCCATGCAGAACCATTTTTACTTCAGTTCAGTTGCCAGATGAATTTCAGTTCCAGAATCCATGCTGCTGCTCTTGTATGAAGCTAAGAGAGTTCTGGTTACTTCTAAAGCAGAGCTTACAGCCATTTTGGAGAGAGTATGGTGGCAAGAAAGGGAGACAGGGCAATCTGTGCAACAGTGGACTAAATGTGATATGAGACTGAACAAATTAGACATCAACTGATTTTTCTCCTTTTTTTATTTTCCTTCAATTGTTTGTTAGAGTTACAGGACCCAGGAGAAGACGCACAGACAGCTGTAAGAAGCTTCATTTTGAAAGTAGAAAATACAATGGTGGAAAAGCAAGGAGGCCTAACCCTGCTAAATCCAGGTTTTAAACTTTATGATTTATGGCTTTAAGAATTATTATTTTCTAACATAAATAAATGCATCAAGTACATTGGATACACTTTCTAGACATTATCTGTGTTGCTCAATTGCCAGACAGAATAAAAGCGTTGCTCTGAAAGTCATGCCTCATATTTTATTACGATCTTGGACCACAATGTCAGAGGTGGATGTTGATGGTATGGCAGTAAAGGCTGAACCTTCCCATCAGTACTCCATTACATTTGTGACAGATGGCAGCAGATGGACAGTCTGATAGAATAACATTTGATGTGAAAGTGTGAATGAAGCAAAGGTATGTCATTCAATTCCTCCATGCAGAACAAACAGCACCCTCTGACATTCATTGACACTTACTGAACATTTCTGGAGACCAAACATTGGATGTGAGCACAGTGAGGCCATCAGTAACGCATTTCAACAGCAGTGACAGTGATAGTGGGTCACCTCCAATGGTGCAGATTTTTATGAGTGCAGCATGCAGGCTCTCGTTCATTGCTGGTGAAAATGTACAGCTAATGGTGTTGAAAAAGAGTGTTTTGTAGCTGATAATTTGCTTTATAGTCTTATTGTGCTCCATATCCATTGTAGTTTCCATGAATCTACATAGGAGGCATTACTTTCAGAGAGAACTACGTATACAGAGTGCACCTTGACCATAATAAGTAATTTGGTCAAAGCTCTGCTTTAGTACTACAACACGTGTACGCATACAGTCACTCTCATGTGACTCAAGCACAGCGTGAGCAATCCTACTACTGTCCAACAGAGTAAAACACGCTACTCTGATTTAGCTCATCACAATCCACTTCTGTGGTTCCTCTTCCATTACTCTAGGACTTAGTCAACACAAGAGTTGAAAAACAGCTCTCAACAGCTGCCTTCTCAGCCAGCACAGCCCAGCCTACAAACACTTTGTCAGCTGCAGCTATTTGTAAGCATACCACCATAATTTGTTGAGATTTGCCTCTACAGCACCTGTGTTTCAGAGAACCATTGTGATAGTACAATGTCTTTTAGGGCTGCAAAAGTCACCGCCTAAATGGTGGTCTTTCACGTTTCACAACTCAGAGTGGCAGTTGGCAGTGTTGGTGCTTTGACTACTGGAAAGCTAACTATGTTTTTTGTATGAGGAAAGTGCAAAACACCATCAAGTTTTCATAAAGCAAAGTAGCATATTTATATGAGAGTAATAATTTTTTATTTTACTAAAGGAAAAAAAAAGTCAGCTAGTAAGCTTCGTTCATTTTCCAGCCATCAAATATTTAATTTTTTGAAAGGCAGCATCCTCCACTTTATATAAACCATCCAAACACTGTCCAAACACAATGTTTATTTTAATGAGTTTTTCTTAAGCTGTAAACTTTTATATTTTCTGTAACATACAAATCTTAACATTGGCAAAAGATTGATTTGACAACTGAAGAGAGAAAACTAGGGCAGGCTAGAGCACAGCTCATCAGAACTTCATTAACAGTATCCGGGATTATAGAGGACAACACTTTAAGCTGTAAAATCCTCAATGCCTAAGCTCTAGTGTCTTCAGATAAGAAGAATCTCTGTTCGAGTAAGATATAAACCAAAGCTCTGTCAAAGATGCTGATATTTGACAACCTTTTTTTCTCATCACCTCAGCACTTACAGACCCTCAAGATAGAACACAAAGCTCCCCAGTCCCTGAAGTAGTCTTTCCAACAGCCCCAGGGTGAGGAGGCTGGAACAGTCAGCTATGGAGTAAATAATAAAGAACACAGATTCTCTCATCTTCAGTTCACTGGCTTGAATCTTGAGACCTCTCCTATGGACAAAATTTCAATTAATCACTACTTCAAAGCAGCAAACGCTTCAGCCACTGTCTTCCACCTCCTCCTGTAACTTAACCTAGGAAGCCTCAGCAACTAGCTTGTTTTCTTCTCTCAAGATTGATTCAAGTCCTATTCCCCTCAATCCCACAGCAAAATTGCTGTAAAAAGCAGGAACATACATTCCACATGCAGTTCTGAAACTTCTATGTGGTCATCCTACATATACGTCACCACAATGTACATACCTTAAAAGCAACCTAAACACACTGCAATATTATTACTACTTTACAAGCAAGAAACAAGATACTTGAAAGCTAATGAAGACTAAGTTGAAATGTCCACTTCGCTTTTTTTTTTTTTTTTTTTTTTTTTTTTTTTTACCTGCAGTCATCAAAAGTTGATCCAGGAGATGAAAGTGCAAGTCGCTTGCGCAGCTCATCCCTCTCCCGAGTTACCTGTCGGAGCTGAAATAATATCGTCTCCAACTTCTCACTCATCTGTCTTGTGTCTGATACAGGTGGTGGAGATGATGCTTTACCAGTTGTACCTGACCAAGAGACAATGAACTGACAGTCAGAGAACTCCTCAAAAGAACAAAGCCACTTCACTGAAATAATTAATACTATTTAAATATATATATATATATATTTTTTTTTTTATAGATTCTTCTTCAAAATCAAATTGTTCGAGTTTTCATCAGTGAGTTGACACAATAAAAACTCAATTCAGTCAGACTTTACATTAGCAGAACGGCCTTATTTGTGTTGCAAGTAATGTTTCCATGAGTAGGTCCCTTGCTTCCTTATGTACTTACAAACTACCATCCAAGAGGTGAGAATTGATGGGCAAGTAAGAAGAATTAGACATATGGCTTGCCTAGAAAAAAGGCAAGGCACCTTTGGACTCATAACTGCAAAGACCTCAAATAACAGTGACAAAAAAAAGTCTTATATAAAAGGTCATTTCCAGTGAAGTATCATGTTCCATGCTTTAAGAAAAAAATATATATAAAGAAGAAAAAATACACTTACATCAACTTAGCTCAGTCACAGTAGACAAACTGTTACAGCAGAGGGACTTTTCTTCTCCTCCTTTAACCTTATAGATAGACTATTTCATAGATATACTACAGCTAGCTTGATATTTTTTTTCAGGAAAATTCTGTTTTCACACATTACAACTTATCAGTCACACATGCAAAGATTTGAGGTGGCAGCAAATCACGTGAGCCAGGCTTCACTTTTAACAACACTGGTTAAAGTGAGCACGTTACAATCACTGCAACTGGACAGTACATGCAGGATCTCATCACTATCACGTTCATCAGAGATGAACAGTAATACCCCACTGTCTTTTTGGTATCTCATATCAATACAAAGAGATTCGTCCACAGAAGGCAAAAACTCCCTCCAGATTTTAACTAGAACTTCCCGTTCTTAAGTTTCCACAGCAAATTAACTTCAGGGCTAGGGCTAACATACACAGTGCATCCAGTATAATAAGATCCCTGTTCTTATTCCCTTCAGCTGTTAATATAATTGTGTAACAAACATTTCTGCGCACAGACTATTATTTTATTCTAACTATTGCATAGTTAGAACAACGCATGCAAACGCTTTGATAGTTTAAAATTGCAGGAACATCCCACATTCTGTAGAAAGATACAAGACATGGACTCACACTGCTCTAAAGAACTTTCAGCAGAGCCTACATTTGGGTTTTTCTCCTGCTACTCCTTCATTCAATAGTACTCTCTTCCATGAAGGCTAGGGATCTCATACTAACGAAACAATTGTATTTCTTATATTTCCTAAAACAAGAATTATTCAACATAATTTCTAATGAAAGATTATTCAGAAACAGCATGCACTATTTTAGGCTCATGTTGTAATGGATAAACAGGAAATAATAAATGGAAAAGTCAAAATGCATGTCCATTTGGAACAGCATAGACATGTTAATGAGGAAGGCAGTTTCATTAACAAGTGAAAAAGTAGACAAACATAATTCCTAATTCAGGAACTGACAGGGTGCACAGTCTTAGGTAGATTCAATCCCCAAGCTATGCCAGGCAAGGCAAGACTGCTTTAAATAAAATCAAGCTATCTAGCCTGGACAAATGTGAAGTCATTAACCTTATCACCAGAAACAGTTATTTCTCATTAACCTGTCGTTTCTTATATTTACATTAAAAAATATTTTTGCATGTAAAGTACAATAATGATATTGTCAACATATAATACCAGTTAAGATTTAAGAGCTATAAAAACAATATTCCCTCTAATCCAAGCCCAAAAAATGTATCTTTGCTCAATAACAACTTCACATTTGTAATAATTGTATAATGTTAAATTAGTGGACATTCTAAAAAGCCTCAGTAAACTTCTCCTTCATCAGAAAAATTCAATACTCTCCATTTCCTTGAAAGGGGTTTTTATAGTTGAATGCTAAAAGCTTTTTACTGCATCTGACATCCTGATGCAGTATAAGGAAAGTGACCTGTGCTTCCAGCTTTATATTCTTTTTCCGTCTGACTGCATATTTACACAACAGTACTTCCTTTCTGCATTTTAACCACTCAAAATGGTCTTAAAATCTACAAGCCTAAAGGCTAAATTTCCATTATCCAAGTGATGCCACCTTACAGCAACTTGCTTCCTCGGATAATCTGGATTTGTTAAAATGGATGTACTGCACGTCTTGACAAGTGCAACTCATCCATCTGCTTAGTAAGCCCCAGAACTCCTTTTCCATATCAGCTCCCCTTTGATGCTGAGGATCCAGCAATACCCAGCCACATGCTGCCAGCCTCCAGGTAGGCAGCACTCCACTGCCTCCAACAACAGCCTCACAGTGGGGGCACTATGTTCAAAATTAGTTCACGCAGTATATACATGAAGTCCTGAGTACACATCAACTGAATCAAAATCAAAATTTTGCCAAATTTCATACCTGCATTCTATAAAAGAAAAGCAGTTACAACAGAAGCTGAAGCAATTACATCCTCTGCAGTTTAAACACGCGACTTCATGAAAGTGACAAAGATCCACTGACATGGTAATTATCAATACAATTTTTGATGGTTACTCTAATAATCAATGTTTGAAGAGATAATACAGCCAAATAGACACTACTGCACAGTTAGCTTCATTTGCATGTCACTCCCATTATTCGGGGATAGGGCAGCACACTTTTTGGACTGAAAATAACATTTTAAGAGGAGTGGGGCTGAGAAACTTGTTAAACTGACTAAGATGTACCACAACACTAAATAAGTACAACGTTGAGGTGGGAAAATGAGTACCAATGGATGAGCAATTATTCTTAAGAAATAATATGAAAATACCTTAAGTTATAACACACACATTTTTCTTTTTGAGAAATACACTTGTATGAGTATTAATCAATTTAAAAGACAGTCATCAGCTAACAGAATGCTTGTAATTGTGTTTCAATTTTTTTCAAGTCATTTATAAAATGTGCGCCAATTCTTGCTTGAAAACAATCAGACTAGTCTATGTACAGCTCATCCTCCTCATTGCTTCCATTTAAAAAAGAAATCAACATGGATGTCCTGAGTACCATTTCTTTAAGGTCCTGTAAGTCATGAGAGGATACGTTAAAAAAAAAGACTTGCAAAATAAGACAAAAGATGTGTTGCAAAGTATGACCAATAAGGTTTCTCCCCAAGCTCAGGAACACTTATTCTAGCTGCAGGAAAATCTGTGCTAAAATATTTACTTTCCTTCAATAATTTATGTGCTCTAGAATGGGATTACATAACAGAATCTATCATTTGATGCATTTCTTCAGATATATCTTTTGAAGTGGTCTTGAAATAACAGAGACAGTGGAACAGAACTGCCTTGTAGGTGAAAAAAAACATTAGTAAAAACAGCAGCAGTCCATAGAGAAAGGGAAACTGAAAAGTACAATACTGAACTGTGGAAAAGAGTCATCTAACAGACAGAAAATGTAATAGGTTATGAAAGCAGTGAGGATCGTGTAACATGCAAGAAAAAGAATGTGCAACACTTCAGTATTTGTTTTACTACAGAATATAATACCCTAAACAAACCCGCTGGCACACAAAACAAACTTTCAACTTAGATAAACTTAAGACTTCAGAAAGAGCTGAGCAGTCCTACTGGAAAGATCAACATGAATGAAAATCTACAACCCAGTACTCAGAAATTACAGGGAAAGGAAAAAAGTACTAATTATATCAGTTTGAAAAGTTCTTGCAGAACTTTTCTAAGCTACAAGAGAGATCAAAATCTGTACCACAGCCAGGAAAATACAGTCGGAACTTCTGCATTTGAGTAGCCAGCAGCTCCTGGTGGGAATGATCAAACCTAATGTTTGTCAGGTTAATAAGTGCACAGCAGAATCATAACCTCGGCTCAGGTACCCCATCCAAAACGAGCGGGAGAGCTGCCAGGCAGTCACTGCACACCAACTGAGGCTGAGGCTCCACTGATGCTTGCTGCCACAGCTTCTCCCATAGGAAGCTCTGAGCATCATTTCATCATACTGTTTAATAGCCCAAGAAGAAAACTGCTGACACCAAAACGGTTTTCTGAATGCACAGACTGATAAAGGGACGCAGGGAGTAGGGAAAAACATCATGTTCCAGACATGCTGTCTAGAGTGCAGGAGGTGTGGATTCACACACGCTGCATTCCCATTCAGATTATTACAGATTGAATCTTCAGGAACCACAGCAGTCTGCTGCCCAAGACTGATACTGAGGCATGTAAAACATTGTGGTCAGATCAAGGATTTTCAAGCTCAATTTATGTAGAATCATTAAGAGGTCAAGAACGAATTCAAACTGATTTTTTGGAGGCAATGCAAAAAAAAAAAAAAAAAAAAAAAAAAAAAA
>JAOWBP010003659.1:11501339-11511339 GCA_028571105.1 Tragopan temminckii | reverse complement strand
CATTTTTACAGTACTACAGTAATTTGCAGCATTGTTATGTAATTTAATGTAACAGATCTCATTGGCAACAACTATGTGTAAATACAAAAATTGTGAACTTGCACTACTACATGTAAAGATGCATGGCTGTATAATACAGTTCAACTTCTTTTCTGTTGCAACTTGTATCCTTCTACCTTGAAAAAGGCAACTTTAAAACCACATTATCCCAGCAGCCAAAAGATTTGTTCATCGAGTTTTTAAATTAATCCTTTACTCACCAATGCTACTCAGAGAACTGCTGCTTTCAGAATCAGAAGGCATTATGGACAGCACACTGTAAGTAGATCCTAAAATTAGAAAAAGACAGACAGTATTACTTTTTTCCCCTCATGAGATCAAGCTAACCATTTGTTTTCTTGACTCTGTAAAAGTCAAACCCACTGAATGGTACTGAAGTGAACAAATGTTATCAAAGCTTAAAAAACTAATAGGAAATGGATAACTTGTAAATGAATGTAACACTATGCAGTGAGCAGGAAATGATTCCAACTTACATGGTAAAAAATGAATGCAGAAAAAATACAACAGTTAATTCTGATGCACTGAAAACATGGAGTTTTTTCTTTAAGTATGAAGACTGAATGATGTCTGCAACGACTGTCAGAATCTACTTTGGTTACTTGTCTTCTTAGATGTACGTACCAGCTCCTGCTCCATTTGTCTTACTGACTTCATTTCTTTCCTCTAACTTCTCAGACTTTGAAACAATTTCACCAGTAAACAGATTTTGCCTGCATTCATTTTGACTTTCGGTATCTGACCTTTTTAAGGAGCTATCTGCTGTCACTGACAGTATTGACAACAGGTTTTTCCATACGTATATAAATAGATGGGGCACCTTTTATTTCAGTTTGTTCAGAAATGCACCAGAAGAACTAGAAAAACGGGCCCTAATTCAAAAGCCTATGAATTAATCAGCTCCACCACCCCTCAACAAACAAGATCAGCATCCCACAGCAAAGAAAGGGAGAGATTATGTGGGCAAGTGATTTGAAATCTGATTCATTTTCAGCAGCAACCAGAACATGAGCTCAAAGATAAATTCAATATTTTCAGGAGCTGCCCTTCTCCTATGATCTTCCTTTCTATGTTTTGCTATGTGTTTCTTCCAAGCTCTTTGAAATTAAAAAATGAAAGCTAAGAAGCGTGAGATTAAACACACAGGCATACTTTTCAAATGGATTAAAGAACTACTAATTTTTGCTCATCTCCTGCACTTCCTTAGGAAAAGGAGTAATACCTGTTACAATATCAGATGAAACAAAGATGAAAGAAAGATGAGATGAAGTAAGAAAATTAGGCTGACAACACAAGCAGAAACACCAAAGTGAAATGAAAAAAAAATAAAATCAATGAGGGCATGATCTCCAGCCAGACTGAAGTGGAAGGATTAGAAATAAATGGAAAACTGAAAAAGCTCAATATATTGAACAAATTAGAATATCTTTTTGATGGACAATCTAAATCAACATCAAATAAACTGCGTGAGACTCCAGCTCAATGAAATCTGCATGCCAAGACGTGACACTCGGCAACGTAAAATCACCCACTTCCTCCAAAAACTTACATACCAGTCCCACACAGAAACAAAATTTAGGTGATCTTAAACTGCTGCAGTTTCTTCTTTAAAGTGGAAAAATAAGTTTTCATCACAGAAACACTGAATGAGTTTTTTCCCTCCTTTCACAGAATTGTTGAAAGAGACCCAATTGCAACAATCATAATAACGATGAAAGACACAGAAGCTCTGTAAATCCCAGTTTACAAAGAATTAATTTACTATTTTGTGAATGATCAAGGTATCTTTAGGTATCCAAATAGATACACAGGATAGTCTTTTAATTAGGGTACATTAAGTTTGTATGACCTGGATCTTGCTTCAAATTCTTTCAGTCTTTCCATGCAATCTTTACTAAATCTTTACTAAATCATCTATTTGTTACAGTTTCCCAACTATAAGCATTTGAGGGGAGGGACGGTTAGCTCATCCAGTTGGAAAGCTCTAAAGATGGCCTGCTACATGTGCTGTACAGAAATCCAAAGCAAAATAGAAATAAGCACAGGCTTTTCTACCCGACATCTCAGTCATCTTCTCAACACACAGATTTAAGAATCAGTAAGAGAAGTTTAACAGATGCTTCAGACATATTCTGATGCTCAACATACATCATCTTTTAGTTTAGTAATTTTCAAAATGGATCACATTAGATTAAGACAGATTTGTAACACTACTTTGAATTAATTACTATCATAAATCTAAGAAACAGCTACAGAGTATCTTCAAGTAATACAGTAACTCTTGTGAAAGCAGTTGACACTAAAACACTAGTACCTATACAGACCACAGAATGACTTACAAACATACACACAGAAGCTGAAGGAAAAACCAGCAAGGTGACATATCATAGCTGTCATATTGATTGTACTTCATGAATAAAACCAAAACTTAAATTTCCACACTACTTAGGTCATCAACAATTTTTCCAGAATATTATACTATTTTCTACTAAGTATTAATCTATGTCACCAATCTTTTTCACATGTATGCTTTCAAGTGATGCATAACTGATCACCAGATTTTAACAGATATGTCATAAGTTACACTTGACTAGACTTATTTTAATTCACAGATTGATGACCTGACATTCACAGATCCTCATTTATACAGAGGGGAAGAAAAGCATAAGCATGCTCTCCCTTTGCACAGCAGAGTTGCTTCGGAACACATCTTTGCTCATCCAAATTCAAACTTCAGATCAGTTCCATGCTATATTAAAGAGCTTTGGCAGAACAGAGAGATTTAGAAGCAGCTACCATCTATACTTCAGAATTTTAAGAATCACATTTCCTTTTACTTAAAATGATTACAGCAAGTCAACATCCCTCATGTTATTACTGTCCTTATTAGTCTGATGGCAGGAAGGCCACTTAGAAACTTTCAAATTGAGGAGGAGAACGAAGAATTATTTGCTTAGCTGTCCAAGTCACCTCTGAAGGCAAGTGAAACAGGAAGCTGTTTTTTCACCATTTCTAAGCACTTGGTCTACAGAGTGACAAACCTTTTCCTTGTTAAAAAAAATAAATGGTGCAAAAAGTTGCATATCTTAGGAAGACACCAACTGTCTAATTGCAGCAGTTCCTCAATAGTGTGTCAAGTCTACACTGATGGGATTACTAGATTGATGGGATTAAATTATGAGTTCCAAACTACAACAGAACTAAATGACACAATTATTGAACAAATTCTAAAGAAATAAAAACAGTGACTGCAGATTTCATTCTATCACACAACCTGAACATCTCCTCCAGAAAGATACACAGACAAAACACCATCTCTGCTCATGACCGTAAAGAATACTGTGCTGAAGAGGACCACAGTGGCAAAATAAGATACACAGGACTCAAGTTTTCAAAATTCATTATCTGCGTGTTTTGAATACACTTATTTTCCCCCCCCCCCAGAATGTGTGTTTTTCTCACAAATACTTACAAAGTTAAAAATGTGATCCAGCTGAAAGAGAGTACTTGGCAAGTCTGAAAGCTATTTTATTTTCCAAAATTTGTTACACTAACTAAATAACTGTGTAGGAATAAGAATAATCACTCCTCCAAATACACACCTTAAGCACAAGAGGCTGGTCTACCAAACATGCCTCAGTGTGTGAAGAACCAGGGTGTAATTCACAGGACAATAAGTGCTTCATCACACAAGACAGAAAGCACGCTGGTCTTAGCTACACAGCCCATGGCGCGTCACCCATTTATGAAGGGCTGTATTTCAGATCTGCAGTACTGCTGACTCTAAATTAAGCATGTTTCCTAACTAGGACACAGCAGTGCAGGACCAAGCCTAAAGAGAGTACTTTCCCCACACAGGTTTTCTCTGCTACACCTCAGCTTACAGATGACATTAAACAACTCTTCACGCTCCCCTCCTGTGAATTTCCACTGTTAATTAAACTCTGCTTCTACTCCCAACTCCTTCCTGTGCTGTGGCCACAGCCAATCCAGCTCCCGGGCAGCAGAGGGCCATCCTAAGGGAGGCCCAGAGCACCAGATGTGAGCACAGCATGACAAACAGTTTCTGATCCATGCCTCAGCACACCAAACCAAACTGCCTTTGGCAGGACTCCTACTTGCTGTGGGGGAGCAAACAACTTTGATTAAAACTGGAAATGACCCAGATTACAGCGCTCCCATTGCCTTTTACATCACAACAACCAGAACTGCCCAAGGATCTGAAGACCACATGGATCTTTCACGCTCCATCTCCAAGGCTATTCCTTTCTTTCCTTTTTCCTTTTTCCTTTCCTATTTCCTTTTCTTGGAAGGCTGGACAGCCAGGTTTGTCAGAAAACATAAAATGCAGTCATGTCTTGCCAGCTGTGTGACATTCAGACCTTTAATCCTGACCTTGCACAATACCTTCAATTGGGTATTTGCTCCTGTTCACGTCATCTTCATTTTTGACGCCTGACAAACATTTGCCTTTAAGGATATGACCAACTGAAAACATAAGCAGTAGAGAAGTAGCAGAGGTCATATCAGCAAAAACCTGCACTCTTCACCCACCTCCTTTTAAAAGCAGTCTTATTGCTTATTCACCATGCCTACAGTTCCTTAATACTATGCCCTGAAGCATACAACACTCTTTTATTGTCAGGACAGCGTGAAAAACTCATGAACATTAAATGGCTTTCCAAAGCATCAACTTACCATTTTGATTTCCCAAATACCTCACAGACTTTTATAAAGAGCAAGGGTTAAAATATTTATTTTCCTTTTACAGTTGAGAAGATATTTTAAAACAACATATTTAAGACAACACAGATACTTAAAAGTAAGGTTTTGGAGAAGACATATTTCAGAGCTTAAGCCACCCTTCAATTAGAAGGGATTAAGAATAAACTCCTCTTGAGGACAGAACAGTTCAGACATGTAAAAATCAGCACTGGTGACAGAGTAACAGATCAGTCTGATTGTAATATAATATGACAATTTTTGTGCAGCTTTAGATTCAGGAAAGTTAAGTAACATGCCTCAGGCCAGAAACATCAGTAAAGCTGCTCTGAGTTCAGATGCTCAAGTTCCAAGCTATCAGTCATATAATTAAGTACAACATCTGATCTTCAGGTGTTAAAAACAATACTAGACATTGGTATCTGGAAAATTCCTATTTTCATAGCTACATTCCTTTCAAAACACTTCACAGGAGATCAAAGCCATGCATGTATATCTAAATACACGTTCTTAAAAGCATCCTCTCTAGTAATGAATACATTCATTGTCATGGACAATTTGTTGCTGGCCAGCAAGCAATGCAGTGAATTATACCTAAAAGAATTCAAAATGTATCTTTAAGAAATCTAAATCAATGGACAATAGTTGGGCATCCTACAACAACCTGAATTATGAAAGCCAAAGTTGGCATTTTCAATTTTAAAAAAGAAAAAAAAAAAAAGAACGGCAAAATGAAGGAAGCGATGAGAAGAAGAGATTATTTGCTTTCATATGTTATAATTTTATCATGAGCACACGCTTGCTGCTATCCACATAGTCTACTAGCATTATTTGTTCTTCTGTGCTCCACTGTGAACACTGGGTCAAACCACCCTTTTTACACAAAAAGACAGAGAGAAAAGATTAAACAGCTTTACAAATCTAAATTTGCATAGTTCTGTCACAAAAATATACAGTGCTTCAGCTGACAGCATTCAAGCTGCTTTGCCATGCACTAAAAATAACTTAGAAAGTTGTAACAAAAGCAATTTTTAAGAGCCAAATTACTACGATGTTTTATCAGCTTATATATCAATTACCAGCTGGTAACTGTAAGCAAAGGCATATAAAAACTCAGACAGCTTTAAAAACTAGAGACAACAACAAAAAAAGACATCCAAGTATATCAGTTCAGCTGAAAATAATATGATCCTTGATACCATTCACTCTTTCATTTATTTCTTCATAATTTTAAGAATGACTAATTTAATTTTTTGCACATTGAAACAATATTAAAAGCAGTTATTTACTAGAACAGCAATAATGTAGTCGGATCTTTGGTCCTGCTGCTCCAGCAGATACATTTACTACTGCTATTACTTACTCAAAACATCCTGTAGCAATTCAGGTTCTGAACAGGAAACAACAACTTTAACCTCTCTCTTCTGCTTTTTGACTGTGATGGCTTTTAACTCTGCTTTACTTGGTGCATTTTTTCTTGACAAGTCACTCATCTCCAACACTCAGCATCAGGTGAGCTGCAAGAGCACACAGCCAGGGACTACACCCCTCTCTTACAGTCCTAGATGCCCATTAGGTAATACATCAGATGGGTGATGATTTTTCAGCAGTTCTTTTAAGACTAATATGTATGGTTACATGTCTAGCTACTATAAAAATATGCAAACTTACATTACATTGAGATCCGGGCAAAAGAACAATTTCACATTTGTAAAGCTGCACATACAGCCTCCAACAGTAACCTTCTTAAACAAGAAATATCGATTTTTGCAGGTTCACATTCAAAAAAGGGAAGAATAACAACTAGCTGCAGATTCTTTAACCTCTGCCAGACAGCAATTCTGTAGCCTCTGTACAGTCAGGAAAAAGTTGCATTTAAGGTCTTAGTAAAACTTCAGTGTAGGCAGGTGAAACAAACTGCACGTATTCCAGCTCATGCAGGTTGTAAAGCTAGCCTTTACGTTAAGGTCAGTTTCCTTATCTTTATGCTACTTGGTGTTAATCTAAGAGAAAATCCAAATGATCCCTTGCTTTCTGTGGATCAGCAACTATATTTTTTGAATAAAGGTTCACTGGCTTCTTATGGTCAGAGGACATACAGTGTTGTAAATACAGCACTGCCAAAAAATCTGCAAGCAATACCACTTCTAAAAACATTAACAAGCCTACAGGCAGTATAAATCCTTTAAATAAAAGCAAACAAACAAAAAACACACGCGTGCAGACAAGCTGCAACAAGTCTCGAGGCTACAACTACAATGTGAAGCTTGACATAAATGAAACAAAAATCAACTCTTTAGCTACCATAGTCTGAGCACACTTCCTACACAAAGTAATGAAAGATTTATTTTACCGTATGTATACTTCATAGACTTGGAAGTATATATTTTGGCTCACCTCATTCAAGGTTAACTTTAAAGCCCAACAGCAGTGACCAACTGACAAATATCCAACTTCAGCATTACCAACATAGTGTGGGACTCCTCTGTCCTTGGACTAGACAATTTAAAGAACTTCTGAACAGTGTTTACACACCACAAGAACCTGAAGCACTTTATACCTGCTGCAGCAACAAGTGGTCTGACAAGAGAGGCAGAGTATGATAATTAGAGCTGCTCAAATGAAAAAATAGAAGTAGTAAAAAACTGGGAGATAAGGAAGGAGAGGTAATAAATCAAAGGAAGGAAATGAGTGTAGTAACGATGGTGAGCACAATCTGTCCTACTGTGCTGTGCCATGAACTAAGTTTTTTTTAAATGTGCACAGCAGTTGAGGCTCTGGAAAACAAATGCGTAACAGTTTATATATATACCCTTAAACTGCACTTGGCAAACAGAAAGGCTGGACATGGAGAAAACACCTGGTCACTGCTTCACAGTGCCTTCCAACTCATACTGCACAGTTGTTCTTCCCAACTCTCCTAATGCTGGAATATTTTAACATCATCATCAAGATGACAAACTGGTAACAATTCTTAAAAAATAACGACATTATACATTCATTTTTATTCTGGAGGAAAAAAAGGACAGATGAAAGATGCATCAAGTCACATAACACATCATTATTTGGGCTGGGAATAGACACCTCTTAGAACATCCCTTCCTGTCATTAAGCTTTGGCAGAAATAGTATTTCTGAGTACCTTCAGATCTCCTTGCTAACTTACTTAAAACCAGACAGTAATACATCCACATCTATTTTTCCTAACATGCTAACCAAATCTTGAGGCTTGAAGAAAAACTTGTTGCTTGTCTATTCTGTTACGAAGCAGCCTTTTCAGAGAAAGCTCACTTTGCCCAGTTATTTCCATCTCGGGAGGAAATGGTTTTTATTTATTTATTTTACATCAAGCTATATTCCAGAAGCTCCACAAGTAACACGGCTAAGATTTCTAAAGGATGATGCAGTATGCCCTTCACAACTGACCCTAAAAGATTCAGATAATAGGGAACTCCACATACTCAAAATGCTTACCCATATGCTTACACAGTCAGAAGGAAGAAAATGGTTGTAAGATGAAGGTGGTAAATACCAGACCCCTACAAAAATGTGCTCTCAATCTATTACAGCAAGCCTACAAAATTGGCAATGGTAAAAATCAAGAAATACAAACTTAATTTAGTTTGTGTAAATATACACATGGCTTTGCAATATATCTTTACCATCAAATAGTTGTACAATCAGGTAATATGAATAGCAAAATGTAATGCTAGAACAAAATGCTACACTTAAAATTTAATTTTTATTTTGGAATTAAATTGAAGTAACTACTTAATTATGTCTGTAGAGAAATCATGCCATAATTAAACCTATATGGAAGAAAAAAGAAAAAAGGAATTAAAGTTACTTAAAACTGCAGACACTGATGTTCGAAAGGCCAAAAATCAACAAGGACAGCAAGAGCTGATTTTAAGATAAGACACTTACTGCATCCAGTACTTCCACCAACTCACTGTCTTGTAACCAGGTATTTCCAGGGCAGAACATGCTGGGGGCATGCCAGGTACTGTGGGCGATGACTGTCTGTCACATGCCTCACCTGAGCTTTTTTAGCAATTTAAGAACAAAGTCCAAGGCTCTGCTACAAGAAAGGTACAAGTCCCTACTACCTACAGACTTGAGGCCTAAGCCCTCTTGACAACATGTCCAATTACAGGAAACTCATCAGAACTGCAAAAATGCAGCAGGAACATGACAAGTGCTGCAAAAACAAACACCGAACGTATAGAAAAGCAACTGAGATTTCTCTGATACTGGTCAGATTGGAGCAAATATTCTAAGCATCTGTACAAGACCTTTCCAGACATGCACAAGCTTTCACAAAGGTAATAGCTTAACCAAACAACCATATGGAAAGGAATATCATAGAATTATTAGTTGCAACGGACCCTTCAAGGTCATCTAATCCAACTCCCTGCAATGAGCAGGGACACCTACAGCTGGATAAGGTTGCTCAGAACCCCATCCACCCTGACCCTGGAAGTCTTCAAAAATGGAACATCCACCATCTCTCTGGACATCCTGTTTCAGTGCCTCATCACCCTCACTAAGGGTGTAAGGAAGAA
Organism: Tragopan temminckii; assembly: GCA_028571105.1. Classification (NCBI taxonomy): domain Eukaryota; kingdom Metazoa; phylum Chordata; class Aves; order Galliformes; family Phasianidae; genus Tragopan; species Tragopan temminckii. The sequence goes on along the minus strand of JAOWBP010003659.1, from coordinate 11,501,993 downwards.
GTAAAAAACTTCTTCCTTACATCCAATCTAAATATCTCCTTTTTTTAGTTTGAAACCATTTCCCCTTGTCCTATCAGGACAGACCCTGTTATTGAGCCTTCTTTCTTGTAGACTCTCTTTAGCTACTGAAAGATTGTACTCAGGTATCCCTAGAACCTTCTCTTCCTCCAAGCTGACCAGCCCCAGCTCTTTCAACCTATCAGTTTGGCATATGCCAACTACTGATAAGAATAACCTCAGAAGGGATGAAAAAGATTAAGGTTTAAAGCACAGACTATATTTTTTTTTCAGAAAACAAACAAGTACAAAAAGAAACTGCACGTATGCCCCCATTTAAACAATGCAGTTAGGTACGTCCTGAAGTGCTCTACTATACTGGACGATAATTACAGAAGCCTATATCTATGAACTACTTACAGAAGTAACTTGTTGCAGAAATCCCCATGAGGAGCTTCATGCCTCTTCTGGTTCAGCTGAGGACCCACCAGCTCTGCTGTGCCCACACCAGAGGTAACTGGCTGTGAGGATGGCAGCAGACAGGTACCTACTTAGCTGGCATGGACACCATGAGCCACAGTCAAATGGCACAGTGCTTACCCTTCCTAACAGGAAGGGCGACATGTCATAGAATCATAGAATGACTTGGGTTGGAAG
>JAOWBP010003659.1:11474561-11501239 GCA_028571105.1 Tragopan temminckii | reverse complement strand
AAATGGCACAGTGCTTACCCTTCCTAACAGGAAGGGCGACATGTTATAGAATCATAGAATGATTTGGGTTGGAAGGAACTTCAAGGATCATCAGGCTCCAACCCCCATGCTGCGTGAAGGGCAACCAACCTTCATATCTAATACTAGCCCAGGCTGCCCAGGACCCCATCCTACCTGGCCTTGGATGGGGCTAATGACATGTGACAAAAGCCTTTTTTCTCCAAGTACCATGGTGCAAAAGAACATAAATGCTCTCTCTCTCCTACATGCAGCTACAAGCAGAGAATGCTGGAAATACAATCCAATTACGGCACACATTCCTCTCCACACATTCCTCTCCCTGCATTTCTCTGCAGGATATCTGAGCAGCTACTGATCCAACTGACACAGTCATGGCAGGGAGAGGAAGAGATTGTGCTGAGATGCTGTCCTTTGGCACTGCCAGGGCTCAGCCCAGCCCAGTCAGGAAACAACACAGCCTGCCCAAGCCCTTCCTGCTAGGCTGGAAGTCTGCTGGCTTCAATATCAGTATGACAGGAGCTCCCTCATTCAGATTCACAAATGGCTTAGGTTGGAAAGGACCTTGAAGATCATCCTGTTCCAACTTTCTGCCATGGGCAGGGATGCCACTCACCATATCAGGTTGCCCAGGGCCCCATCCAACCTGGTCTCAAACACCTCTGGGGATGGAGCATCCACAGCTTCTCTGGGCTAACTGCTCCTGCCTCACCAGTTTCTGTAATTCCTTAGTGACAGATTCTATTTGAAGACTAAATCAGTTGTAGAGTCTAGAAAGCACTTTTCATATGCGGCAAGGATATCAACATACTAGCTGGGCATATTAGCCCGAGATTTTTGGAGGGAGAAAGTGACTAGAATTGTCACAACTCCAGCAAGAGAGTAGTTGATAATTTGAAAACGCTGGCTTTTTAAGCCAGTAGATCTGGGTAACCAAGGAAGCAACTGCAGTGCGCATACAAAGAATAATTGAGAACTTGAGACATCAGTGACAGATCTCAGTGATGGGAGGATTTTTGAGGCAAATATTTGCCACTGGATCAATTACAAGGAGAAAAAAAAAAGTCTGCAATACTGGCAGTTAAATCCACTGCCAGTATATCCACTTCATCAATTTCAGAAAATGTTTTAAAAGCTTAGTGTGCAGACAGTACATCTACAAAAGGATGAAATTACACTCTGAGCAGGAAGTAGTATCACTATCAACATCACATGATGGAGCACACTGAGCTTAATGGAGTAAAACAGGCCTCCCTGGAAGAGGCGCAGGCTACAGAACTGCATTCAGTGGAATGTAACTCCAAAGGCAAATGCAATCAGTGCTTCAGTCCAAACTTCAGACAGCAACACACAAAAGAAAACGAGATCACAACACTGATGTAGTGGAACATGGCATACTGACAGCACAAGTCAGAGCTGCTGAGGACAGAAAATAGCCTCCCACCTCAGAGAGGTAAGTGAGCCAGCCAGAGGGCCAGAAGCCAACCTGCTTGGAAAGTCAACTGCCTCCCTGCACCACAGCTGTGGTGCCCTCAGCCTGATCTCACCTGCATCTCTCTGTGGAGGAACAGAAGAGGATGCTGCCTCCCCATCAGCACAGCACTACTTGTCAGGCATGAAGGCTGACTGAGGACAGCTTTCACATTCATGCTGAGGTTTACAGTGTGCTGGGACTGCTCGTGCCAAAACAGATATGTCTTAAATAAGCACACTAGGTGGTCTGGAGTAACACTGTATGTAACACTTTGTTGCCTCTTCATTTAACCATATAAACATGGACACATTGTATAGTTCCCACACCAACAACAGAAGAGACATTAAAAATTGTGCCTCTAGAGGCAGACTTGAAAGGGGGTATGCCATTTCTGCTCCACTTCAAATCTCTGGTGAGACACCTTTCTTTACATCTGCTTCCCTGAACAGACCCTGCAGATTCTGGGAATTTTTCTAATGAAGATGGTGTCAAAGCAACTGCCAGCAGACTCAATTGTTTCATTTTGTTTCCTATTTCCCCACAGCAATAAGAGCAGCAGTGAGGCATAGCATACAGAAGAACAGAAACAGCAGGAAGAGAATGCCAGTGGGTTTAAAAAAAAAAAAAAAAAAGCATCTATTGCATCCACTGTTTTCCTTGTGTACAAAGTGCTTGCGGTATAAAACACTAACATAAGTTCTGATTAAATTGTAACCAGAAATACACATCTTCCTAATGCAGTAAGAAAAGGCTTCTCTCCCCTCTGCACTCCTCCAGAAGAAAACAGAGATGTATTAACATGCTAATCATAAAAATGTTTGAAACAGGTAACAATGAAGATCAAATTCAACCAGTCTAATGTGAAAAGGTGATTAGGAAATGACTATATAAACACTAGTTGAGATGGATCACTGTTTAGAAGTGCAGGATTAAACTCTATCCCATTGCGATTTACTGCATCTCTGACACAGCAGGTCCTTTCTGCAAGGCATTTTCACTTTAGGGGAAAAGAATGAAAACATCTTATTCTTGCATATTACAGCATAATTTCCTGTTACAGAAATTATTTTTGGTCTTCCTTTCCATTACAAAACCAAAGATATTCAAGATGCTTAAATTACAGATAACTAGGTTACATTCAATTACAATATTTTCACATCCATCTACTTTTATGTTGGCTCAGGAACTTAACATTAGGAGTACATGGTTGAAAAAGAAAATAAAATTGGAAATTTAATTGTAGAAAGTAAGCTATGTGAAAAGAAACAGATGATCTGATCTCAGGTCAACAGTTATACTTCACTAATGGTACTATAAACCGAAGTTTCCCATGAGAAATACTCTATCTCCCCTCTCCATGGATAACACCACCCATAAAAAGACATTTCAAGTACACTGCAAGATTTGTCAGATACAAATGTGAATATCAGCTTTGATCCATTAGGAAGCGATTCATGTTTCAAAGCTCACAATACAACCAATTTCAAGTGTTTAGTAGGTATGAAAGCGTGTAACGATCTTTTTTTCCTCTTCAAAACCAAGATCAGTGGAAAAGCAGAGGAAACTTTGCAACAACTTAAATTCCTCCATGAAAAGGTTGATAGTAAGCAGCTTTTTGAAAAATCATTGTTTTCCCTTCCTCTGCTACATCTTCTGCTACAGGGAAAACAAATATTGCAACTTTGCATTTGAAAGGAATAATTTGATGTATATCTAGTGATGGTTTTTCTGATTCTGTTTTACTTCAAATGAAATTCAGAAAACCTTCCAGAAATATGCAATATATTGCTGATTTTTAAAAAAGGTACAGAAAAGTATAGGAAAAAAAAAGTATAAAAGTTAATTGAGAGGAAGGAGTGAAAAGAAATCCAAGCTACTGTACATATCTTCGAAGGCAAAATAGTAAAACACGAAAAAAAAAACTTGTTTCCAATCAGAGAAAAATTAAAATCTCTGCAGACTTTCAGATGAGTCAGATGAGTCCAGGTTTTGTTTTGTTTTTTTCCCCAATCAAGGACAAAGTCAGATAAACTACATGCTACTATCCTTGCTATGAGGATAATGGGATAAAGCAGTGAGATTTAACCTGAGAGCACTCTTGTTTTTCAGAACATTCTCTGAATGCACTTAGTAATGCGTCCTGACAGATGTGAGCTTGGAGGCTGGTCACAGTTACTTATTTTTCAGTTTCATAAAGCATATTTTTCTCTATTCCCTAGGCAAATTATCAGTACTATGGGACTCAACTTACAAATGTAATTCAAATGAGAAAAATGTAAAAGAAGGGCGTAAACTGTGGGAGAGATGCTGAAGTACCTGTCCTGCCTATGCAAACTCCCTGTATTACCCAACAACTTGACAAGAAAGCTAAGCTGATGACTTGCCCCCAGCTCCATGTATGAAACACAGGAGCTGACTGTTCCATCTCTGCAACTGAGCAGAAGCATCCTCTCCAAGGCATAAAGGAGAAGGTTTACAATCCAAAAGCCAGGTCAATTTACATCCAAGAAGATTTGGACCTGTTTGATTTTAAAAACCACTGGAAGTTTCTACGTTTAAAAAAAAAGTACTGCCTCAAATGCTTTTTTGATGCTGTCCGGAAGCAATTACAGCATGGAAAGTAGAGCTGGCAGGGAAGCTCTGAAAAAATGAAACTCAGGATCTGAGCTACTGTAGTGCTTCAGATAGGCGAGCAACATCCTTATCCTGGAAATCCGTACTAGACAAATATGCTTTTAATTAAATGGAGATGCATCTTCCCTGGTTACAGCACTTCCTCCCCTGCTATCTGTGTCTACGCTGAGCCTTTGTGAGCACTCTGGGAAGTGCAAATACTACCCACAGCTATTAATCCTCTCATGTTTGGGCACAGTAGATATGCATCATTATACTAAATTCTGCAGAGACAATTATACAGCATGGATGACCTGTTTCTCAAGATGATAGGCTTCTAGTTGCAATTTACATACTTTTAAAAAGTAACCTCCCTGGTTCCTCAGCTCACTGTACACAAGAACATTTCCACAGATTAATCAATAATCCCCCGATACCTATCTGTGTGGTACATATGTTTCTTCTGCCCAGAGAGGTCCAGAATCCACCAGAAAGAATATATTGGCAGAAGCAGACCTGGAATGATTTCTCTTCCTCCATGCAAGTTTATCAGCTACACAGAATTAGTAGTAAACAAGAATAAAAGCAACATTCAACAAAAGGGTATCAGTGATCATGGCAGCTGAAGAGGACTGAAGACTCAATATTTCGAAGAAATACTGAAGATTAATACTCAAACAGAGAAACTCCAGATCAAACAATTCAGCCACCAAGTTTTACTGGAACACAAAGAGATGCATTAAAATTTGCTTTGTGTTTTCTGAAGTACAGTGAATCTTACTAACTATTCCCCTCTTATCAGATACAGAAGAAAACCAACTAGTATAACTAGTAGAAACAGGATAAGGAAATCCATAGTGGTGATGGTACTCCTTCCTTTTCCTCGCAAGTAGAAATCCAACAGCCCTGCATTACTCCAGCTTTATTTCTCATCCCTCGTAAGTGGAGGTGGCTCTTTTCTCCTACTTATATCCCACTGTAGAAAGAGATGAAGTCCAGGCTCTTTATCATAGTCTTCTACCTGGCTTTGAGACACTGCTTATCTTCTTACTCAAGTAAATCTCTTCACTTTTCCTTCTTTTTGTCTGCCTTAACAAGAAAAAGATACTGAATTAATCACACAGGGAAAGGAGTATTCTTATGACTAGCATTTCTGGAGAAGAAAAGCTGTTGTCTGAAAGCAAAACAGCCCAGTTTTTATAGAACTCAAAATTCCCTACCATGGTGTTTGAACTCCAAACAAATACATGACAATTTCTCAGAACATGCATCACTGCATAATTTGTCTCCCACTCATAAACTAATATTCTGTTTCCAAAAACAGAGGCCATACCTGTATCTTCCCCTTGTCAAGAAAGGTTGGGATAGTGGGGAGAGTCAGGGAGAAAAGAGAAAAAATTAATGAGGTCCAGAAGTAACTAGAGGTTACGGACATCTTAACCTGAAGTAGGACTACAACTGTCTCACTCAACAGCAACAAAACAACTTGTTAATGACCTGAAAACACTTGATCTGCTTTAAAATGTCTATTTCTTTATTAAATCAATGGTGCTTTCTCACTTAAGTAAATACTCCGAAAAAGCACACCTTGTGAGTTTTTTTGTTTTGTTGTTGTTTTAGTTTAAGTGTAATTCTGTATCTGGAGAATACATGTTCACAAAGTAGAAAAACTGAAGACTTAAATGACAGTACAACGAGCTGCTTATTTGATCTCATTTATCAAGATGAATCTTCTGTCATAATGAGACCAACAGATATCACATGTTCAAAAATGACATTGTTCTGTTGCAAGTCTTACTACAAAACAGTAACAGTGGCTAGACTCACTTCTTTGAAAGAAAAATAAAAATGAAGCATCACTGCTGGCATATAGAAGCAAGATCATTTTGACTAATCTTCTCAGAACTTTACACTGATAGAAGACAGTTATTTCCCTATTTCCAACCTCCACGGTGGCAAGATCTACAATATTTTAAGCCAAATGCAGTAGCCTGCATTCAGAAGAGAAAGATGAATGTGCCTATTGACAACTGAAAGCATTATTACTATTTTGAAATTTCAGATTGAGATTTTTAAAAATAAGTGTATTTTAGAACACAATATATCCATTGAATGTACACTATACATATATTGTTCTTCCCACAAACAACAAAAATAAAAATAATTGATGTTTTTAAACAGTCAGAAATATTCAGTATGAAAAAAATACAAGCCTTCAGAATTTTCAGATTACTGAACTTTTTCCCCAAATGGGAAGAAGGCTTTCTGGGAATCCGCCAGCAGAGTAATACCACTCACAGTGGTTAGGAGTCTCTCGTCCAATGGTAAAGCTTTGAAAGACCAGAAACATTTATAAAACACTGCCTCACTCTATGGAGTGGACACGGAAGAAGTTGGTAAAGAAGAATGGAGAACAGATTATTTGCAACACTAAGTAACAACAGTAAAAGGCCAGGAGAAAATTAAGCAGTAAGATATGCAGTGTTCACTTATGAAGCAGCAACATCAAGGGGAACAGATTCCTGCTCCCTATGCCAAACCAGAAATACTTTCATCTGCGATGCATTCAACACACAATGTGCAAAACTAACATGAGAATGAATCAACTTCTCGCAGAAAAGCTACACATTAAAGTTCCTACCTCCGTACAAAATATAGACTGTGGCATATCTAAAACACAACAATTTTCAAGATTTCCATTCAGTTCCCAGTTTACTACCCAGTTTTACACTAAAAAGTATGCTACAGCTGCAAACTCACAACTTCATTACAAACAACACTGACAATACAAACACTCCCATGAAATTTCCAGGACAAGCTCTGCTCAGAGAAATCTGAAAAACAAAAACATGTGCAGGGGGATGAGGAGTTACAGAAATTAAAACACCTTATGTCTGATGGTGGTCACTAGCAAGAGCTTCCTCTACAAAGAAATCACTTGTAGAAAGTCCTAGCTGTCAAAATCCAGGTTAGTAATGCCTCGGTTTTATGGTCTCAGCTGCTAGTGAGACAATTTCCTCCACACACAATTTAAAAAATAGAGGACGGTTAGTTGTGAAGTATAAATTCAAACACTGCACAGACACTCACAACTTCAACATCATACACAGAAAGATTATTTCCTTTCTATTAAACTATGTTTTCAGCAACAGACACATGCAGACCAGTAGTAGGTGGTCCAATATTATGGATATTTTTTCAGAAAGCTATTTTACCTATTGCCAATCTGCTACTAGAAGCCATTGAACAGCTCACCCATAGAAAAGTTGACTATGTGGGAACCTGCTGCAGGCTCTGTATAAAGCTAGAAGGGTAATACAGCTCACAAAGAAATTATTCCAGGGCACATACAGCAATATTATGTACAATATCCTATGTGGGGATAAAAATATTTTAAGGAAAAAAAAGAATTATAATCTTTCCTCATGTGCGGTTTTTAATCAGTCTCAAAACAACCACAGGAAGCCAGAGTGGTTGGGACTTCAGCTGAAGAACTTCATATACTACTAAGCACTGTAAAAGGGAAGTGGGTTGTGACCCAATCAAAACTAAACCACAAGAAAAGTTTGATTTTAGTTTCAGAATGTTTGACGTCTTTACACAGTAGATCTTTCAAGAATCACATAAAATAATGTCCGCATTGGACATCAGACTACTTGATTTGCCAATAAAAACATTCTTCCTTCTATAAAGGAATTTTGGCAATTCCATTATTTTTTGTAAACAGCAACATTCCGTACTATCACAAAGAATGGCCAAAGCAGATGAATACCCGGATCAAGATGCAGATCCCATCATAATCAAATCCCTCAGAAAAAGAGGAGCAAAAGAGTGAAAACAGAAACATGGACCCAGAAATCTTCGTTTCTTGTCTCCATTTCCTTTCTAAATGAAGCAGAATGGCAAAATAATAACCAAAGACCCCACGCAGCCACTCTACACAGATGCAACCCACTCGATTTCCCAGTACCTTTTAGAGAAGCTTCACAGTAAAACATTTCAGCTTCTGCTCTCTTCCAACTCATCTTCCAGCTCAAGTCCTAAGATTTCAAGTTGATCGCACAGATGGGATAGCACACGTTGCTCCCCAAGTCCTCCCAGCACAACAAAGCTTTGTTATTATCATTTTGCTGTTGTGTTCCTCATCATGCCTGAGTTCCCCAACAAGTCTCTGATTAAAGCCAGACAAGTTGCTTAATAATCATAGTAATTATCACCTAGTTTCAGGTGCTCTCTACATAACACTTTATTTTCATTATTTTTACTGTGTCACAGCATGCTATAATCTTCAGCACTGATCCTGGTATGAATGACATCAGCAAGTATGTACTAACAGAATTGAAATAAAACTGATACCTGACTTAATGCAAGCTTGAAGAAAAAAAAAAAATCAGAATAAACTATGAAAAAAAAGGATAAGGGAAGCATGCACACATTTCAAGGAAAAAAAAACAAACAACCTATTCAGCTTAGTCCTTGTGATTAAGAAATGTAAGATAACGCTGGGGGGGAAAACAGCAGAAATTATAGTTGTGTACACTCAACAACCACGTATTACCAGTATTCCATTAGTCAAGCTGCAGAATGCATTTGTATTACAATGGCAAGAAGATATAAAAAACAGATCTAATGCTCCTAGGAGCAATGCCTGAATAAATGTGACACAAATTCGTAAGAACTCCATGCAAATCAGTTCAGAAACATTTTCAGAATACTTACAGGAAAACTGCCATGCTAGACAGCATATAAAGCAACAACTCCAGGATGTTGAGAGAGGAGAAAGCAGATAATTGTGTCTCAAAATTGCCAGTTTCAGCGTATTAACACTCAAACTTTTTAAAGCTTTATTTCAAAGCCTACACTGCTTTGAAGAAAACAATTTAAAGTAAGTTTTAACATTGAATAAATAAATAGAAGTCTTTATCTCATAATTGCTAAAGTGAAAACGTAGTTGAAAAAACCCACTATACAACTCACCCTCCTAGTACGCTTTTAGAAGTAGCTTCATTTGTTATAAATTACTTGTGAAAAGGCAGATGGAAGAGTCCAAGCCAACACTGCTAACCCACCCAGAAAATCTCATCACATGTAGGGCACCGCAAGATGTGCTACAGCACAGATAGGAAACACAAAATGAAGCAAAACAACTCCTCACAGCCAGAAACCAGCAACACTCTGATAACCTCTGGACTTTGCGCTGCCACTGGCATGATTTACTAGCACGCAAGCCACCATTAGGCTGGCTGACAGGTTCTGCAGCCTGCAGGCTGAGCAACCTGCTGCTGAGGCAACAAGGCCTCAACAAAGGCCATTTGTTGTCAGCCAGCGCTGGGGCAGCAGCCTGACCAGTCAGCCCAGTACAGTGCTGGGCTGTGGCTGGGTAGGACTTGCTGCGACCTCAACAGACAATTAGTGTGTGTTGGTGTAGAGTTACACAGTTCTGGGAGGTCATTTGCTGACAGATTTTACTACTGCAGAATTACTAACCCTTTTCAAAAGCAGCATTATTGCTTCATTTGTTTGCTTTCAATAGCTAGCTTTCAGATTGCTCCCAAACCTACAAAACTAACTACAACACTATTCTCTGTATGATACTAAAATATTCAAGTGCTATTCCACAGATAAGCTAAGTACCTTTAACAAGCACATAATGATTTTAGTTTCTGTAAGTTCTTTCTCTTATAAATCCCAATGAACACATTAATTGAGAAGTTGATGAGGAACAGGATAAGCAGCTGTGGAGAAATTAGCAGACAAAAAAGCATCCTATTGCCAAAGACACAAAAGCTGCTACATTAAAGCACAGTATTCCCTTTAGAAACTTTAATCAGAACAATCTTCTCCAAAAAAGAGGAAAAAAAAGTAACGACAAATTAAGTAAAGCTTTTCAGTTTTGTACATACACTATAAAAACCAACTTAAGACATACCTCCTTAGGATGAATACTAACTGAGCTTTCTTCTTCATCCAAGACACCGTTAGTGCCAACACCATCTATCCCACCACACAACACTGACCTCATTAGCTCAGATCCCCATGGTGCTGGCCTAGAAGGATAACTTTCTTGGTAATAACACTCCAAAAGACAAATGCTCCCATTTTAACTTAAGGCAACATGCAAAACTGTACTAAAGACAGACACAAACAAGAAGATGGCCAAGATATCAAGGCATCCCAATACCACATCAGCCTTTTAATCAAATATAGAGGAAAAACAGATTGTCCAAGGAGGCTGTGGATGCCTCATTCCTGGACGCATTCAAGGCCAGGCTGAATGTGGCTCTGGGCAGTCTTGTCTAGTGGTTGATGACCCTGCACATAGCAGCGGGGTTGAAACTAGACAATCACTATGGTCCCTTTCAACCCAGACCATCCTATGATTCTATGAACAGGTTTTAGTTCTTAGTAGTACAACTCTGCTCCAATTCCTTACTTCACTGATGACACTTATTATGCCTCCAGTAAAGCTAAAGATCAATCATTAAGGGGAGGTTAACTCAAGTCAACAACTCTGAACAGTCACATATTCAAGAAAGTTTTATGGCTGGCAATCCTGCACTGGAACATTCAGAGACTACCTCTGGCCAGCTCCAACACATCATAAACAAAGGAATTACTTGGCTTTATTTTCCTTCTGTGGAAGACAACAGACTTTAGGTAGATTACTGCCAAGAGAAGAAATGTATATCTTGGTGTGATTAATGGCTTAAAAAACTGGAAAACAAAGCTGATAATATTTACAATCCATATACAAGTTGCATAATTTCCCATTTTTCAAGACATACACTTTGTCATGGATAAAAAGAAACTTCATTTTTCCAATTTTTAAGGGAACTTTAGAAAGTTCTATTATACCCCATTTCACTTAATAAAAAGTTTCAAATAAATATACAGAGGTCTGAAAAAGGTTGTTGGTTTTCTTCCTTTAGTTTAGCATTTGCTTCAACATTAAGAGCATTCTCCTGTATGAGATAGAGTGACGAAGTCAGGGCATTTAATTTCCAAATGTTGCTAGAAAAACTGGAATGCAAGCAACACTATAAGAAAGCAAATTTTATTTGCAAATCATATGAGTAAGTCAGGCCCTGGTTTGACAAGATTATTAAGTATGACCCTAACACTAACTCAGGCAAACAGCAAAATCATTATAAAACCCAAGAGGGAAAGCACTCTTGCTTATGAGCAGCATACACTTACGCACCTTGTTGTACCACACTGAATCTTTAATATACTGGCATTTAAGGAACGGCTTTAGGACTTATTCCCTCCTACTTTTTAAGGTTACCTTACTCAAATCTACTTCTGAAGAAAACCTCTGGGGTCCCAAGTATTTTATTCCAGCATAAAAAACAAAACAGTTTGGAAGTTACATTGTAGCACTTCAGATTAAATTGAATATGATAAAAAGAACGTGTATTTTCCCTTTTGTTTTCCTCTTAGCTAGGTCGTTGGAACACATAGAATTTCTCTATCACATCCTTTTCATTCTTAACAAGACTGTACCCTAAGAGTTCTCAAAATGTAGTAAGTAATAATTCCCACGCATTCAACTAAATACTTCCAAATCCTAGCTTTTAGAAGCTGACTAATTTCAGCCAGGACACCACCGGAATCTGAAACTTGAAAGAACGATCTTACAATCATAGTTAAGCCTTCAAACTTATTTCTGAAAAAATGGGATACTTTCCAGAAAAGCGTTGGTTACCAACAATAAGCCATTTTGCACTCAATTCCAAGGCATTTAGTATATTCATATCAATAATGCAGTTATATTCAACAGCAGTAAATTTCAAAACTAAGAAAAGCAGTACTTTTTCATAGCACTCAGTAATCTTTGAAACATTACTGTGAACAGTCAAGTCACTCACTTCTACTTGCTTTTTCCTTCCAATTATAAAGGCAAAGAAGAGTGAGCAAGATGACGGAAGCAGAGAACAAGATGAAAAGAGAAAAAATAACCCTATGGCATGGGAATATATTTATAATATATTTAAGATATTCCCAAATTATGAGAAAAGAAAGATCAAAACATTTTCATTTGCCCTATAATCAGCGTTCTTTCAGGAAAGAGTTTTAAGATTTTTTTTTTAATGTAAAGTGGATTCTGAATTCTAATTAAGATATAGCTGTAAGCCAGGATCCTCCGTCACACAATTAATCTTAAATCCAACCTCTAGCAAAGCAGGCTGCAGATGAAGTTACTCATGTAATTACAAAGTCCATCAGCAGTAAGCCAGTGGGAGAGGCTGCAGGCTTTCCTCTATTTCTTCTTTGTACTGGGGAGGAGGCTATTTCTGTGGAAATGTACTAGGAAGATTCAGATGCTGTGATACTGCCACAGCACTTAAATATTAGCTTTAGTTTACAATACATATTTTAAGGCAGCAGTTTTGAAAATAGAGTCATTTTTCTGCAGGCTGTACCGTCTAATAGAGCACTGGAGCAGATCTTCTGGCCTTGCTTATGTCTTTCAGGGTTGACCTCCCTTTGCTGCCTCCTCAATCGTAAAACCACATTTTACCACAATTCTGAACCTGTGAACTGAGATTAGGTGTTGAAAAACACAATTCCAAAAAAAATGCAGTGCAACTTGACAGTTTGTGTCTTTGTAAGACATGATCTGCTCTGCCACAGACCTTCATATTCAAATATTAGTAATTTCTGAATGACAGAAATCTTCTCCAAAAGCCTTCCAATGTGATACTGGTTTTTCAAGCAAGCATTTGTTAAAAAAAAAAAAAAAAGCCATTTTTGTCAGTTTTAGTTCCATCTAAGAATAAACTTTCCTCATGAAAGTAAAATGACATTGTTACACTCAGTCTCAAAGAGTATATTTGTAATCTAATGTCTAAACACAACATAGCAACTGTAATTGGAACTATACTTCTATAATTTCCCATTTTCTTACAGCACAAACATTGAACAGCAATATCTAATAGCAAGAGACATGACACTGAGTTTGACTCCTTCCATTAACTGCAAGACCATGAGCACTTTCTGATTGGTGTTTGAAAACAGCATATTTAAAATGTTAACATTTCCACTTCATTTGCAAGTAGCAACTGAACACAGTAGAAGATACTGCCTTTGCACATACGGACAATTCACATTCTTTCATCTTATGCGAATCATTTCTATATATAAAAGCAGCAGCAAAGATTATAAGTAAATCTGCACTAACAATTTTACTGCTGTTACCCTACCTGAGCTGTGCAGATCACCCACATGTCCCACACGACATAAAGAGTTTTTACAAGAATTTTACACAGTCATTTAAAAAATAGTAACTAATGTAATAGAAATCAAATCTGATAAAACATCATAGTTAAACTGTTAACTTTAGAGTCACGCACTAACACTTTAAGAAAACAAAATGGAGTGAGGGGTATTCATACATATCTTTGAGTACAGATCAAGGCATATCTGGCCATGCCCAAGCCCTGCCTCAAAAAGCATCCCAACCTTTGCTTTTGTGTCCAAACTAATACCCCAAAAACTGATATGCTATATTAGAGAGGCAACAATTACTTCAGCAGTGCTAATGTTTAAAAAAAAAAAAAACAAAAAAAAAAAAAACCCAAAACATTTCTTGCTAGCGACAGGGAATTCTTCCTGCAAACTCAACTACTAGTGAGGATAATCTAAGCCAATGTGACTGACATTCATCAAGGCAAGCAGGAGATCCTTGCTATTGCCATTGCTAAGGTAGCTCAGGAGGCCTGTTCCCACTCTCACAGGAACTCCACGCACTCCTCAGCCCCACTCCTCTGGGTAGCCCAGCACCACTCCAACCTATTTGTACACAGTAGGACACCAAACCTTGCTGTCTGCTCTCCTCAGCCCAAGGTACCTGCAACGCTCAGTCATGAAGCAGCTGAGAACAGTGATAAACCCTATCCCCCAGCCCAAGTCTAAAGAAGAGGCTATGCAAGACGCTTAAGCAAGTTGATATAATTGCCTATGATCTATCTTTTCTCTTTACAAAACTGCCTGCATTCCTCATGTATAGAAGTTCTTACAATGAGTTGTCTCATACTTCATTAACAATATATCATTCATATCTTGCTTTGAATGAACATCTTCCCTCAACTTCTGAAGATGGGAAGAGAGGCAGAGAAGTGTGCATCAGTAATGCTGGTTGTTCTGTTTCAACATACCATGGGGTGAAAGGGAAAACAGTCTGTACGAAAAAGCACAACAGGACACCTTGTGCAAAAAGCTCAATGTAACCGAGCCTGAAACTGCAGGTGGCCAATGAGCCAACTGAGCACAGCCATACTAAAGGCTTATTCTGCAGCAAGGTTACTCTTCTTTTTTCTCCATTCACAAAACAGCCAAAACAAAATTATAAAGAAGGCAGTCAGCAAAGAAAAACTCTAAAAAGCTATTTTTTGAGGCTGAAATTGTTTTTTGTACTACCATGAAATGAACATTCTTAGCTGAAGCACTATCAGGTTCATCTTGAACGATGCTCTTAATGAACACAGAGCTATCTAGAAGAACACAGAGTTAACAGCTCCTCCCGGCGATGCTATTTCGAGTAAAATAAAAATAAAAATGCAGATATGCACTGTGTCTGATGGAAACAGAATAAAATGGTCAAGAATACAAAGTTAATTTATTTAAACTTCCTTCTTGATCTGAGAAAAATATTGGAAAAACTATATACACATTTCATTATTTTCATCATGCAGATTGATCCATGCTTAATGAAAACTAGTCTTGGATAATTCCTGTTCACAAAGAATCATGCAAATATATCCAACCTGATATAAAGCAAAGATCAATAATAAATAAATAAATAAAACACATACAAAGTTCTTCCTTTGAAGTGAGTTTAAAAAAAGAAAAAAGCTTTTAAGTAAGACCTATAATACCAATAGGTTTTTCAACAAGTCAAAGCATTATGTCCTGAAGGCTGCAGATATACACTCATTTACTAAGAAAGAAACGGTTGGAACAGAAAAACTAACTCCCTTTACATCATTTCTGTCCCACGTAACAGAAAAAAAATTAAAAAAAAAAAATAAAAATCAGAGAACAAGTTCATTTCTTAAAAACTTTCAAAAATCCTTCCCAGAAAAGCCTGGTCACTGGCATATCCTGCAGTTCAACAGCAAAAGACACAAATGTTTTGTTCTATCTTCCTCATGTGCCACATTTTTTTTTTTTTTTTAACTTTTATTTACAAATGCTCAGAACAATAGCTTTACACAGAGTACTAATATTATTCAAAATTTGATATTAATAAAAATTAAATCTAAAGGCCACAGTCTCACAACCTTATCTACAGAGTTACGAATCTTAAAGCACATGTGATCCAAAGTCACCCTCTCTGACTAACGTAAAAAGTAGGGAATTATTTCCCAAAATATAAGCCCTAGCCAATTTATTCTCTCACAAACTGGAACTTCATCCCTACGTGGTAAATATTTTACCCAACCCCTCCTTCCAGCTCTCTTTTGTTAACTAGCTATCTACAACCAAAATAGAACAGTTGAACATGACACAATTTTACCAGATGCACAACTGAAAAAAATGCAAATTTTATGAAATAAGTCATCATAAGCCGGAATACCAACACAACCATCTCTGATTCTGAACAAAGAAGTCCACAAAAGAAACAATGAGAACAAAACTTGTGTTCTTATGTGTATTTATGTATAAGCAAATACAGACAGGATACATAATGAAATCTTTCTGCCTCTCCTATGTTTGGCCAATTTCTTTCTGAGGTCCTGTCCTATAATGCACTGATGGAACACTCTGAGAAATATACAAGTCATGTACGCACAATGTATCAACCAAAGTTCAACCCAGCCAGAGACAGAAAAACGGCCTCAACTTTGCACAAGGTTTTCTCCCAGTTCTGATACAAATTGCACACAGGTTTTGGCCCAACAATATAGGGCTGTCAGACTTGCCAGACTCATTTTCATATTAATACCAGTACTACTGATATTCTACCAGGATCTAAAAACCGGAGGCAGGAAGTATCTCTGAAAGCATTTGAAACTGCTTCTCAGTGTTACCAAGGAGCATCCTGCTCAGTCAAAGCACTGCTCTGCCACATGCTGCCACACAGCCCACTGCCTTCTCCAGACTATGCAGTATAAAATACCAGAAGAATAAATGAGGCTCACAATCCAGGGTAACAACAGATGAATAGATTTGTACAGTAAGTTCATGTAGCATATACCAAAATGCTGGCCTACACTTTTCAAGGCCAGTGTTTTAGAAAAATAGCTCACTAAGTATCTCAAAGGTCATGTTCTGCACTCTATACCTAAGCCAGCCTCGTGATGCTCAACAGGCTTGTGGATTTTTCCCCATTAAGTCTGACTAATCTGACCCTTAACCTAAAGAAGTAGTCAACACACCTTAGAGAAAGTACCCACTCTTAGCAGCAACCAGAAGCCTTCGAGACATTCCTCCAGAAAAGAAAAAAAAATAAATAAATCTGCCTATGCACAGACAGAGCAAAGAAAAGCTGCTGCAGTGTATCCTAACAAACAAGGAACAACACAGGCTGGCTGAGCAACCCAAGGACCACTATCACAGCTGCATGAAGTGCTGAACAATAAATCAGTATTTTTTTTTTAAATACTCGTTTCTGTTAGAAAGAAAACCTACCAAACAACATTTTAAGGTAAAGCCATTTTAAAATCAGTGAACTCTCTCCTCAAGAGAAGTATTTTGTAATTCTGAGTGGATTTACAGTTTTGCTTTTAAAAAACAACTATTTCCAAAATTCAGGTTGCACCTACAGAGCTCACTCAGAGCCTAGCATAACTGAAGAACTATATGATGAAGCAGATCATGAAGCAACTGACAAGTCAGTTAATGAATTACAAGTAGAAGCCTACAAATAAGACTTGTTTGTTTCTGCATAAGACTCAAGCATTTTATTTTCTTTTTCAAACACACCCACATAAACCAAATGTCCTTAAAGAAACTGAAAAAGAAATCTGCTAAAAATGAACAAGGACCCATCTTTGAGTAGAATTTAAGCAAGTTCTCAAATAGTATTACTTTCTCATAAAAGCATTCAAAAGACAAAAAAGAAAAATCAACCCAGAAAATTATTCAGGATGATTTTAAAGATTAAGAAATGAAGTTAATATCCAAATGTTTTCAATGTGGTGTTACACACAGACTCAAAGAAAAGCTTTAGATGGTCTGATCTCATCACTGTGCTTATTCCCACACCACTTGAAAGCCAGATCATTGTGATCTAAATAGGAAGACAACCTTAAAAAATCATTCCAGGCACTCACAAGATCATTCAAGAAACATTAAAGAGTACTTAAACTACACAAGTAAACTATCCTCAAAGAAAGGAGTCAATAAAACCACCTCCATCTCCTGTTGACTTCTGGTTGAAGAGCTATTGACATCTCAACCAACACTGCCTTCAGCAAGAGGGGAAGATCTAAAATTAAGTGCTCAAAAAGAGCAAGATCACATGGCGCAACTAAGAACCTCAGATCTCTTCTCAAATTTATTTTTCATGAAAGCACACAACAGGAGAAAGCTACCAATAAAAAAAAGGGAATAAACATAGCTTCATGCTAATTAAAATAACACATGAACAATTTAGCAGCTCTATTTGGCAATTTTGATGTTTACTGCATCAGTTTTGTTTCCCTCATTCCGTAAGGTCTAAGGCTTTTAGAAAAAAACTACACACACACCTGCCAGCCAGCCTTCCTCAAAGTGAAAGAATACACTCAAAAAGCCAAGGTTTTGTTGCACCGACATCAACAGGATGCAGCTTGCCTGCACAGAGCAAGTCCAGAACTTCAACTACATTTTAGAATAATCCTCAAGAAAAATCTTCCAGACCAAACTCAATTTTGAGTACTGCTGAAAAGCAAGCAGCCGTCAGCTATATTTACTGAGGCTCAACTGTACAACTGATACTTGACCAAAGACATCATCTAATTCACACAACTTAGCATACAAGACTCAAGTCCTGCCAACGCTTGCACATGTCCAACTTGATGCATACAGATAGGAATTACTTGCATGCTAGAAGACAAGCAGGCAAGCACATTAGTAGTAAGTATTTTCATGAATCAGCATTACATTCAGGTACAATAAAAGGTGAAGGCAAAAGGGGAAATGAGGTATGAAAGTGGTCGTGGTGACTGTGAACACTCATAAGAAGAGTTTGTGTTTATTATCAAAATATTTTTCTGTACATTTCTGAACACACAAATTGTCATTTACATAAGACGTCTGCAAAAAAGCAATCCTTAGCCTATGTCATACCAACCAATATCATCTGTCCCTTCTTCCTCAACCCTCCTCCTGCTCAGCTTCACCAGCTGAAATACTTACAGGTTTTACATTCCCTCTGAACTTGTTTCTCCAGCTACAGGCTCAGCTGTATGCCTGCTAAGCTCCTGAACTAGGTCATAATGCATACAATTAAAACTAATTTTTCAGTCAATAACTTAAAAAAAAGATTCTTCTAAAATACAAACAGCAGCAATCCAGAACAAGCTAATTAATGCCGTCAACAATTCAGCCCAGGAATTGTGAAACTGGAGAATTCAGAAGCTGATGGAGAAGGTGACTGCCAGCTCTTAGTTTCCTCTGACATCGGCTGGTTAAGAAGGGCCTTTGAGTTGTAGTGAGTTATTCTTTATTGCCCAACA
Source organism: Tragopan temminckii (assembly GCA_028571105.1). Lineage (NCBI taxonomy): Eukaryota > Metazoa > Chordata > Aves > Galliformes > Phasianidae > Tragopan > Tragopan temminckii. The sequence continues at coordinate 11,482,471 of JAOWBP010003659.1, read as the reverse complement.
GCCACTCATCATCAAGAAAAATATCCTTACGTATTCGGCCCAAGTGGCCGAGTACTTCTGCCAGATTCTGCAAAGCCCAGGGATCCCAGGGACCCAGTCTACCAGCATGTTTTTCAAGTCTGCAAACGCTGTCCTGTACAGACTGAGTTCCATTTGCACAGCAGCTTACAGAAGGAGATCTGAAACTTTATCTTACTTGTTAGTTACAGCAGTAGAAGCTGCTGTACCACCTGTTACCATCAGGACAACTGCTGATGCAACACAACCCACGGTAAGTATACAAACACACCCATAGCACACAGCAAACACTGGACACCAGGTATTCTGAACTGGCTTCTGTGCTGTAGTGCTGCCGGCCTCCTTTAACATACTACCAGCTCCGCCATACACTGACAAGAATTAGTAGTATGTCAGAATTACACTGAGAATTTCCAAACATGTTCCTTGTGGTATAGCAGGGCTCTGAAGTTGAGGATGTAGTAGAAGTTTTAGACTCTCCATGGGACAGTACCATTTTTTTTTAAGTTTCTCCAATAGAAGTGTTGGATAACCTCAAGTCAAAGCTCAGCGCAATGTTTCCAGGATGATTCAGTTCTAAATCAATACTTCTTACTAAAAGACAGCTAATGACCTGCATCTTGAGGGTCATAAATAATGTTTCAGCACCGAACAACACAGTATAATGCAGAAAGTCACTGAAGCCTAGATATAAATGTAATAAAGCCTCAACTTCATTATTACAGCTCTATTCATACAAAGTTATTTGTGCCGACATGTTTTGCTATCTAGATCAATTTTACTATAAACACAGCATTTCAAGACTGCTCATACATTAAAAAAAAAAAAAAGATTGCCTCACACTGAGACACCCAAAACGTGCAGGGCACTGAGCAGCTCTGAAAAAAATGTCTCACCTGAAATTTTATAGTATAAGAGGCTCTGCTGTAAAGAAGTGTAAAATAGAAGGAAGGAATTCACCATAACATACTGACATCTTTTGAATGATGCAACTTTTGAATAAGGAATTGTGCTATAAAATAATAATAATGGAAACTGAAATTAGGACTGAATGGAATAAGAGTAAGGAAAGATAAGAAGCAAGTTGAAGGAAATAAAGATGGAGTAAGAAGAGGGGGAAAAAAATAGAAAGTAGTAAAAGCATACAAAAAAAGGGGAAAAAAAACTCAAATTGCAGACTGTTTAAATCTGAGAAGCCCAGTCACTGCCATGTGGTGGCTGTGGTCTTTGCTATCTAGACCAGAGGTCTAAAAGAAAAAACAAAACAAAACAAAAAAACCTCACAGCAACAGTAAGATAGTAAGTCTTGTTTATGTCCAAAACAGCTCAATAACTGTAGGCACTGATACCCCCAAAATTATTATTCTTTTACAAAGCTGAAAACAGTGGCCACAGGAGTTTACTGTGACTAGCTTTCTTTTCCTCCTCCTCCAAGCACAGCAAAACTATAATTGAGAACCGCCACTCTTGGGAGTTGTGAACTACTAAATACACATTTCCTTCTTTGGGAGTAAAAGATCACTTCCACCCACTGTCTTTCGTTGGGAATTACCCCCCTGAACACTTGCTGGAAGCTTCTTGCATTTGTTAGCCTGATACTTGGAAGGGATACTGTGTAATTGAGGTCACCTGAAGACACGTGTACTGTGAAACAAGCACTGAGTATTTTCGCAAGCTTAATTACTGCTTATCACTGTCAGAGACCTGTACTTCTCCTAATGTAAGTGACTTCTGAACACCACTCACTTTTTATCTGCACCATTTTTAAAAAAATAAGTCCTGTATCAGGGCTTGCGAGGAGACCATAAGAACTAATAACAGGTCTGACATAACCAGGCATACTGTATGCTCTACTTCTCCCACTCTCCAATTTGCAGCACTGGAAGAGAATATAAATTGAGCTTAATTGCAAAATTGCCTGTTCAGTCCTTGAATCAGAAAATTACACTTCTACAATTTCTCTTCATTCTCATTTCCCTTTTTCCCAGAGAATGTACAATTCCAGCATTACTTTTCATCTTCTCCGAACACTTCTACAATCACACTCCTTTACCCTGGCTCCTACTCTCCCTTTCCTCTTCTCATTCCTACAGGACAACACTGCCTGTCTCCATACTTCACAGCCTTCCTCCACACAGCCTCTTGGCCACTCGCTGGCTCCTCTGTTACAGGGCAACATTCTGGGGGATCAGGGAAGGGGCAAAATGCAGAGAGCCCAGAACCAACCCGACCAGCTGTTCTGCTCCCAGCATCTTGGGCACAGTCCCATTTCTTGTGCGCTTCTTGCCTCTGAGCTGCCAGTACGAGAGCTGGGTCTTAGCCTTCCATCTCCTAACTGCTGACACACAAGAGGCAGCTGGTCTTTTCTTTTTACATGCACTCAAAGACTGCTGCAGTACTGCAATATTTAAAAGTCATCTGTGACTTCAAATTCATTCTGTCTGAAGCAACACACTTAAAAAAAAACAACAAAACGAACACCTGGAGAAGCAGTTCCTGGCCTTTTTCCTACTCCTACTTTTTCCTATTCTAATGAAATGCCCACACATTTATTTTCTGGACTAGAAATTAACATTCAATCCCTGACCAGAGTTAGGAAAAGAAATAAGCCTCATAAAACATTAGAAGGAAACTATTCAATTTTCAACCATCTTCCTTCTTTCCTTCATGTCCCTTTCAAGATCTTTCTTAAAAATTAAAAAAAAAAAAAAAAAGCAATCCACTAGGAATTTTAAATTTTAAAATTTTAAAACTTAAATTCTTATATTGAAATAGATATATAAAACACCTCAAAAGACTTAGTCTGCTTTTGAAATCTAAAATAGTGCTGAACGCTTAGAGTAAAATGAATGCATTTCTATAAAGCTTATGGATACACACAATGACTGCAACTGGATGATTACAGAAATGTGGGAGATCAACTGCCAATACAGAGGAGATGATCAATCCACAAGTTTTGAAACGTGCAGCAAAGCTTTTTCAGTTCAACAATGTGCCCAGCTAAGGACGTAGCTGGAAGCAACTTCGCAGCCACTCCTCAAGCTCATCTCAAGATGAAATTGTAACCTTGGCAATTGAAACAGTCTGTTTTTTCAATTTTTTAATATCACTAAAAAAAAAAAAACAAAAAAACAAAAAAAAAACACCTGAAGTACAAAGCCCTGACAATTGTTTTTAGTAGTCTGAAGTCCAGGTAGCCTAAACAGATTTCTGTTTTAACCCTTTAACAGTACTCATCATAAAGAAATATCTTGATCATGTTCTAAGTTAAAAAACGTTCTTCACATCAGTGTCAAAGAAGACTGCTCTAGTATGAGACCTAAGACATAAGAAACTTATGTAAGTCATTAAACTCCATGTCAGGAAGGATATATTCGACTGTCAGAATATAGGACTTCTCATATGGGGTAGAGGTAAATAAATAATAATCCACTAGTAAACCAAAATAAACAAGAAAAAGCAATTGGCACACTACATAAAAGAAAGAACTAATCCCTGTGCAAAGCACTGGGAGATTTTAAATCAGGAGAACATTCACTTACACACGGACAGAGACGATTTCTCACAGAAACATTTACGCAGGAGTGCATGGTTATAGCCAAAGGTATCACTCAAGGAAGGACTGAATGCCACCTCCAGACATGACTAAGGAGAACAGAGCAAATGGTGCCTTCTGTTCTTTTTGCCTTGACAGAAGGCAGCTTTCTCATCCATTTTGTTTACAAACACTGGTAAGTAGAGTATTCTTGAATTAGAAACAAAGCAAGCTTGGAAAGATACATTTAACAGAAGCATATAGGAACTACTCTGAAGAACAAACGTATCTAAACGGTGACCAAACCAGGGAAAATTCTACCAAGAAAGCTCCTTGAAGCATAAGCACAGTTATCCACGCTAGAAGGCTCACAGCAGCTACTAGGACTTCAGTTCAGTCCCTGTAGCAATCTGAACAGCTGTTGACTTCCTTTCTGTTGCAGATAAATACCTATAAAAGTGTCAGTACTACATTGTCCAGTCAGCCACAAGAACTGCTGGTGTAAACAACAGCCTGCATTTCCAGCACAGTTTACATATTATCACTGAAATTCAAAAGGTTATATTTAAAATGAGACAGAAGAAAATACAAAGTCACTCTGCAAATGAAAAATACAGGGAAAACACAAGTGAGGTTGCATACACTGAAATGGAGGGAGAACCACTCTTACACCACGATCGTGAGCAGTCTGTCTATGAACTCTACAATCTCAAACAAAAGGACCCTGCTGAGTGCCTTCCCACTTCCCTCACAACATCAGCCAAGAAGAAGGAATCACTGATTAATTGTGCAACAAGTTATTGATCACTTCTAATTTCCACCTACAACAAGCATTCAGGAGATGTCATTCATACAAGAGTATGAGCCTGCCTTGGTGTGCCCCTGTAACTTGGCATTTTTCAGATACTAACAGTAATTCTAAAAGTTGGATCAGTTAAATTAAAGGAGATACTTGGGGGGCTTCTTTGGTGGTTTCTCTTTTTTTTCTCCTTGTAAGTAATATGCAATGCTGAAGATCATTTCTCTCAAGTATTTTAGATACAGAATCCCTGTTTCCATGCATACAGCTTGCTGCTACACCCAAAGAGCAAAAAGCAGCTGGGCTCATCTGCCTTCAGCACCCACAGTGACGGAGTGAAAACGCATGCGGTCAGCAAAAGGCAGCCAGGCAGTCAGATTTCCTATGGAAGAACAGAGGATAGCTCCAGTTACACCTGCATGCAGGTTCCAACACGAACCTTTCCACCCAGCTACCCTCACACATTAACCTTTTTCATAACACACTCAGAACAAAGTCAGCGAAGGCTGAGATTTTTTGGAGGCGTTCAGCAGGCATAAGTAGTTCTGTGACCTGTTACAATGAGACCTGCTCAGAGCAGTCCAGTTGGAGCATAAAGAATAGCCTCAGAGGGCTCACGTTCCCCACCTCCACACGTGAGGGCAGGTCACTACTAGCAGCGTCCCACACACTCATTTGTAGACATGTCCATCACAAGGCAAACAAAAACTTAATGCTTCAAGTTGGCTCTTTTTGCTTTCATTTACCAGTAGCAATGAAAACCACTGTGTCAGGGGAACATCCCCACACTGATGTTAATAGAACACAGATGATCCTCAGGATTGGGTTCAGACAAGGAGGATACAGTTCACTTTGTCAAACAGGCTACACTTTTCTTGTGTACTCAGTGTTGTGAGATATTCCGTAATTCTTTCATTTTAAAGCTAAGTATTATTACATACAACGTGTGTTGCATGTTTCATGACATTCATGTTTTACAACTTTGCTTTTAAGGCTGAGGAATACTAGTAGCCCAGTGCCATTAATATATGTTCCCAACAAGACAGGGCCAAGCATTAATCTAATCATACAGAAACATCATAAATTCCATTTCCAAAAGCCAGCACCATGCCCACCACCCACTGATGCCAGACCACATATGCTGGAAGTGCTGAGATCTATTGTTCCATCCATTTTCCCCTGTCCTGTGAGGTCCTGGCATATACTCATTAGAAACAGCTGTACACCATAACACAGGGATATGCAACAAAATGTAAGACCCTCACACACATATTTTGGTGTTTCACAAAGTATTAGCATCAGCAGTACCACTCCAGCAAAGGCAAAGCAAACAGTACACATGCAAGCACTGCTTTCCAGGCAGAAGCAGCTCTTCAGAGCTTAATTCTATGAAAATCTTTTATTCCATAAAAATTGTGGCAGTCAGAAGTCATCCCCAGAGACTGGAAAAAGGGAAATATTTCCATATTCAAGAAAGGGAGAAAGGAAAATCCAGGGAACTGCAGGCCAATGAGCCTCAGGTCTGTGCTTGGAAAGATCACGGAGCAGATCCTCCTCAAGGTGAAGGCACAGGTGAGACAAGGTGGTGATCAGAGACAGCCTGCATGCCCTCACCAAGGGCAGATCATGTAAGAACAATCTAGTGGCCTTCTACGGTGAATGGCATCAATGGAGAAAGGAAGGGCAACTGATATAATCTACTTGGACTCGTGCAAGGCCTTTGACTTGGTCCCACACCATATCCTTATCTCCAAATAAGAGAGAAAGATTTGAAGGCTGAACTATTAAGTGGATAAAGAATTGGTTGGATGGTCCTAGCCAGAAGGTTGCTGTCTATGGCTCTATGTCCAGGTGAAGGCAGGTCAAACGTGGTCTCCGCTCTGGGGTCCACCTTGAGACCAGTGCTTTTCAACACCTTTATCACATAGACAATGGAATTGAGTGTACCCTCAGCAAGTTTGCTGATGACGCAAAGCTGAGTGTAGTTGATGCAAAAGGAAGGAAGGAACGTCATCCAGAGGGACCTGGACATGCTCAAAAAAAATGGGCACATGAGAAGCTATTAAGATTTAACAAGGCCAAGTAAAGACTGGGAGAAGAACTCATTAAGAGTAGCCCTGCAGAGAAGGACTTGGGGTCCTGATGGATGAAAAGCTGGACATAAGCCAACAGCGTGCTCTTGCAGCCCAGAAGGCCAACAGTATCCTTGGGCTATAACAAAAGATAGGTGCTAGCAGAGAGAGGAAGGGAATTGTCTCCCTCTATTCTGCCCTTGTAAGGCCCCATCCACAGTACTGTGTCCAATCCTGGGGCCCCCAGCACAAGAAGGGTGCAGAGGTGCTGAAGTAGGTCCAGAGTAGGGCCACAAGGATGATCAAAGGACCTCTCCTATGAAGAAAGTTTAAGGGAGTTTGGTTTGTTTAGCCTGAAGAAGAGAATGCTGTGGGGAGACCTCATTGGGGCCTTCCAGTACTCGAAGGCTCTGGTAGTGACAGTACAAAGGCTCTAAACTAAACGCATTAGGTTAGATGTTAGGAAGAAATTTTTTACTCAGAGTGGTGAGACACTGGAACAAGTTGTCCAAAGAGTCATGAGCGCTCTACCTCTGGCGGCATTCAAGGCCAGGTTGGATAGGATCCTGGGCAGCCTGATCTGGTGGTTGGCAGCCTTGCCCACAACAAGGGAGTTGGAGTTAGATGATCTTTAAGGTCCCTTCTAAACTAAGCCGTTCTATGATTCTCCTGAAAAAAAAGTATAGTCTGTAGGAGTCAGGAAGCTACATAAATGGGTATTTACCGAGCAATTCCCAAACCCCACAGCAACAACAAAAACAACACATTCTTCATCAGTCAGCTTGATGTAGGCAAAAAGAGAATGCTTACATACCAATTGCACAACTGCATGTTCTTCACCTACATTTATTCCAACTGAAGTATTTCTTATCTAAAAACACAGCTCCACTTACAAGGCCTCGAGGATTACCACTGAACCCTTTTTTTTCTTTTTGAAGTAGATTCTGACTTGGAGAGCAGGGAGAAAGGAACACCTCTGGGTCAAAGACAAACTTTAGAAGGTCTGCACTGCAATTCTCACCGTGATTTGCTGCTCTATCAATTGCTTTTCTGTTCTAACCGCAGCCGAGTGCTACAGCAGGACGGCCCCAAACAAGCCCACATTCATGGGAAGAAAAGCAGCTACAACACTTATCCGAGGGCTGAGCACGCGCCTCCCCGAGCTCTCCCCCAGGAGCGCGGTCGCGAGGCCGGCGAAGCAGCGACCCGGGCGGGTGCCGAGGCTCGGCTCCGGTCCGTCCCAGCGGCGGCGCCTACCGGGATCCGGCGGGGACCGAGACGCTGCTCGCATAAAGCGACTGGAAGTATAGCATCTGCAGTACTTCGGGGAACAAGCGGCAGCGCGCTGCCCAGAAGAGAAAGGAAGCAGAAAACAAACACCGAGAACCCGAACGCGAGCGCGGCAGCCCCATTTCCCCCGGAAAAGCCGTCGGGCTGCGGCGGAGCCAGGACCCCCGCGTTCGTCCCACTCCGCCCCGCTCCGAGG
>JAOWBP010003659.1:11452368-11474019 GCA_028571105.1 Tragopan temminckii | reverse complement strand
TAACAGATACACCGAAACTCGTCTGATCTGACGGAAATGCCACAATACGGGCAGACCGCTGGGATTTTTGTCCACTAGGAGTTATAGAAACGGGAGTTTCAAATGAAAGATGTACATATTAGAAACGGGTGCTGTCTCATCTTCTCCTAAATGGGATTTTGGCTGTTCAACAAACAGCTATTAACTTACCAATGGAACACAAATGGCCTTGTTCTCAGCAGCTGCAGAATGTAATCATTTGGCAAATAAAAAGAGTAACAACGTGTGGCTGAAGGCAAGCAGCCTGCCCACGTTCCGTCCTGAACAGCAACTGAACCCCAAACAACCAGGGTGCAGGCTACAGAGCGACCGTGGCTACTTAAATCTGAAATTCACATTTTATCTGAAAAACCCACTGGGTAAGCATGCAAAGATAACAGCGGCACTCACGGCGCAGCAGGAGTGCAAACAGTGATTGTATCATCTCCATCACATCCAGTGGCAGCTGGGTGACCTGAAGGTGCCGTGGGCCAACACCCGTGTGCTGTGTATAATGTCCACAGAGCTGCAGTCAGGGAGCTCATTCTGTTTTCTCTGAGCTCACTGACTGGGAGCATCAAAGTTCCACACTGTGTATCAAGTTGTATTATGCAGTTCAACAGATGAGGATGATGTCTCACTTATGTGTAAACAGCCTTGGTTTCTGTGCATAACCGTGATACCAAATCCAGCACAATGCTTAGTAGGAATACAATGTGAAAGCACTTGGGGATTTTTTCCTGTCTGGAAGGTCATTATTCAAAGGAATATCTCTCAATATTTGCTAGTACGCTATGGGTTTGAAACAAGTTTTTTTCATGTTTTATCCCTTGTTGCTTATGCTTTTGTGGATTCCTTTCTTCTAATTCTGCATTAATGGTTTTCTTGGTGAGACTTTTATAGGCAACACATGCAGAGCTCTACATCACTGGCTAACAGCTGGTGTTGTAATACCTGCAGACTGCGTTATTCTGAGGCCATTTGATTTTATCTGAAAATATGCCTATTTCTCTCCAACAAACTGGGTAAACTTTAGTCAGGAAAGCAATAGTACATTCCAGAAATACTAGTTAATGCTGATGTACATGGCTTGTTTTCAGCTCTGCAAAAAGAAACAGAAGCCATCCAGAATGGAGCCACCAGGGAGGTTAATGTAGCGCATGGCTGAGGCCAGTGCAGGCACAGGTCTTGTATTCTTCTAGCAGTCAGCAACCCTGTGTGCAGCACATGGGTCTTGGAAAGAGATTATCTTTGAGGTCCCTTCCAGCCCTAGACATTCTATGATTCTATGATTATCGTAAAAAATTTGTTCCGTATTTCCATTCTAAATCTCCCCTCTTTTAGAATAAAAACATTTCCCTTTGTCCTATCACAAATGATACAGCTAAAGAGTCTTTGTTCTTTCTTACAGCCTCCCTTCAGATACTGAAAGGGCTCTATCAGGTCTCCTTGAAGCCTTCTCCAGGCTGAATAGCCCCAGCTCTCTCAGCCTGTCCTGATAGGGGAGGTGTTCTGTCCCTTGATGGAATAGGTATATGTGTTATATTTGAAGGCTCAAACTATGAAACATGCAAAATTATTGTGCCAATGTGAAGTGACCAAGATTTGGATCATTACAATACCCCAGAGTGTACAACTCTACTGCCAAGATAACAAAGAAGCAAAATCAATTTTCAAGGAAGTCTCCTCCAAAGTCCTCAAGAAGAAAGGTAAGACAGGGAGGGAAAAACTCTCTCTGGTTTCCCTGCCAAGTTTTCTGGGCTAAACTGTGGAAGAGATTTAGATTTAAGTTAACCAAAGATCTTTGACTGAAACTCAAAGTCTATCACTTGCACAGAGTATTCAAGAATTTTCTAAGATTTGGTAACACAAGCACAGTTTTTTGTTGTTTTTTGTTTGTTTGTTTGTTTGTTTTCTTGTTTAAAACAAAATATTCATTAAAATATGCTCTGTAATAAAAAGCTCTGCCAGAAGACATCCTGTGTGTTTATATAAAATTGGATTCCAAACAGCTTGACACAGGAAAAGATCAGTAAGTTTTCTAAGCTGTATCTTTGGAAGCCAGACTACTGGGGATGTGTGCTTTGGCCATCAGAAAAAAAAAGCTGTGACCTTCAAAGATGTTGTTAAGGTAACAGCACTTTTAGTCAGAACTAGGAGAATGATTATTTTGAAATCATTAAGTTAAGCTACAATATAAGGTGTGGAAACAGTGTCTTGTAATAGGAGATCGAACAATTAGTCATACCAGCTACATCTGCAACAATTCCAGCATTTGTTTATTCTTGAGTTGCCTATGCAGTTTGAGAAACATTTAGGGGACAGAATATCATAAAAAAGCAGAAATTGGGTTAATATTAAAATTTATTTATCTTTTTTTGAGAAAGAAATAGAAGATCACTAGTGTTACCCTGCAGAAGCAAAGTACTAAAACATAGAGTTTGAAAAACTAAAATGGGTGTTTACTTGGTAAATCTGCCCCTCTGAAACCTCCCTGTGTAGATTAACGATGAGGACAGCAAAGCACTTTTAAGCCCTTCTCTTGCAGAATTTTCTGTCAGAAGGACAGTATCATCCTCAACACAAGCATTAGCTTTCAGCAATTCACAGTCATGCAACTGAGGACGATTTTTCTTTTTATTCCATTGAACTCTGTGCAGTATATGGAATTCCATTAAATTTCACAGAATTAATGGAAGTATGTTGTATATGTATGTATGTATACATACACACGCGTATAAAGGAAGCCTTCAGAAACATTAAACACAGAGTAAAGAACAGCAGGAGCAGGATTCAATCTTTAGGACAAGAAGAGTTTGTTCTTGTAATTGCCTGTACACCTTTGTTATTCTGCAATCATTATCATGCCTGTGTATGCAAACTCAGCACGTTTCCTGAAATGAAATGTTGTGTCATACATTTGAATTAGAATCTGAAAAGAGATTGAAGCTCCTGCAGCATTGCACAGCTCTCAGTGTAAAAGCGTATCCTCCACACAGATCAGACAACTCTAGACTGAAACTGAGGTGGTTCTGAGCATCGTGACAACTATATGGGAAAAGGGATAGAGGAGAACAGAAACAGACAAGAGAGATAAAACAGTGGAAAAGAAATTCCTACTTGTTTTCAAGATGGATTTCAGTGCACTCATATAAAGCATTACACTTGCAGTGGCAGAGACTGTACCAGTGAACGTTCTATCTTGCTATTTCTCTGCTTTCCAAAGCCATTAGGCAATGAGATTTATATTCTGTGTCAGTGATCCACATACTGAGCGACACTATTGTGCTATTTTAGCTTGGGATTTTTTGATAAGACACCCGCTAGAAACATCTGGGCTTTCAAACAGATTTCTTATATTCATTTTAATAGGCCTTATGATAGTCTTCAGTGTAAAAAGTACCTGTCACTCAGTCTCAGATACTTTATCCTTCTCTGAAGCTACCAGCTACTGGTGCCTGCATCCCCGCAGCAGCCCTGCTGCTATAATTTCACTGGCAAATCACCTCCTCAGTAGCTTCAGTGTGAACTATCAGAAAGTCTAATGCCCCAAAGAAGAGGATATTCCTTAGGACTAGATTTTTTTTTATTATATTTATATACTCAGGAAACGTTTTATTTCCTTTCTTTTTTTCAGAGCCCTTAGGATTCAGGTCTTCAAGTTTAATTGGCAGCCACGTAAGCTAGAGGCATAGTTTTGCAATGAAAGCTAAGCTTCTCATGTAGTCATGTGACTCAAACACCCAGGGCTTAGAGAAAAATATTGAGAGCTACAGTCTGTTAATGGAAGCTGACAACATTGTGTGGAACTTGGGAAGGAAGATGATTAGATATTCTACAAGCAGGAGAAATACAAGCTGTTATCAAGGTGAGGTTAGGGCAGACAGAGCAAAGTAAAGAAAGATTTTGTCTTAGGTACTATGGAATGGAACAATATGGAACAATAGCAGCCAGGCAGATCTCAATAGAATTGTATTGTTTTGGACTGGTGTAATTTAGAGACAATAGATTAGTGGTGTCAGAATAGGAAGGTGCAAGTCAACTGGCCCAGCAGATCAGAAGGTCTCACTGATCCATAAAAAAGGCAAAGATGTAGAGGTGCACATGTAGCACGAGTGGTGCAGGGCATGTGAGCGGCACTGAGGGCTGCCTACAGACACTGTGCTCCAGCCCCAGGGAGTGGCTGGGGACTCACAGCCCACAGGTGCTTATCTGTCTTCCTAAACATGCGTGACCACAGGCTACAGGAAACGGTTTGGCTCTTCTTCAGAGAGCTGCTCTGGAGTACAGCATGAGGGGAAGCAGACCAAAGGATGGCGTTGCTTTTTCTGTAGCTTTAATAATCTATCTGTGGTTTCATCCTGCACTGCCTGGGGCAGCTTGCTTTGGCCTATTCCCACTCTGGGCAAGGATTGAACTGGTAACTCAGATTAAAATGAAGAAGATCAGACAGCTTCCTCAGACAGATTCCATAGAAACAAACCACTCTGTCTGTTGAAGGCTTTTAATATTTCTGAGGCTAGTGAAAAAGCAGAAGCAAATCAAAATCGTGTTTTATTTCAGCAACTAAGATTTCCCATTTAAAACCTGAAACACTGAAGAGCCACAGGACAGTCCTCCAGGGCTTAAGAATTTCATCTCGCTTTGGGAAGGATGCACCAAAATGCACCTCTGAAATATCAGTCTGTCCAGAACAAAACCGAAGACAACAGGATTTCCTATAGGAGCCTGGGCTAACTTTCACAAGCTTAACTTAACTTCACTTAACTTCATCTGTAAGCCAGCAGATCTTACACAGTCCGTTTTGAAAGCCATTGCTTGTAATGTGCTGATAGTTCAATTACTAAGTAAATTTTCAGCTGAAATCAATACTGGCTATTTATGCCATTTACTTTTATTTCTTTTCACAATGATGGGGAGTTAAAAGCAAATGCACACCGTCAGCATCCCTGGGAAATATCTATAAACAAGTCACTCACAATCTGAGAATTCATAAGAAAAATTCAACTGAATGTAGACAGGTGTAATGGCAAGGACTATCAGTAAGTCTGCTCTGTTTCAAGATCTTTGTTGTTCTTCTGTCAAACCTTCTTGGCTATTAGAGCAATAAATATTTTCAAAGTGGTTCTGGAACTAAAAGGGATCCTCCTATTGATTTTGAAGGGCTTTGGTTCAGTTATCCAGCTCATTATCCACTAAAATACACACATTTCATTCTATCAGTGGAAAATGTAATATGCAAGAAAGAAATAGAAGTTGTTGTGATAGGATATAATTCCTGTCAGACATTAGCCTGATGGGTATGGAAAGAAAAACCATTGTGCCTAGCAGGCAGAATTGACAAAGCGGAGATTTAGAAGGACTTACAGACAGAATGCTTGTAGAGCCACATCGGAAGCATTGTCTGAGAAGCAGGATGATGCTGGGAAATGTGGGGCAGTGCTTCAGTTGTAGGTTGGCTGGGGTCAAAGCTAGGCTTGAAGGAAGAGGTTCTTGATGATAATTAGAAGCCAGTAACCCCTGAAAGCACAAGATGTTCCAGATGTCGCTAGCCCAGGCCCAAAGAGGTACTTGAGGAAATGGAGATAGCTATGCCTCCAACTTTGGTTCTCCAGGATTCTCTGGATTCTGTGCAACAGCTGAATTATCACAGGATTTATCTAGGTAAACACTGTAAAAATTCTACAGACTTGCAATTTAAAAATAAATCTTTACTTTTAACATTGCAGGATATTCCTTGTGGGGTTGCGAATTAAGTTGAGGTTGCACAACTTCCTACAGTCATCCTTGCTCAGACAAAGCAGGCTATGGCACAGCTAAATACTAAGGATCGTTCCACACTACAAAAATACTAGACTTCAGAAAAGTCAGTTCTGAAAACAGTAACTCGTGAAACAAAGTAACTCCCATGTTGCACTTCCATTTTGAGGGGAAAAGGAATAAAGCCTGAGCCAGCCTCCATGACTTGGCAGGGACAGGAAAGCTATCAGCCATTTTCAGGATGGAATCATGTCTCTGCTCGGCGCAGTGGCAGCTCCACTGCCAGCTTCACGAGGTTTGGTTATTCACTTTAAAGTGAGGTACCTATCTCCAGCACAGATGTATTCCTCCACCCAAGACAAATTTAAAACTTAAAAATAGAACTTTTCAAGTTCACAAATATTTTTCAAAGAAAAGTGCCATAAAAGAAGTTTAGAACTTAAATTATTATAAACACCAAGTTGTGTCTGATTTGAACAATATTTATGTCCAATCCTCCATTTTTAGAGGGGAATCAATGTGTTGAGCTGGAAGCCAGAGCATCTGCCATTGTAGATTTGTCACTGGGGACCTGGTAGAATGCAACAACAGCAAAATATCCTTGTTTTATATCATTCCCTTAAAAAAATAATAATAATAAAAAAAACACCTGAATACTAAGTGGAAAAGAACATATAGACAATGTCCCAAAATAAGCAGAAGCATCTGCAACAAAGTCCTGAGCTGTATGTGAAGCTTTAAGAAGGATTTGGATTAAAATGCTCCTTCCCAGGTCACGTTCACAGCAATACTGTTTAGAAAAATGTTGTGTGACTGTTTGAAATGTAGAGAGGTGCATTAACCAGAGGGGGATTGATGGATATACATTTATAAAGCATATATCAAAGCTCATCCAGTTCTGCTCAGCTAGAAAGAGTTCTTTAATTGGTTTCCAGGGGACTTGGATTAAGCTCCAACTTGGTAATGAAAATACTGTGCAAAAGAATAACTGAATTGAAAAGCCTCCAACTCTGCTAGGGATATTCTGCAAAGGATAAATACACCTCACCAGCAAAGCAAGCCAAATATTATCCTTTTAACCATGGGCTATTTGTACTAATAGAACTTCTTGCCTTCACTCACCTCCCAGGCTGCCATAGAGGTTGAATCTTCCTGCCAATATTCCGTTACATTTTGTTGCAGCAGAGGGGCAGTCTGACACAATGATGTCTGACATGGAAGTGCAGATGAAGCAAAGGTGTGGAACTGAATTCCTCCACGCGGAAAAAAAGCACCCACAGACATTCATCAACACTTGCTGAATGTTTCTGGAGACCAGACAGTGGATGGGAGCACACAGGTGGTGGGTAGTGCTTTTCAGCAGTGGCAACAGCAACAGTAGCTCATCACCACTGCTGCAGATTTTTACAAGTGCGGCATGCAGGCTTTTGCTCATCGCTGGTGAATACGCATTGCCAATGATGGTGGCTGTGTTGAAAAAAGGTGTTTTGTAGCTGAGAATTTGCTTTATCAAATAGTGTCATTGTGCTCTGTCTGCTGTGCTTTCCACGGAGAGGAGGCATTCCTTTCAGAGCAACCTACGTACAGAGAGCCTATGGATTTCAAAAGATCACACAAGCGTACAGCAGGAGCAGCAGATCCTACACGTGTCTGTCACCATGCTCCTGCACTGAGCATCTCTTCTTATTCTCAACAGAACACATGCAAACACAGTAAGTGAAACATCTGTGCTGGGTACACAGGAAGGAACAAAAGCAGGCCAGTGAGAAAAGTGGAAAATTAAGCAGATGAAGAGGATAGCCTGTATTTCAGTTCAGAGCACAAATACACTTCCTTACGTAACAAGGTCATCAGCTTAGAAGTTATTTGACCATAATGGTAATTTTGATGGCAGTACATTTCCACATCCAGATGTGCTGAGGAAGTGTTTTTTCCTCGAGTGGTTTAATTATCCTCCAGGCAAGGGTTCACAGCAACCTCGCATGGCTGAGCTGAAGCCAGCCAGTGGCACACTATGGTTGACATAGCACTGCTGCAGGGAAGCTGTGTCACCAGCAGTGACAGTCACCAGGGCCCAGAAGGGAGAAACAAGGACAAGAAGAAAACGAATAAATGTAAAAGGAAACTAAAAATGCACTGCAGTAGCATAAGTCAGAAGAATTAAGTATCTTCTTTAAATTGAAGTATAAAGGAAGTCACTGATGGAACTGGAAAATATTTGTATGAGCTGAAAACCTGGAAGATTTGCTTATGGTAAAAAGACTTGTAGATTTTTCAAGGTACCTTTATGTATATACTGCAAACACTTTAACATCACTGCATTGGCAAAGTGCAGGGGTCAAGTAGCAAGCAGCATGAAGAAGGTTCTCTGCCCTCTGTACCCTTCACCATCTCACTGCAGAGCTATGATCAAGGCCATTCCTACCACAGCAAGACCAGCAAGAGTTTCCAGCAGTAACACTGTGAATCATCCTGAGTCAAAGGATCCCTTACCTGCAACCCCAGGTTGCTCAGGCTGAAGAACTTCATTCTTTAAGAAATTACTTGAAGAAACAGCTCCTCTATGAAGTAATAGAAAAAAGCAGTATCATAGGAATAGAAACAGGGATGAATCACACCATGCTGCTAACCAGTACTTCTCAGATGTGAGCACAACACCGAACAAGAATTTTGAAGTTTCACATATGCCTAATGCTAGCACCTTCTGGGACCATTAAAGTTTACCTCAATGCAGTCTCACTATTTTGTACTTCTTGGCAATTAACTTCCTTTATTTTACTTTTAAAACTTGCACAATGTAACATTTAAAAAAGGGTGTAAGCAGATAAAATTGTCCTATGTGTGGGAATATTAGCTGACCAGCACCGACTTTCCCAGGAAGGAGAAAAAAATACCTGCAGTAAACAATTCAGCTACCTGCTGCTTTCACAACAGCTTCATTTCTGGTTGCGAGTGTCTCCAGTTGACAAAACGCAGGGAACATGGAGGTGAAATGAACCTGGTCCAGCAGTGTACACTAGCTTTCAGCAGAAAAAGGAAGCCACTCACAGAGGCTGCACAGCCTCCAGTCTTTTACTTGTATACTAGGACTCGTCAACACTCCTTAGTGGTGGTAAACATTCATTGCAAATATAGAATCATCAAATCACAGAATGTATTGGATTAGGAGAGACCCTTAAAGGCCATCTGGTTCACCTCCCCACAATGAACAGGGACACGTACAGCTCAATCAGGTTGCTCAAAGCCCTGTCCAGCCTGACCTTGAATGTTTCCAAGGTTAAGGCATCCACCAACTTTCTGCACGACTGTTCTATTGCCTCACCACCATTATTACAAAAACTTCTTCCTTGTACCCAATCTAAAACTCTTCTCTTTTAGTTTAAAACCATTTCCCCTTGTCCTATCACAACAGGCTCTGTTAAAGATCTTCAAAGACATCATAGCTTGTCTTCTAGTGGGAGAGGCTACACCACTAGCTAATTAACTGATGTCCATATCTTGGCCT
The DNA here is from genome assembly GCA_028571105.1 of Tragopan temminckii. NCBI lineage: Eukaryota > Metazoa > Chordata > Aves > Galliformes > Phasianidae > Tragopan > Tragopan temminckii. The sequence goes on along the minus strand of JAOWBP010003659.1, from coordinate 11,464,736 downwards.
AGCAGCAGGAGTTTCATACTATTTAAAAGTCCTCAAATAAGGATTTTCCAGGAATACTTGTGATCTAACTGGAGTTATCAAGACCAAATTCCTAACTTCCCCACTTTTACATATTTGTACATCATCTTCTGCATGGACTGTACTCAAATTCAACACGTAGTTTTTACACTTAACTGTATGTCGCTATAATTCAACTGCTGTATTTTTGTACAGTTGATTGAATGACTACTATAACCAGATTGTACTGATAACTGAAGGAAAATTTAGTTATTACTCATTATTAGTAATCACCTAATGAGTAAATGATGATTTAACTATCAGTTGTCACAATCTGATCTCATGTCACATCACAAAATGAATAGCATTTCAACCAGGTCATGTTCACAAATTGGCTAATGGTGGTGACAATGTTGAAAAATAACCTTTTCTGTAGCTGAGAATTTGCTCTTCCAAAGTGTTATTGTGCATGTTGTAACTGTTGTTGTTTTCACAGAAATAAACAGGAAGCATTACTTTCAGAGCAATTTATGTATACAGCCATACCCCATAATCAGAACAAAAAGCAGTTTGGACAATGCTGTATTCAAAGATCACAGTCCGCAGAATTCTGAAGTACAGTCTAAGTTCTTGTTCAAAAGACCCATGTGAGCTGAGTTGCACAGCAGAAAGGCACTCACAAAGCTACAGCAACCTCATAGCTTTCAGGCAGTGAAGAGGAAGTCATCTTTCATATGTTTTGAAGTTTCCAATTGTGAGTGCACACAAGACCACCTGTTTCATATTATTTTCAGTCCTAGACATTGGTATCTAGCATCTCTCAGCATCACCTTCAAGCATTAAGCCAGCTTTGCTTCAGTGCTCTGCAGCAGCTGCAGAATGTGAGACGATACCCAGTGAGCTGCCAGAACTTCATGCTTCAGAGAAGATATTGGAGCTATTATTTAAACATTCACTGCAGAGAACAAATGCAGACAGTAACAGTCATTTCTGTACTTTTTAAAGTTACTTTTCAAGCAAGATGAGGCAAAAGAAAAGCAAGCCTTTCCCAATTCATGAAAGAAACACATCAGGACTGTTTTCTCCTCTACTTTCCTTCCTCACATATACTGTTTTGACAGGTTACCTTCTCATAGCTCCAACATTGAAAAAAAAACTTAATTAAAAATAGAGAATTGCAACTCATCTCTCTTTTCCAGGAACAACATAGAATGTGATCTAGTCACAATGGAATGCTTTAAAATTTTTCACTTTATTAGCTACTAGAAACCTTAATTGTCACAAGCGCTAGCATACTGAAGTAGCAGGGCTGTTTGGTTTTATTTTGTTCTTTCAGATTGGCTGTGAGATTTGGATCTTTTTTCAAATAGTGAAGACAAATTTGCTCTGCAATTACATCAATGCTGTAACCATATCTAAGTGACCCATGAAGTATTTGTGCACTAAAGCATTAATATATTTTTTTCTTATTTGATCCCTTTTAATTTTTCCGTTCTTAGGCAACAGAAAATCCCAGGCACATTTTCACTACATTCTTATTTCTTCCCCCTCCACATTTTGATTACTGACAGATTTTTCCAGGTCTAAATACATAGTTTTAGCTAATCCTTTTCAAAATACAATATTCGTGAGTTATATTCTTTCCAGAAGAATTTACGCACATAAGTAGATACTACTGAAATCTTTGTCATTTGTTATGAGTTTCTAAAAGGCATTCCTGTCTGCAAGCACAGTGATAAATAATGCTACAAAACTAAGGAACTGCCTACTGCAGTGGCTCTTTGGGCCATTGTTTCTCTTCCTTTGAGAAGCACACTTAAATCTCAAACTGTCATCACTTCAGAAGTACAGCAGTAGTATATTAAGCCCTCACTGATGCCTCTTTCCAGCTACCAGAAGCTTCTTTTTTGGAAAACTCAGTAGTTGTCAATTGTCTTAACTAAGATGATGAGGGGGAGAGAGAGGGTCAGGTCATCCATAAATCAATTATGCACAAATTATAATGCATCAATAAACAAACACAAGGTTTACATTATAATCTCTGCCTCTTTTTATTGTCATACTATAGGCAATGATAACAGATGTAATTTACTGAATACTTAAGACATACAGAAGAGAGTAAAGCCACCATTTCTATAGCTTCTTTTCACCATATTTACAGAAGAAAACTAGGTGGCCACTCATACCAATACAAACCTCACACAATTAAAACTAGAGAAGAATCTTCAGAAGGTACTCATAAAAATGCCAAGCTCTCTCATGACAGTTTCCCCATGACAAAATTAGGTACTCATCCACAGGAAAGCTTTAATGGCTTGCTCTTCATTTGGCCCCTACCTGTCTTATACTCCCATATATATAAAAAAAATAGGTAGAATCTATACAGACAAATTGTTAAAAGGCAATCTCACTGAGATCAAAGAAAATTTTAATTTATTCTGAATTCTTTAACTGTTAAAACAGCAAAATACACATAGATTTCAGAGCAGGTACCAAATGCATTACATTCCAAATCTTTACCCTGCCAAAATCTAGACAGAAGAACATTTCAGTACTACATAAGAAGTACAAAAACATTTGAGAACAGCAACATTGAATTTCACATTGGGTCTTCTCTGCACAATTTGATAAATTAAAAAAAAAAAAAAAGAACAATGGAACCCTCAATTTAAAACAACAGGTTTTACATCCTGGTTAGGTAGCATTACACTTCCCTTCTGGTTGCCATGTAAAGACAAACTGCAGCACAGACTCATTGCTTTTTAAATGCTAGATTATTCAGCCACCTCCTCTTACTTTATGAGTGTACAACTTAAGTTTCTCTACTTTGCTTTTCTTGACTGACGTTATAAGTACACTCCTTATCCAAGTACTGCCCACAAGAAAAAGAACCAAGACAGTTTCTCTCCACAGAACTAAAGTAAGTTTAAACATGCTACACTGAAATAATTTACAATGTGTATTCACTCTGAAAACTAGTCTAATAGGCTAAAGATTAAAACACTTTCAAATTACTTCATGTCCATGCACGAAAGCAGCTTCCTTTCTATCTCTGCTTTATATATCAAAATGGAATTGAGTTGTTCAGACAACCCTGCTCACTTATGAAACTTCCAAAACAAAGGCTGCTTTAAGTTGCACATTCTAGCAGTGTAACAACAAGTGCTATATTATGAAAGTCTATTTATAGTTCATCATGTTCTTATAATCACGTTCGCAGAACTTAGTAACTGTTTTATAGTCTGCCACTTCTTATAGCTATGTCCTACAGCACAATCCTGGGGAAGAAAACACCATTTCCTGGATCATAACTTTGGATAAAGGAAAAACACAAAAATAAAAACAACAAGCTAAGAATATTTCAGATGCTTTTGACACCACTTCTTAAGTTAACACAGAATAAATGAAATCAACCAGGTTCTAGTTTTCTTCAAGTCTCACTTCTTAGGAGCTATAGAATGATCTCTGCTGCTTCTGTTAAGATGTCATTTCCAAATACATGGTGTGCAAGCTTCCAGAATACTTCAGCAGGTTTTTTTTTTTTAATCAAGTTTGAATATATCTGTCCAGTACTGAGTTAAGAATAACTTTCACACATTAACAGTAATGAAAATATTTAAACTATTATATTGCACAAATTTTAACAAATACTTAAATATAATTACTCTTCACTTCCATTTTGTAGCCAATATTACAGTTTTATTAAGTATACTTTTCTCATAGTCATTAATTGCTCACAGTTTCCTTCAGTCTCCAGAATAGCCTAGTTCTCAGGAAATAATGAGCAAGTTGCAGAGTTATTTTCCCAAACATGTGTAGCTTTACTATGAGGTTTTAGCCATATTAAGTGAGTTGCTTACAAGAAGTTTGCACTGCCTACAGAACCACAAAGCAAGGCAACAGTAGCTTTGACACTTGAGATCCACCCACACAGAGCACATACTTCCAAGTGCAGCACTTCCTTTCCTCCAACACCATGTTTTGACATGCTTCTCAATGTTTGTTCAGCCCTGCCGCAAGAGTACCCGAAGCAGAATTATTTCTCATCAGTTTCAGTAATCTAGATACAAGTCATTTCTTAAAAAACCCAAACAAAAAAAAAACACTGCCTTGGATGTTGTAACATGTATATTATATTCTAAACAGTATTTTTACTTCACAGGCAGCAGGAATTGCATGCCAAAAATTCAGAACTTTGCTTGTGACAGTGAAGAAAAACTTCGTTCCTATACAAACCAGCATCAACTAGCCTGGGAAGTAATTCCCAGAAGGTACTAACAACTTTGAGTCATTTCAAAGCATGTTTCTATTTTTATTATTTGTACCATGGAAAATCCTAGCACACGAAGAAAACCATCAGCTGAAATACACTTTACATTTATTTCCACTCTCTGGTACAGAGAAATCTCTCCTTTTAAGAGATTGTACAAGCAACAGATGTTAAATAATTAGGAATTCTTCTGCTAGTATTTCACTTACCAATTCAGTTATTGAGACACACAGAACTGATAATACACATTCCTTATGCTTCCTCATTATTTCTTTTCTTTTTTTCCCTCTACCTTGTAGTATGCCCAAATGTTACGTAACAATGGGGATATGAAACTCATTATTATCAAATACCAGAGGCCTCCGGGGAGGGGTTGAATCTTTGTCTGCTTTGTGCAAAAGCTTAAAAAGTCCTGTTCCAATATTCATTGGGATTCCCATGATGATGCACTCAGAAACACCTAGAGGGAAAAAAAAAGCAAACCAACACACTGAACACCTGAAGAATAAAAGTTTAGATAAACTGTAATTGCTTTAACATGTCCATTCTGAACATATCACCTATCAATCTCCTTGAATCTCACATGTGAAAACCAATTTCTCTTTACTAGATTAAGTTAAATGTTATGCTTATCAGAATGTTAGATCAGTATATTATTCAATGGGTGTTACTTAAATTCTAGATAGGTAAAAACTCAACCTATCTTCAACACCACCTCTGCCAGTAACAGCACCAGAAGGTTTGTTTTTAGAGAAGACGCATTCCACTTTGTGACAACACCAGAAGGCGCACAGCAAATTCACTTTATATTCATTTTCTGAGTTGGAGAAAATAATTCAGTCAAATCTGGCCAAGTTCCCTTCAAACATCTGCAATTTCCCCGTGAAAGAGGTGTATTCACTACTTTAGTTTGTTATTTTTATTTATTACATTTTCTTACTTCAAAAACTGCTTGGTTTGAACTTAAAGATTTGGTCTGTCTGCTTTATTTTTCTTTGCTACTAAGTTCCCACAGCAATGTGCCGACATCCCAGACATTCTGATGTACTCAATTTTTCTGAAGAGCATCATGTCATATTAAAAATCAACTATCAGAAATCAGTGTTTTTGTCTCTTCAGACTTTTAATCCAAACAACACTTTCACACACTCTCAGGAACATAAGAATACGATCCTTCTTGTATGCATTAAAGAAAACCAAATCAATACAAGCAACAACAAAAACAGTTAATCTTATGAGCAGTAAAAAACAGCACACTGGAACAAACATCCTAGGTTGAAGATTCATTTCCTTAAAATTCCAGCAAAATTTTACTGATATTTTTTGTGTCTACAAATGAAGGTTCAGTATTTTTGCTCTTAGCCGATTGTTGCATTTCTACTATGTAGTTCCCAGCATTATACACTTGAAAATCTTATGCATAACAGAAATCTTACGTTACTTACTGTAAATTTAGGCCTACTTCTTTGAACAGCCTTTACAGCATACATGTTAAAATGTATAAAGGAAATACCTTTCTAAAACCTAATGAAATAAAGCTTTCCTGGTTTTACATAATAACTTTTCAAGCAGATCCAACTCCTGAACCATGGAAACAACATTTAGATTTTGAGAGTCATTCTCCCCTAGCAATGCTTCAATTTATACAACCAGGAGCCCTTTTCTCCCCATGTCCTTTTGTAGCATCTGGCAGTAGTCACATATAGCAGGAAACGTCTGAGCAGAAAACACTGCTATATCAAACAAGAATGTTAAATATGTGTTCATTTTAACATATACTAGGATTTTGCTCTGCCCACTAAAAGCTGGCATCAGCAACACACAGAAAAAATGCTTGTCTTTTAGGTATGTAAAGCACTAAATCAGCTGTTCCTCATTTTCTCAGTTGAAAAAATTCAAGAGTTTCAGAAGCCATATTGCCCAAAACTACATTCACGCATTCTGGAGAAGCACTGATTTGAAATGCCATTCAGTTCAGCATCTATAGTTGATATTGAGCACATACTCATTTTTCTTGGCAATGTTTAAGTTTTCCTGCTCTGAAGGTGCAAAAAATCTGAGTAAGTGTTCTCATAGCAATTCAAAAGATAACTCGTGATGACCAGGTCAGGCAGTTACACAGCAAGTTTTCTTACAAGAAAGATCACTTTCTCACAGCAAGATCACTTCAGTCTGGGGAGACAAACAACGATTTTCTGTCCTGTCCATTCTGTTTACATATTGGAATCAAAATATTTTTATAAAAGGCAACATGAAAAGATCTTTAGTTTCCACATTATTCAAAACAAGATTTTACTATCTCAGTGGAAATTCTGAGAAAATACTTTCTTTTCACTACTGTCCAGAGTGCAATCAGTCTACACAGCATTTTTGCTTTAGTTTTGAACAGAATTTTTAAAAAAATTACTGAAATCCCATTCATGTGGAATTCTGGACAGCCAGAAATTGTCAGATTCTTAAAATGCAGACAGGTTATATAAAGGTTTCTAACAGGTATCATAAATTCTGAAAAGATTATGTCTACAAAACACTGAGTAAAACTGACTACACTTTTTAAGATCATCTTCAAATACACACAAGCCAGTAAATCTTCGTGTATCACAGTTGTTTTATTACAGTTTCTTGGTGCTAATGAAGTATGAGGAGTTACAGCTCCTGGATGATAGGCCTTAAAGACATGATGAAGAGCATAAAATCTTAGGCCTCTCCTTTTCTCAGTTTAGTTTAACAGAAAATTCACATAAGTGTGCTTAAGCAACATTAAACAAATGTCCAATTGAAATAAGTAGTACAGAAACATCTACCACACTTCTAGAATCAAGAAATACAGATCAGTCTCATACCTGAAGTTTGACACCTAAGTTGAGCAGAAAGCTTAAAAATGCCAAAACACATCTAATATACTTTGAAGAGGTTTACAGCTGTCGGGTAAGGACCACAAACTACAACAGGATTTGCAATACCTACCGCAAACAGAGTCCTTCTGTCCAAAGTAGGCAGCATCAAAGAGATGGTCTGCAGTCTTTTCAAAAGAAGCCAGCATCAACACACTTTCCTTCATTTTTGCCAGTCCAAACCTGGTAATGCCCAGTACTTCACCCTTGATCGATGGAGAAACCCAAAGAAAGCAGCTCAAGGTCAGTTATGCTTAAAAAGAAAATCAAGTGAACAACAAAAATGTAATGTTTTATTCTGACAAGTACATAAGACAGGTAGATAAAGTACTATCTACTAAATAGCATTTTCATAACATGCTGCTTCACAGCTAAGCATCTTGAAGGTCAGTAGTTATCTTGAAGGTCAGTAGTTCTATAGTAACAAGTACTTAAACCAAAGATATTATTCATGTGCTACAGAAACACATAAACTCTAAATAAGGTATTTTGTGACACAAGAGTATTAAAACACAAGAATGAAATAAACAGACATGAGAAAAAACACAAATAAGCTAGTTGCTGTGCTACAAACTTTCGTGGTGTCTCAGACTAGAGCTATGAAAGCACTATACTGAAACTACTGCCTACTGTCTAACAATAAATCTGACTTCAGCTGCCAGAGAACTACAGAACATATTAAGTCTTCATTTTTAAAATCTCCAGATAAAAACACTTCTGTTTTTAAAACTATCTTGGTGTATTTCTGCCTGTTTCTAACAAACATCCCAATTATAACAGACTCAGTGCAGTTTTGTGGTGAAAGAATGCACAGTAGGAGCCCAAAAAGTGTAAAGTCCTGCACTCCGATGCCCTTTTTCCCCATTGTGTGGCAGCTTCGCACAGCCAGCCCCAGGGACTGCTTCTGCTCAGTACAACAAAGCCCTACAGTTTTGGGAGATGTCTTCATGCATTTCCCCCAGATCAAACCCTTGCGCTCTGGCAGGCAACAGTGGAAAATCTGACTTCACTAAGTGGACCCAAATACATCTGAAAAAACATTTTGGATGTGAAGGCAAAAAAAGTGAAATTATCATCTCTGTTCGTTATTGCTTTTAATAAAAAGTTCCGGAAGCTTCTTGATACTCTAAATGCAATCTGATTCTATTTGTAAGATCTGTAGTCTTTGACTCCTAGGCACAGTACAGCTGCTATGAACCACACCCCATGTAGTTTTCTGTAAAGCAAGCCTTAAATTGCATGCAGGATTACCCAGCTGATTTTCATTCTGCTATTTTTTAAACTTGATTTCCAGTATGAAATTATGATTCTCTATTCATTGTATCAACATGTCTTTAATCAAAACAGAACTTTCATCCACTCCCCATGATTCATCAGCCATTTTTGTCTGACACAATCAATCAACAATATTTAGTCAGTACAAGCTAGAATTCTTTGAACTTTTAACTGATTCCTATCTCCCTATCTGACTCAAGATTATCAATGATGGTAAAATTAATTTGTATAAGCAGACCAATGTTAGACTGAAAAAGTAAAAATGCACAGTACAAACCTTGTAAGTCATAAGATCAGACAACAACATAACATGCCTCCTGTCAATGCTCATACCATGGTTCACCATTGTATATTGAATCTCATTGATAATGGTAGTTCGAGCAGCTTCAATTCCTAGTGTTTTCTCTACCTACAAGAAAGATTATGTAGAATTAATGAATAGTTAGACAACATATGTGCTTGAACAAATATCATCCAATGTCAGATAACACTGACATTAACAGTATTTTGTACACCTTTGCTTTAAAAATATTTATAAAAAACTCTGAACTGTGATGCCAGTCAAATTATTCTCGTGTTAATGTATCCTGATAACTATTAGCAAAATCAGGCTTCATTATAAACTGCATCATCTGAACACAAAAAAGCACTTGTAATAAGGATGCTACTGGAAAAACAAAACAAAAAAAACTATACCAACTGCACATTACCTCGTAAGTGTTGTTAGAGGATGTTTTTGTTCCTTTCACTCCATGAGTAGCCATAACAGCTCGCAGGTTATCACCTTCAACCAGAAGTTTGTATTTTTCCTTACCACTTTGTTCATCAATATGGATGACAGCACGGGAAACCTCCGGTATACCTTGCACTACAACCTGCACAAAACAAGAACACAAATTATTTCAACATCTACAGCAATGCTGTATAAAACAAAAACCTTAATCAGAACTTAAACCCATTTTGAAACTTCAGTCTTTGGAGCAGATACTAAATTTAAAAATATATGTAATCAGATTTTGTGCTCTTATCTACATTACTGCAATACGACATTCACGCTGCACCAGTAACGTTACACACTACCCATATTTTCTATTTTATGCCATCACACATCCTGACATACAGACCCATCTCTCTGAATGGTAGATCTACACAACTGAAAGAGCATTCTGCCAATAGTAAGGTTTAATTATCAGTATTCTTAAAAGACAAAGTAGCCAGCCTCCTCATAAAACTGCAGAAACACCAGTTGTAACGAAAGTACCAAGGCTACAATTTTATTTATAAAGATTACTAACAGAATCTTAGTTTTAGCAGTACAGCAGTAGCATCAAAATCAAAAGTTCTGAACTCAGATTATCTTCAATATTGTCAATATCAAAATCAACTATTTTATCTTCCCACCAAAATATCCAAATTATTATTATGACTATCCTCCACAAAAACACGAAACAAAGCCTTTATTTTAACCTTTGGTAATTCTTCTTTCAGGGACTGCAATACATAATACATTGAACTCTTGCTATTTTCACGAGGTGTCACACATACGACTGCTTCTCCGTGAACAGCAACATCTCCAGGCTTCACTCTGAGTTTAGATATGCAAATTGAGTAGCGCACAGTCTCTGCATTCACCTGTGACAAGAACCAGTCAGCAAATATCTGAATATCTCAACGTAAGTAAACCTGCTCAAAGACATGCAGCAGACAATACTTATGCCCTTCCAACAGAAAATCAAGAAATGGAACGCAAAAAAGCAAAACAAAAAAGCCCCTAAAATTACTCTTAAGTTACATGATACACCAACCTATACTGAAGGTACATACAGACCTGTATGTTCCTAATAGCTGGAAAAAAAATTAATATTCTTCCACTGAGAATGACACCAAGAAATGAATTTACATTCTCATTTCCAAATACATGAAAAATTATCCACTTCACTAGTAAAAAAAAGGCAAAAGTTATATAATATGGCCGCAGAACATTCTTTGTTCACTTTGTTTCCCCCTTCATAGACTTTTCATTCTTTTCTTTCAATTTTATTTCTATGAAAGGATTAAGACTCTCTGGAACCTTCCAAAAGCATGTTCTCATTAAGAGCTGAAAAACCCACCTCTAACCTCAGGAGTCTAATGCGCTCCAAAGACAGCTTCACTAGGATGAAACAATCATCTGGAAGAAACACTTCTTCAATATATTCTGATATCTTGAAGAAATGAAGATGAAATAGCATATAAGGATGGTTAAAATGCTTTATTGTAATTGGCTGATAAACATATTAAAGACATTACCAATAATACAGTTTTTCCTACCTCTCCTAACAAAGTCTTCTCAATTCTTCCTTTAACCAGGCGGGCAAAATCAGGATCATCATCTTTGTCCAACTGTGCTGTTATAATGGGTGTGCTACAAAGAATAGACACACAAGAAAACAGAGGTAGAAAATTGCTTATCTAGACTAGAGATGGCAACATGAATTACAGCTCACCTTATGAAGCCTAAGAGTAGCATTTAAGAACACTGAAAGACTTTGAGTCTTCTCAGACACATTTAAAGAATATTCATTTAGTTTAGGTTGGTAAAAATTAAGCAAATACGCAAGAGATTATAATAAAACAATTATTACTATCTTGATGGCCTACACTACTCTGGTATTATTTAAAGAATAACTCCAATGATATGCAGGCAGCTTTAACTGTCACTAAACACTAGAAAGCTTCACAATATGACAGATATCAACAGAATATTAAACTTGAGTAAAAAATTTGTCTCATTTAATTTTCAAAACAAAAAGCAAAACACAAAACTGTTCTACTTTCTGGCTTTAAATTGCTTAGTTGCAAAGACATTTGATTCTTCTTATTTGTGTACTGTATGGATTCAGTATTGCCTAGTATGTTACTGACAATAGGAAAATGTTATCACTATGTTTTTCCATCAGATTTCACTTAGAAAGGGAATTAAAAATAAATAAGTAAATGTTAGCACCTAATTGCTTTTGAAGCATTAATAATTTCCTTGATTCTTGGCACACCCAAAGTAATGTTCATTGAAGCAACCCCAGCAAAATGGAAAGTCTTCAGAGTCATCTGTGTGCCAGGCTCACCGATGCTCTGTGCACAAAGAGCTCCTACTGCAGAACCAGGCTCCATCTGTGCCCTAACAAAGAAAGAAACAGTCTCATCAAAACACAAAAAGAAACATGCAACTCAAGGCTATCCTATGCAAGCAAAGATGGAGACTATTCTGGTAGATTTGATAGGAGTTTATTTTTTGTGAGGTTCTTTTTTTTGGGGGGGTTGCTTGCTTTGCTTTTAAATAAACAAGAAATAGGAGAGGTTAAAGAGTAAACTAATGCACAAAGGCAACGATCTAATTCAAGACAAAAGGATGCCTTACCATACAGACATCCCACAGCCTCACAATAACATCTGGAATAGAAAACAAAATGCTTGTCCCCTCATCCCCCAAAACCATCAGACAGCAATTCCATATTCCCCATTCAGGGAACTCCCCTACCAATATTTTCAAAATTACCCTTTATATTTTTAAGCAGGAGAAACCTTTATTAAGTCTTCAATAAATTACTAGGCAGACTACTTATAATTAGAGCAAAATCCAGACATTAATGCCTCCTTACTTTCAACTTCAGAATAAAACTTAAACTAATGACTGACTTCCCCTTCAACTCAAACATTTAATGGGAGCATCCCATATTTGTCCCCTTCTAAAATTTATGTACTGGAGTACTGGTTGTCCTTACAAGACAGAAAATGAAGCTGACTACAGAACACTATGCAATCTCAAAATGGTTTACGATGTTACTAGCTCTTCATGTTTAACAACACATAAGACAAATATCTTAAGGTTATGTGAGTAATCATATTAGAACAAAATCAAACAAAATAGATGCCACCAACTACTGTATACCAGT
>JAOWBP010003659.1:11398715-11417980 GCA_028571105.1 Tragopan temminckii | reverse complement strand
ATATTCGCATCCATATTGGAAACTATGTTCATTGGTAATGTGGTGTTCATTTATTCATTCAAAACATCACAGCAATAAGCCTAAGTTTTAAGTCTGTGAATGCGTTGGTTGCAATGCTTCTAATAGGTAGAAAGAAAGGTTTAAGCTTTGACAGGTCAGTGTCAGAACTAGGCATGCTCTAGTACTCTAATGTGTTTTGTTTTTCTCCTCTTTGAAGAGATTAAATGGAAATATAGTCCTAAATTTTGTTGGTAATTTGTTAACTCTACACTGTCTTAAAAACCTGGACAATGATGACAAAGCACCTGTGGAATACTATCCATCTGGAATTCAATAAGCTTCTTCCTGATTTATCTTGGCTCTCTGTAAAATGCTGTGGTTAATGAAACAGCTGCAAAAGCATCTAAAAAGCATCCTGTGCACTAGGAGACTATTGTGTTGTGGGGGTTTTTTAGCCAATGCTGCAAATAATGATGGGGAAAAACCTCCGTCGTCTTTATCAGTTGCTGCTACTCATTCACAGAGTTCCTATGTAATTAGTGAATTGAGGCAGAGGTATATTCGAAGCTCTGTGACTTATCACACTAGATGGCATATGCTCAGCAAAAGAAAAGTGCTAGTGCAATGCTTTGTTGCAGATAACGGTTCATAATTGTATTCCTTGGGTTCAAATTCTGCTTGATATGTAATGAACTGGCCAGACTGGAAATATCTGTGTTAAGAGAAACATGCTTCACTGCCTTTCCTGATGATCTGATTTGATTGTTCTGGGTTACTACCCTGCTATCACTTCATGTCAATTCTTACTAGCCTGTTTGCTAAGCCAGGCATCGTTTGTGTTGATTTGATAATGGGTTTCAATCACCAATAATAAAACTTCTGCAGCAAATGGCCTCAGATCTGTATCTTCTGCACAGCATTGGCTGTAAGTAGAAAATTGGGTCTGACATTTTCCTTTTCTAATCTTTTCTGTTTGCTTTAATAACCAACTTAAAAAAAAATTGTTATGAAAGTAGCTTAGTATTGTTAAATTTCAAGGGGGAAAAGGTTGATTTCAGAATGATGGTAGTTCTTACACAGTTTGTTTCTCATATTATTTGATGGATCCTGTTGCAGGGCAGAAATAAGATCAAGCCTTTTTTAAAGGTGAATAGAGAGGGTTATAACAAAACCTAGGAGCTGTCTGAACTTAAGTATTTAACTGATCAGATCTGGTTATTGAAGAAAAGTTTATTGAAGCCCTGCTCCTGAATTTTGTGGTACTAACAACTAAAAATGTGACAAGATTCTGAGAGTTGCTTCATACACAATTTTTTTTTTTTTAGGAGAGTATATTTTTGTCTAGCACTCAACTCTGTAGCATTTGTTTAAACAAACTCTGGAGCATTGTTCTAATGCATAAACCAGAGAAAACTTTGTGAAATTGAGTTGCTCAGATTTGAATTGCTAAAAATTGAACATCTAGCACTGAGTATAAAGTAAATAAAAATCTGTCTTAAAAATCTGTCTCTGCCCATTCTTCCCTGTTATTGAGGGGTGTGAATGCCTGTTAGTTGCATTCCTATTTGCTTTAGAGAAAATAATTTTAGGTTAACAGAATTTCTTGGCTATGGGCAATATTTTATTTATTGCATGGATTATCTGTGTATGTTTTGAGTATCTTTAGAGAAGAAGACTACACAATGTCTCTGGGCAGCCTGTTCCAGTGCTCTGTCCCCCACACAGTAAAGTTCTTTTGCATGTTTGTATGAAACTTCCCGTATTGCAGTTTTCTCCTGTTGCCCCTTGTTCTGCTGCTGTAAGCCTCTGGAAAGAGCTTGACCCCATCCATTTGACACCTATACTTTCAATTTTTATAAACACTGGTAAGAATTCTTCTGTCCCTCATCCTTCTCTTTTCCAGGCTGAACAGCCCCAGGTGGTGTCTCTGCCTTTCCTCGTGAGGGGGATGCTCCAGAACTCTCAACATCTTTGTGGCCTCCTGTTGGACTCCCTAGGAATTTCCTGTCTGTCTTGAACTGAGGAGACCAGAACTGGATAGTACTCCAGCTGTGGCTTCATCAGAGCAAAGGGAGAGGATCAGGTCCCTTGGCCTGCTGGTCGTGGTCTTTTTTCTGCACTCAAACTGGAAAAAGAAGAACACTACAGCAGACACCTCTCACATAAATACTAAATTATACATGTAATTCTCTTATTCAATTTCTCTTGCTAACTAATGGCAGTTTCCAGTGATACTACACAAAATAGACCCTCCAATCTCAGAAACTGCTATGCTTCCCCTATTTTTCAGCTCAGTACTCAAAGTCTCTTTTATTTGTCTTATCCCTTCAATAGCTGTCTTGGAATGGACAGCGCAGCACCGTGTATAAAAGATCTTTCATGGAATTTGCAGAGTAATCAAAAATATCTTAACTAGCTACTGATATGAAAAACATATTTTGTTTTTCACTGGAGGTGCAAGAAAGGAAGTACTTAAGATTAGTAAGGAGTTGTGCAAAGTAGTCATTTAGCCAGCAGAGGACTGTAGAACCACATATCATACAGTTAATGATGCAAAAATTTTCAATCACAAAGAATAAAGGGCAAACCCACGTAACAAGCTATGTAGAAAAGAGAGTCTCTTAAATGTGGTAAAATACTGGAAAGTGAGGGCTCTGTTCTTTGTTTATTTCTCATTAAAGAATTTAATTTGCCCCCGGTTCCCTTTGTTGATGAAGATCTATGGGAATTTTGTTTACACTTGGAAGCTCATTGCCAAGAAGAGTACTTCCTATGTGCTGCATGCTGAACCTTTTGGGGGAATCACAGTGCTGTGCTGACACAGAAATGGTGGCATGTTCCCTAAAGGAAAACATACTTCTTTTGTAATGAACGTTATGTCTGTAGAAACTAATGGCACAACCTCCTATTCAGTTTATGTAAAATAAAACAAGCCCATATGTTGCTGCTTTAAGAGTTTGGTTGTTTAAATTAAATGTTGTTTAATGAATATTCAAGCCCATTTGCTCTAAAATTGTGCTCAGCATAGTGTTTTTCCTCTGTCTTCAATCCTACCTAGAATATTAAGCCATTACAAGAAGGTGCTAAAACCAAGGCATCTGTTTCTAACTAAAACTTGGATATTAAATTGCTTGAGCAGATGAGATGGTAAATAAAGACATACAGTAAGAAGATCGTATTATTTTTTGTTTTGTAATTAAGACTGAGAAGTGTTTGATATGCATGATGCCCTTTAAAAAACAGGAACAATCTCTGTGCTATTGCAGCAGATTGGGTGCATTACAGCGGCGCATTCAGTCCCTGTCTCCTGTAGGAGAGAATTCAGTCCTTTCAGTACATGTGGGCCAGATGCCTGTGTAGGACTGCCTCAGGAAGCTGCTTCTAGAGGCATGTGTACATAGGCATACATCCGCAAGGTTCTATAGGCCATAGATCTTCCCACTGGTGTGGGCCTGAGGGCTGTGAGAGCCTTTTGTTACCAGTCCCTAGCTCAAAATCAAGTATTTATGTTATCAGGCTGGAAGAAATGCTTTGGAAGCTGGATCTGTCCTATTGACTGTCCTTTTGAAGGATCTAGACCATTTAGACCTGGAATGTGTTATGCATTCATCATCAAAGATCAGCAACTGTGCTGAAGTTACTTTGAGTTCGGAAAAAGCACTCTGCTGTGGACAAATGGTTGAATTCAGATTCACTGTGCATCTACTTATGTATTTTACATCAATCTTTTAACTAATGAAAGCACTCCAGTATATGTTTAAATGATAAATTTTCAGAAAAATCTCACAACTCTAAGGCTATACTGAAACGCTCCTTTGAACTTTATCTCCAAGTCCAGAAGTGACAGCACCATCCTCTATTCATTTATTTATTTATGTATTTATAATGGCATGGGGAAAAAAATCTCAATAGAAGACAGCTGGAATGTAAACACAAATCACAATAATTGGCTTTTACGTGTTTTCATGAGGGTTCTTCAGATGCTTGTTTTTACAGCACAAGTGCAATATTGTAGATATACAGTGAAGCACTCTTCAGAGAATAATTGATACATGGATAAAATACTTAAAAGCATTCCCTAATGCTGTAAATCCAAATGAAGGCCAAGACTTTTACATGAGAAAAGCAAATATACAAACTCTTAAATTCTTGAAAATTCTGTTGTTTGCTAAAGCTTTCCTTGCCTCAGTGATTCCACTCTCTCCTTAGCCAGGTTGTTAAGCATCCATTAGTGTAAGAATGGGGCAAAAAATTGCCTGCTGAACCAGGTGTCACCTGTGAGTAGTTAACCTGTTCTGGCCACTTCTGTAGGCATAAAAATTCACCATTTTTCTGTCTCTTTTAAAACATGTTATCTCCAGTTAGGAAAAGAGATATCTGCAAGGTTAAACAGAAATGAAGTTAGCAATACCATTACCTTTCTGCAGTGTGAGCTTCTGGAATGAACTGAAGTTCTTCTTGTATATCAGAGGGAAATGGCACTGTTCTGGCTACCATAAAACAAGCAGTAAGAGACAGTTCCATGCCGAAGGACTGATTTTTTTTTATTTTTATTTTTTTTTGTTCATCTCAATTTTTATCTCATATAACTTGTTATACATCAGAAAAAACACTTTTTCTTTTCTTCTTCTTTTTTTTTTTTTTTAATGAATGAGGAAGATTTAGAAAGATTTTAAAAAGTAAAATAACTTCTATTATGTATGAAAATATGACTTATTTTAGATTTATTTCCAATGCAGTCTTCCATATATGTTCATGTACGTTCAGTGAGTTTATCTGCTCAGTGTACTGAGACAGTTCTTCCTGATTTTAGCATTCATTATTTATAAGGAGCCATTCCAGACAAGGAGGGAGAATGGCCTGTCCTGTGCTGTTTGTCATTAGTGGGATCTCTCCGTGGTTGCCATTATCTACAGTTTTTTAAGCCATCTGTGTGCACAGGACCAGCAGCAAAAAAAAAAAAAAACTAATTATTGGGATGTTTTGGAACAAAATTACACTGCAAGTGAGCATATGTCCTGGTGCTGGATTGGCGGGTACCCTGTGCTATAGGGTAAACGCAGTCTGAGCAACTTACAGACTTTTTGAGTTCCCTTTTTAATGTGTTGGAAACACCAGGTAATGCATTATGTGATGTGGCAGGGACAAATCACTAGTTAGTTAGGTTAGCATTCTGACTGTAGCCCACAAGTCTGCTTTTGTTTTCCTCTGTCTCTCCTTTTGAGGGATTCCCACCCTTCACCACTTAGAACCTGTTTAAATTGCAGACAGCAAGCTGCTCTCCAAACACAAGGAAAATATAAAAGATTTTTTTTCCCTATCATGTTTTAAAACATACCAGCATTTCCTTCCTCACCTTTCTTCTTGTCAGATATAACAAACACAAACTGTCCCCAAGGAGAAAACAAACACTTGCTGCAGTATGCAAACACACTATGAATTCACGCCATCAGTGCTAACACGGTTTGTTTCAGCACCAATTTAAAATCCATTCTCCTGCACCTTATGTCATCTCTTTTTGGCTGTCTATCCAGCTTCTTCCAGGTTTGTCTTACTAATCTGGAATC
Organism: Tragopan temminckii; assembly: GCA_028571105.1. Classification (NCBI taxonomy): domain Eukaryota; kingdom Metazoa; phylum Chordata; class Aves; order Galliformes; family Phasianidae; genus Tragopan; species Tragopan temminckii. The sequence continues at coordinate 11,412,413 of JAOWBP010003659.1, read as the reverse complement.
CACCCTTTTGAATGCTAAAATGTGCTATCCTCCCTTACTACAGTCATGCATGTTAAAACATCGAAATGTTTTTGCATCTTCCTTCACACTCTGTAGTAAAGATGAAAGAGGCTGTGGAGAACAATTGTACGTTATGGATCTAGCCCTCAGGATAGAAATGATACCGAATGCAACCTGTCCAAGCGCTGAGCTCGTGTTGTTGTTTCAATTAAAGGAAGAATGCAAATGAGGGATAAGGAAAAAAGAAAAGCTTCAGGGTGGGCAAGGGGGATTTTCCTGCAATGCAATAGCAAACACTGTCAGTACTTGTGACTACAAGTCATACATTTCTCCACTGTGGGAGCCAGAATGTCTCTCTATCATATACACTCCTTTCCAAGGACATTATGATGCCTGAAAGAAAGCAAATCCACGAAGTACAGAAGGAAGATTTACTTCATGAATCTTAGAAAAGCCTCTTGGACTCTGCTTGCTTACTGCCTTCTGGGAGTTATCTTGGTGTGTGTTGTGAAAGTCAGTGTGGTTCTGTGAAGTTCTGGTTTCATAGATAGGGCAAATTCACATCAATAATATTTGATTAAACAGTTGAGGTACAATCCCTTCATGTAGATTTTCTCACTCAGTTTCAGTTGGTCTTCTAGTGAGTTTTCTTAGGTTGATTAGATAGTTGAACCAGTGCTCTCTATCAATGAGACATTTACAATGATATCTAAGTACTGAAGTTAGTAGTAAGGGTGCAGCTGACAACTCTGAGAGAATATGAGGTATAATGCACACATTTGGGATGTATTTCCACACTTTATTTTAGATAAAGAACTACTATGCTGCAAGATGCAAGTTTTTCTATAAGATAGCCAGTAATTGCCCTATATGTGAAGAAATCTATTCCCAGAACTCACATGGGTGTTTCTGAGGAGGGAGGAATTCTGCTTTCAGCCCAGCTTTTAGGCAGCACAATGTGAACGTAATCAAAACAAGAGAGTAGGCAGCAATGGGTAGAATCACTGCAAGGAGGAAAGCTGATTCTATCCAGTCCCATCTTTTTCTGTGCTACTCACTCCCCCTTACTTCCCCACTGACTTGCAGGTAAGACATTAAAGGAAGTTGTATACGAGGAACTGAGAGTAATCGGAGCACAGCAGTCTTTCTTGATTTATTACTTCATTCATTAATCCATATATAAAATGCAATTTAGAACAAGGCTCAGAAATCCTCGCTCTGACATATTCTCACATATTTGATAAATGATTCCACTGGAAGAGGCTTGAAGGGCATCTGCAGTAAATTCTGCTGAGATCTATATCTCAAAACATTTTTACACCTTCATATCAAATTAGAGGATATCTCTTAGATAAGGGTAAGTGATGAGATTTCTATCACTTGGGTGAATGTCTCATAATTCATATGGGTGGAAAAGGACAAGCAACCAGCACCATAAGGAAGGCACATCTTTAGGATAGTTCCCTTGGAAATAAATCTCAGAATTGCTTTTTCCTTTTTAATAAAGCCTGAAATCTTTAATAATCATTGAGATGTTTGAAGACATTGATATAAAAACTATTTTCTATAACTACCCAGAGAAAGAAGCACTGTGATATATGGATTCCATCTGAGTTATTCCAGGCAGAACATGGATTCTTAGTGTTAGTTTGAGTGAGCTGAATTAAATTTAAATACAACAGTCAAATAGTTTCCAGGATGACTCTGTGAACTAGGAAACTGCATTCCTTTGATTAGGTTGAAGAGCAATGGTGGAGTAAAGAGTTCCAGCTTTGCAGAACCCATCTGTCTCTCCAAACTGGCTCCAGAGCCCATCATTGTTTTCTTAGGCCTTCCTAACTCCCCCCACTCTGTATAAGTACTGCTCTTATTTCTATGCATAAGATGCCCTCCTCCTAGCTTCCTTCACTCTTGCTAAGGCTTTCCATCCAGTTAGTGCCATGTAGGAAGCAGTCAAGGAAAAGCATGTCATCAGGAAGAATCTGGGGAAAGAATGAAGTAGGAACATGTTAACATCTCATGTGTCTGCGTGCAAGTGTATACATCCAGTCAAGGTAACAACAACCATCTTCAATCTTGCTGTATCAAACAAGGATCCCATAGGTGGGGGAAAAAACTCATATTTGGATTTTTTTTTTTCTTTTTTTTTTTTTTCTGGAGTCTTACTATGATTTGTGTATTCATTATATGACAATATGCACATATACAAAAAGACAAGTACACAAGCACATTCCTGTGTTTCTGCTGTTTGAACAGCAAAGAAAAAATTGCATATTTTCCAAACTCCCATGAGTATAGCAGAAAAAAAGGATGTAGGGATTCCCCCTCTGTTCTTTGCTGTAAGCCACTGAAGAACAAAATCAGTTTAGGGAACAAGACTGTACTCAAAAACCTGTTCATTTACAGCTATTGTCAAAAGCTATTGTCAGCAATATTCCTTTCTGACAGTGTGAATGAAGTGCTTTAGTGCTCTATTTTTCAATGACAAAAAGAATTCTAAAAAACAAGCTTTGGTCTTTAGCAAACAATTTCAGTTCAGAGCTAATAAACTGATTTGATATCTATTTAAAATCTCAGGATTTAAAAACAGGAGTAGATTGAACGAAATATGTAAAACCTATAAGTTTAATTTTCCTCCTTGTCTTCGGATTATGTTTTGTTGGGAAGATAGCAATTAGGCTGAATTCTACTGGCTGCTTCTTTCTTTTCTTGATACTACTTCTTTAGTTCAAGAACCTTTTGTCCAGTTCTCCTGAAACTGGGCACAAAGTTTCATCCTGAAGAAGTAAGCTGCTGGTTTTGAAACTGGGAAAGTTCTAGTAGAGATTTATCTGCAGTATTACCTCTGCACTAGCACAACCCATAGTAAGCTGCCTGATCTCAATCATTTATTCAAATTCTCTGTGGTCGTATAGATTATTGCTGTTGTGCAAAGGAAATCTTTCTGCTACCCTTGAGTAATATCCTCTAGCCTTATTCAGACTGGAAGCATTTATCAGAAAGTCATTACAGCTGTTTTGTTTGTATATAGCTTTCACTCCTTCTATTTAAATGTGTGGACAGCATTAGCTCAATTAGTTTAGTGAATGAGTAGGTCTTTTAATATTTACTATCTAATTAGTTCATTGGCCCACACAGAATGTGCTAAGTCAAACTATGTGATGCTTTTAGCCAAAACTGTGCTGAAGAACTCTGTGGTCTATTTTTATGTATGAGGGCTACTCTGAAAATAATGCCTCCTATATTATTATCTTGACTCACGACATCAGAGTCAGATGTTTGTGGAATGGCAGTAGAGGTTGAACCTTTCTGCCAATATTCCATTATAATTTGTTGCCATGTGACAGATGGCAGCAGAGGGGCATTCTGACAGAATGGCATCTGATATGGAAGTGCAGATGAAGTAAATGCATACTATTGAATTCCTCCATGTGGAAAAAATTGCACCCAGCGACATTCACTGATGCTTGCTGAAAGTTGATGGAGACTGAACAGTGGATGTGAGCACAGCAAGGCAGTGGTTGGTGCATTTCAGCAATGGCAATAGCGATGTGAAAGACAAACCGTCTTCCAGACAACTATGCAGATTTTTAAGAACACAGCATGCAGGCTTTTGTTCTTTACCGGTGAAAATACATAGCTAATGGTGGTAACTATACTGGAAAATAGTCTTTTGTCGCTGAGAATTTGTTCTATCAAATAATATTATCGTGCTCTTTGTATCTGTTGTAGCTTCCATAAAAATAAATAGGAGGCATTACTTTTGGAGTGACCTATGTAAATATATTTTGGCCCTGTGCTTTCTGAGGCAGAAAGAGCAGACTGATATCTGTGCATGCTCTCCTAAAGACTGAGAGAACAATAAAGCTTCCTGTAAAGCTGATGTTTCTGCCCTACTAAACTTCTAGCCAGAGAAGTCTGAATCTCTTTTGTCTGAGGAAATTTGAATAGAATTAGAGAAAGCAAATGGTCCACCATCTTTTGATTTCTAGTTTACATCTAGCACTGAATGATTAAAAAAACACCTATGTAGAAAAATTTATATGAAGGATTACAAAGGGCTTTACTATCTACTTTTCTCTCTCCACAGGGAATAAAAGAATAAATGCATAACAGATGTTAGTTATATTACTTATTAAGCACTTTAGAAGTGCTAAGATATTTCAATGAAGAGCTCAGATCAAAACATATATATACAGCATGAGTGGAAATAATTAGAACAAACAGTGCTATATATAACTGAAGTAGTTCAAACTTCTCTTAAAAAGGCAGAAAACCAAATTTAATTATACTTTTTCTCAATATATTTATTTTTTTTTAAAGTTTGGACAGATTGACCATTGTTAGGCCTAACATGGAGGCTACTGTCTAACCCCAGCTGTACCTACTAATGGTATAAAAGGCACAGCTGATGCTCATTTTTTGTCAGCAAGTCAGCAGTGTAACAGTCACTTTTCATCACAGCCAAGTGAGGAAGGGCTTATTTATTTATTTACTTACTAACTGACTAACTGTGTCTGGTTTGAGGATTGTATTTATAACTTAGAAAACTTAGGTGAAAGAGCATTGAGAGTGAATGGCTGAACATTCAAGGACTCATTTTCTTTGGATACAGAGGTAGAAGAATAATTGGTTATTTGAAATATGCCTGGATGTTTGAGGGATCACCAGCTTTACTAGGAATTTAAGGAGAGCACGTTCAAGATTTCTTCAGTTCAGATTAAGGGAGGAAACTTGTAGATTCTCTGTTTAAGATCACCAGAGTTTTAGTATTTCTATTTAGTAATAGGAAATTCTTATAAGAAAGATAAAAGTGTTTAATAGGTGAGTAAAATAATGTCTAATTTATTCTTTTTATTTTCTTTTAAAGTAAAAAAAATCATCATCTGCTTCTGAACTTGAAGGCGTTCTCCTTTGTTGTCAAAAACATCAGGAAGAGAACAGAGGGGTAAAAAGGTAGTGCTGCTGAAAGGATCAAGAAAAGATGTAGAGAGAAACATCTGTAATTATTTATCCTTATTGTTTTTATTCATTAACTCCTTACCTTTTGAGTCAAAAGGTTGTTTGTGGAAAAGATACTCTTGAGTTAAATATCAGCATCTGCAACTAGCCTTAAAACTAAAATCAGAACGTGCAAACAAAAATTTTTCTTCTTTACTCAGAAACCAAGCAGCATGTCCCACAGACTGTGGGCTCTGTAGCTTTATTTATTTTAGGTTGTGCCTTTTATAATATCCATTTATTTACTTTGAATAATTTAGTGCCATCGTGTAGAGATGTAGAGCATAAAATGAAGGCACACGTGGGCTGTTGCTATGTGACTGTGAAGTTATTGGTTGTATCCTTTAATGTGCTACTAGGAGTGCGCTGGATTGCAAGGCATCCCTGTAGTTTTCTACAAGATGCCCATATTTCTAACAATAAGGAATTGGCCTCAGAGGAAACTTAGGTTGTCTTCTAATACTGCTTTAATCAAGTAAATAGGTGCTGCCGGCTCCCATGTATGGATCTTGGATTATCTCTTTTTTTTACGATTTCAGCTAAGAAAGTGTTAGTAGCACTTGTGTTTTGGTTGTTCTTTAGTTCTGGGAATACACACCCAGGTCTAGTCTAGGGTTCTCAGTAGGGGAGAGCCATGGCCTTTATGGCACAGCAGCAGTGGGGTGAGATGGATCCAGGACCAACAGTCTCAAATAGACCAATGGTTATTCTATACCACGTGACATCATGTGGAAGGCCATAAAGCTGTGGGGAGTTGGCTAGTAGGCAGCTGCTGCATCTGTCAGTGAGCAGTTGTATTGTTAGCTGGGCATCATGCTGGTGGAGAGTAATTGTATTGTGGAGATGGATAGATAGATAGCTGTATTTTATTTCTGTCTCAGTAAATAGTTTATATTTGAACACATGAGTTCTATTTTGTTTCCAACTCTGTTCCTCATTCCACCTGAGGAGAGCGAATTAATCGCTGTGTGGTGCTTACCTGCTGGTAAGTTGAACTACAGCATTCTTTCCTTAACTGAAGGGGCCTGAGTTGCATCTGAGTCCTATTACCAACATCTGCAATTTACTGATCCGCTGTTTAAGATGGAAAGGACTGAAGGATCTATTTTAGACTTAGATCTCCCTCTTCTTTCCCCTAGCATATCATCCCTTCTAACAATGCCGAGTGGGATTTCTGAAATGAGTTTTGGTGGCTGAAGTCATTTGTGAAGCATCTTAAAATTACTGTAGATGCTTCTAGCAGACAATTGATTAAGAGCCTTATAGAAGTAAACATGAGAAGAACAGCCTCTCACTATTTCATATGGTTTGTTCATACTGAACTCAATTGATTCACATGGCATAAATATCATTGTTGCATGCCATAGGTGGTGTCCATATGAAGAAATGTAAAACCACAAGAAAGAAACGTGTTCTTTAAGAGGCAATTCTGCTTCCTGACTTTCAGGGACATATTTACATCTGGGCAGGAGGTAGGAGATGGACTTTGCCTTTCATGTTGCTGGGTTCAAGAAGCCTTGACCATTATTTTAGGATAAGTCAGTTCTCTGATTTCCTGTCTTGCTAGTTAATACTCTTTTTGACAGTGGTTGGTAATGTGCACTGGCTGCCCCTGTCAAGGGGAGTAGTAGAATGTTCACTGGTACTGACATCCAAACAATCATTGTTCTGATTCGGTACTAGAAAACAGATGATAGAAAATGGCTCAGACTATCTTTGGAATGCGTTGGGGAGCTGATTCTATCTTGATTTTTCTCTGAGGAAAGCTTAAATTAGTGAACTGGATCTTTGTAAAAAGTTTTCCATCAGTCAGAAGGTTTTGTGCCATGACAAAACTTTCTGAAGGTGCATGGCTTCCTAAACTTCTGTCTGCACTGTTAAGCACTTCAATACCTTCAAGAGTTTGGTGTCATAGTTAATGGTTGTAGAAATATCAATTTGTATGGTGTACCATTGTGTCAGCACATCAGGAAGCTGCTCCGATTGCTGTACCTGTAATATTGATTGACCAATCAATAACAGTGCAGTCAAAAACACCATAAGCACTTCAGCTTTGCATCTGACTTGTAGCAAAAAGGGAATGTTTGGCATTCTGAAAAAGCCTTCCTGTTTCATCTAATGCTGCTTCTTTCCTCCTCAGTGGTGTTGTATCTAATCTATGATGGTGCACCTCTAAAACAAGCTTGAATGCTGCTTTGCAAACATTTATGTATGTTTATAAATTGGTCCCAACATATCCTGTTATCTTATCTCTAGACTCTGAGTGTTGATAGAGTAATTTCTGATCCCTTCTACTTCATCAGTATACATTCGCATAAATTCATCTGGCAGTTTAAAGCCAATTAAAATTTATAAGCCACAAGTAGTGAGTGAAATTTTGAGGATTAATTTACTCACTAGAGTATTAATCTGTGTAATGTAGTAGGTTATCCTTCAGTAAACTTGGCTATATGTAGATAGGGAGATGCATTTCCTTGCGTGTTTTACTGTAAATGCAGTAATTAGTCCCACTGGGCTGTGGAGCTTGAACGGTTACAGCCGGCAGTGCTGCCGCAGCCTTGGTCTGAACTCTGGGAGAAAGAGCCCAGTCAGCAGCATGAAACCCAGCCGTGCTCATCCTGCAGGATCCTTTTTGCCTTTCATTCCCTGCTCTGAGTTAGAAATCAGGAAAGTGAATGAAATAAAATTAATTTCAATTAAAAAATGGGAAACACCCCTTGTTGCGAATATCAGAAAGTGTAACTTATTCCCCCTATCTTTACCAAAACTTCTCCATTAAAGAAACTATTGGGAAGGAGTTTGAGAAGGGAGAGAATAATAAATGACTTGATACACTCAACAGAAGGAGCTTGCTCCTTAAGGCTTGTGAGTTAGGATCTTGCTGCACTGGGAGAATCTAATTGATCAAGCCTGGTGAGTCTGACTTTTGTTAATGGATTTTTAACTACCGTTTATTCAGCTAATGGTATCACCAATAGTGAGCAGGGACAAAGATGCCATGGCTTGCAGAGGGCCACAGGAACAGTTGGTACCTGGTACAACGTTTTAATTTAGTTCTTTTCCTCTTTGCTTTAAGATTGCTCACTTCAACAACTGCTTTCCTCCCAAGTTATTAACTGTCGACATGTTACAGTGAACCCACTGGAATTCAAGTAGGCTAAAAAAAAAAAAAATAGAGCTGGTGGAAAACAGGACTTAGGGGAGCCAGGGAAGATAAATTATTTGCAGAGTTTTGTTCTAGGGAGAAAAAAACAAATAACAAAACAACACTCAGGACAAGAAATTGAATAAATAAATACAGGAGTTAAAACAGGAGTTTTGGGATGAGGAGCTGCAGTGAGGCTTGCTGTCCTGAGGAGGCTCAGACTGTTCACAGTGCTGCTGTTGCTGGCCATGAGTGGAAAGCCAGCTTCTTGGCTGTTATCTTACATCACCAGATTTATCTATCATATTCCCTCTGACAGGGATGATGTTGAAAGGCCAAAACCTGATGAATTGCCTTTGTCTGGATGAGTTATTCCTGTTCAACCCTCTGGTTCCGGTTTTTCTGTTTGTGGATTGATGTGGAGCACAAATGAGGGTTCAAAAAGGTGGAAATGGTTTTCTGCAGATAGCTCCTGTTGGTTCAGAGCATTGCTGCAGGAGGAAAGCTCTCCTTCTGCCCTGCCTCCCTCCATGTGCCCTTTCCAAACCTGAGTGCCAGCCCCTTGAGCAGCCTCGGTTCCCACTCAGGTTGTGACCACAGAATCTGTGGTCACCAACTGTGTCATGCTGGGTGTAGGGTGGAGCTGCCCATGGGCTGGTGGCTGGCCAAGTTCTGTGGGATCTGCACTAATGCAAAGCCTGACACAATGGCCTGAAACTCAAGGGTTTTTAGCCAGAAATCCTGTCACTGTGTGCTCATGTACGCACTGTGCTAGAATACCGTTATGAAGGCTGTCTGGCTCTTAAAACAGGTAATGGGAATAGGGTTATATATATATATATATATGTGCTTTTCAAAATGTTATGCTGGAGCATCTGTTGTTGCATAATACATATAAAAGGTCTACTAAAGAATCTGAGTTGTCTTTCAGATTCATGTATCTGACAGAATGAGTAACTTCAATCTCTGTCCCATTCAGACATGTACTATCTGGTTTTAAACATTACTTTGGTCAAAACATAGCTACCAACCTTGTGTGATACTTTTTGAACTAATTTAAAGGATAAAGCAACTTTGTTTAAACCCACATTAATTCTAGATTGTTAACACTGACTTTTTCTTTCACCTTCTCTCTGTTTATTGAAGCTTGCATAATTCCCATTTTTGTGTGCGTATGGGTCTTTCTAATTATGTTCTACAATATATTGTTAGTCTATCACCATGTGGAATAGCAGAAAATGGTGGAGATGTATAAAATGCATGATTTAAAAACATCTAATGGATCTGTGAATGTAGGAAAAATTATTCTTTTTTCTTGTTTTTTTGTTTTTTTTTTTTTCTGTCTCCATTCAAACAGTGACCTTCAGGATACATATTGGATCACTGCAGGCTGTTCCACAGTATTATTTTCTGGGGGAGTCTACTAAGTCACCTTCCGTAAGAGTTCTCTGAACACTAGTGCCTGTCATTAGTTTCCACAATTCATGGATTGTCTTTTATTTTTTTTGTGTGTGTGTATCTCCAATTGAGTCACTCTTACAGGCTGTTGTGTGTGTCTATGTGTACATACACTTACAGGGAAGAAACCTCAGGGCTCACCAGCTCCTCAGCTTGGGGCAGCTGGAAGCTGAGGCCTGCTGCTGCTCTGCCAGTGCTGTAGCAGCTGTGGCTGTGTTCAACATAAGCCCAGATGATGTGAGCCCGTCCTCATCCCCAGAGAGGTGCCCACTGCTGGGCTTGCCCCTGTCTGGGGCCATGGGGCAGGGGAGCAAGGCCCTGCTGTGCCCAGAAATGGGTGGGGTTGTAAGACTGGACCCGGAGTGACCTCAATCTGGTAGTTGTCATAAGGATGAATTTAAAAAAAAAAAAAAGGAAGGTTTTAGATCTTTTGGGCTTCATTAAGTTTTGAATCAGCACTTCAGTTGATACTAATTTGTTTCATATGGAAACTTAAGCACTGTCTGCATTTACCTAAAACATAATGATGCAAAATACATAGTGGTGCAAACTGCTACTGCATAAGGAGTTAATATCATGGACTGTGAAACCTATGTTGCACAGGCTGTGCTTCTGTCTGATACAAAGAATATCCAGAACAGTGCTATACTCAGCTGGAAGGGCGGATATAAAATTTCCTTCAAAGCACTGGGAGACTAAAGCAGATTCGGGTTTATTTTGGGTCTATACATACCAAAAAAGAACGATAAGGTTGCACACATGAGAGGTTTTTAGCAATCAGTTAGACTTCTGGGGGCATTGTGATGATTATTTTTTTTCTTACTATCAGGATGTGGTCACTCATGGGATACAACGGCAAAAATTCGTGATGAGAACTTTGGTCTGTCTTGTTTCTTCAGTGGCCTGTTTATATTGATATAAAACTGACTGATTTAACTTCCTGTAGTATATTGTAAATATTCCTCATCATAACTTTTAGCTCAGAGACCAGTAAGAAACAGCAGTATGTCTACCTCTCCAGTGCCACTGATGTTCAGCTACTTGCTGTGCATGGTGGCCAGCCATTTCGTGGGGGGCTTGTTGACCTGCAGCTGCATCTGCAATGTCTCTGTCTTCTGCAGACCTTTGATTGGATCTGAACTTTAAATGGATCTTTTTCTCCTCCTGTTACTTCTTATAGTGGGAGATGCTATTCTCTGCTGTTGAAAATGCAGGATGAACCAGTTGGCATTGCTTTTAGCAGATGTTGCCCTAGTCACTGGGGTGGAGAAAACATGGAATAATGAGTTGTAATCCTTGGTAATGATACATATATCAACTGAGGCTGGCTGGTCTGCGTGTTTCATAAGGCCCTGATTTGCAAAGCCTTGCATCTTTGGGAAGCAGTGATGGAGATTGATTGCAGCTTTTGTCCACTGACACTTACTTCCCATTTATTTTGTTTATGACTTTTGTTTGTCATGAATTTTATCACATGTTTACAGACCCCAGCATGGTCTTCTGCATGTCAAAAAGTTGGTTTGTCAGGCAATGTTTTTAGGTCATAATTCCTGTTTGTCACCAGCATATTTCTATTTAAGTTTGTGTAGTAAAGAAAAAAAGGCTTAAAAAAAAAAACCCCAAACCCACATATGTAAGAAATAGTTATATGGCAAACCCTATAGCAATGGCAGTACAGTCCTCCTGAGTTGCAGAGGTGTGTGTGCAGCCTCCCTTCTAGCATGAAAAGATTTGTCTGGGTTGTGACAGAAGGGATATACTACTGTACGCGCTTTATTTTTGACCAGAGATGCTCTATGCCCCGGATAATATCTGGGACCCCTTTGCCCAGTACTCGGCCCATCCTATCTGGAACTAGGGTGGTGGAGGGGGAACGCATAAATGCCTGTAGCCGTGATTGTTGTGGACTTCCGCCGCTGCTGTGTCCTTTGCTGTGCTGGCAGGTAGAAGGCGCTGTTTACTGCCTACTGGGTCTCAGCCGCTGTGCACTGGCTCTGCTTTGCAGGGCTTCCACGAGCAGTGGGAGAGAAAGCCATGGCAGCGCAGCTTGTCTCCCTGCCTTTTGCGGCGTCCCTGGAACTTGGCTCCTCTAACGGAAATGATGATACAGACCTGCGTGTGTGTTGTGATGGCAAACGGTTTCCACTATTTTGGGTAGTCTCATATAATTATTTTGACAAAATATCTTTTCAAATTCTTTTTAATGAGATTTTCTAATAATTTTGAATTAGTCAAGCCATAGCCTTGTTCTTGCCTAGATGAGCTGCACACAATGCATTTGAGCCCCAAACTAGTGGAAGAGAGGAGCAGGAAAGAGAGGTGAGCTTCCTTGTTAGCAATTATTTTCCATGCTTGGCTGCTTGTATCCATATCTGCTCATATCCATAGGCTTAGAGGAGGTTTTTTCTGCAAACTGGGTCATGAACTGCTGTGCTATATAAACACAAAGCTGCTGCTGTTGGCAATATTCCCTTGGTCCTTGTTACATCATAGAAGTGTGTAGTTGCCTTTGTTTATACTAATTGTCTAGCTGACTTCTAATTATAAAAATCCTGAAGTTTGTTTAGAGAAAGAAAGGAGCATCAGAAAGGTTGAGCTCCTGAAAAATAAAGGACTATTGAAGTGTATGTTTAATGTGAATAGATTCACTACTTTGAGTCTGTATATGGTGATGGAAATCAGTACATTGCTGTGGTCCCACAGGGCCCTATATAGGGCATTTTTTATACTTTTTTGTGTTAGATATATGAAATAGAGTAATTTTACAAGCCAACATACAGCAGAATACAAATGATTGGGCTATGTTTGAATGACATGTTATCTTCTGCAGGGATTTGGTTATACAGTCTATATTAGCTTATCTTCCTTAAAGGAAAATTATAAAACAAGGGTTTAGCACATGACGCATTACTATTGCCTTGCAGGCTGGATTGGATTGGATGATCTTGAAGGCCTTTCCTGACCTTGGTGATTCTGTGATTCAGACTGCATGCTATAGCAAGCCTTAGCCATGCAAACCTTGTGATGCCATTGGCTCAAGAGAAATCATGCATTAGTGAAGAAGTACATATGTGTTCTGTAGAGACACCACAAAAAACAGGCAGTTGAGCCTCTGGGAAATATGGAACTGGTGTTTTTTTCATCAGCATTAAACATTATCAGTCAGTAACTTTCATATCTTCATGACTATCCAGAAACAGGTTCAAATCATTATAGCTGACTTGTTCTTGGTTTATGCAATACTGGTATTCTGAGAAGTTTCTTGAACATGCATTAGCTGTAAGATGGGTAGAAGTAAGCAGGATGCAGACTTCAATTTAACTGTGAACCTAGTTCTCTTGATGTACTTTCCAAAGATACGTATTATTTGGTTAATACATAAAATTTCATCTTGTTCATTGGGTACAACAAAGGGACCTTCCAAGAAGTTGCATATGCAACATTGTACCATGCAGAGATTCCAGAGATCCTCATGCCTACACTTTTCATTGAGAAAGATCAAAAAAGTGCTCCATCAGTCTGCTGCTGACTTCTTAGTACTCTTGGAAGTACGCATCTTAACTGCTAAATATGTCTGCTCCCTGTTTGTTGCAATGATAGGTGAAGTTTAGGTGCCGTGCAAGCTTGAATGGTGGGATGGAGCCAGTCCTGTTCTGCCTGCTGTGTCTCCAAGTGCTAGCCATGATTTCTTTGTTAGATGTTTTATGGTTAGGATTGCAATCTCCATTGCACTTCAAGCTGCTACTTCATTTCTTGTTTCATGAGGTACTTGGGTCCTTGTCTCCTGCAGAGTCATTAAAATACAAAATTCACTCTGGTTTCTGCTCAGTGTGTTCTGCCTGCATTCTCCACCAAAAACTGTCATGGAGTTAACTAGATCGATCTATGCCCATGACGGGGGCAGTAGGCCCCTGCCTCCCCCCTCCACCCCAGCCCTACAGAATGGGAAGGAAGAAAGGGAAAAAAACAGCGGCAACAATCTATGGAGGAAAACTTATTTTACTAAATATGATATTGGAATGCAAGATAACACAATATAATACAATCTAATTGAAATTGAGACTAATAAATCAAATAAGATCGGAGAGAGAGAG
>JAOWBP010003659.1:11333579-11398615 GCA_028571105.1 Tragopan temminckii | reverse complement strand
AGGGCCAGATCCCATGACTTCTGTAATGTACAGGGATAGGTACCTGGAATTGGAGCATTAACACTTTAACTCCCAGTACACTACATGATGTTATGATGTGGAATACTGAAAACAAACAAACAAAAAAAAACCATAAAACCATGACGTGGTCTAAAACACTGCCTTACTCCGATGAAATAGCAGGGTGCTCTCATACAGAATATGGCAGATGTTTGTTTTTGTACTATTCAGGGAAATGGATTCCAATTGATCAGACTGAGTGCTTGCTTTAATTTCTTTTTAAATGCTCTGTCAGTGGGCAACTTGCAGTCTTTCAGAGAAACATTCATTATTTTTTTTTTTCTTTTACTTTTGGTATATTGCCAAATCCCAGGACTGTATTGGTCTCCTTGTTGAATTATCTTTTCTAAGGTATGCAGCTCTGACTCTGAAACCATACAGCATGTTACTTAAGTAAATGTACACTAATATTTTGAAGCATAAGAATTTATCAGCTTTAGCATATGAGGGATTGTCCAGTCTTCATCTATATGTGTACGTAAAAAAAACCAAACTGATCATTTTCCATGCTCATAATCCTTCAATTTATTATTGCTTTGGCATTATTAAAGAGGGGCTAACTCTTTTTTTTTTTTTTTTTTGAACAGGCATAGGAAGAATGTGCTTTAAATGTTAATTGTTTTTAACTCCACATCATGTAGTTCATTAGAATGAATATTTAATTTAATGCAATCAAAAGATTAATGCCCATGTTTATTCCTAAAAAAGGCGAAGATGCTGCAGGACAGCATCTAGCCCTGTTGTGCTTTGGAAAATATAGCTGATGAAAATATTCATGCAGCAATTGTACAAATATTTCTTTTTTCCCCCTCAGTTGTCCTGAAATCTATCCATTCTCTCATTCCTTATTCCTAAAAATAAGCCATAGGGTTCTAATGGGGACACTGATTAAATATTCTGCTCTGTAATTTATGCAAAAATGAATCCCAACAGGAATCAGAGACTCTGAAAATCTGTTGTGAAATAATTATCCTGAATGACATTGTAGAAATGGTCCATGAGGATGTTGTCAATAATACATTACATAAAATCTGTTTGAAATAAACCTTGAAAATTACATGATATTCACGGGAACCTGGAAGAATTATCAGTAAACAAATTTAATCAGCTTGATGTTATGCATACCACTCAACCTCTTATTATCTGATCATCTAGGTTTTAGAATGCTGTGGGGAATTGAATGACAATTAATGCTAAGATAGAGCTGTAGGAGCTCTTGTGGTGGCTGCAGGACTACCTGATTCTCTTAATTTCTGCTCATCTCTCTTCATTTGCATTCATTTCTTGCTGCCACAGAGTCTTCAGTGACACCCACTGATGGTGACCTGGCTGTTTGTTGTAGCAGCCATTCCCTTAACAAGAAGGCACTTGCTAACAAAGAATGAATCTTCTTGACAGTGAGATCATTCTAATTCTTCCCACACACTGTAAAATTATTTTACCAGTGTTTAGACACTGCTTGTTTTGATATACAAACTGCACTGTAAGAAAGTAATGTGCAGCGTAAACTGCATGTGGGGTCGTGTTCAAACTCATTGATGTTTCTTGCTGTTAAAGACAGGGCTGTGCCAAACTCCACTGCAAATCAGTTCAGAAGAGGTGGCACCTCCTTCTGCACTGAAATCAGTGGAAGCAGAATGTAAAGAAAAAAATCTCTTGCTGTACTGTAGAGGTATGTTATAGGATGAAGGGGCACACTTGTTCATATTAAAGTTCTGTGTTCCAGTCTAGATAAATAATGCTTAAAACAACAATGTTCACTTGACTAACCTGTACTTTTAGAACTTTTCTCTACTTGTACATAGGTTGCTCTGAAAGTAATGCCTTATTTATATGGAAACTATGACAAAGAATACAATAAAACTGTTTGATAGAGCAAAATCCTCAACTACAAAACACTATTTTTCAACATAGTCAACACCATTAGCTATGCATTTTCACCAACAATTAACAAGTGCCTGCATGCTGTTCTTGTAAAATAAAGAAATAAAAAATAAAAAAAATTCTGCCCCAGTGGAGGTGGACTGCTCCAAAAGTATTGCCTAGAAACACCCCTGTGATAGAGTAGCCCTTGGATTTTGTTATTTTCCAGGTTCAATGGTTTTATCTTTGTGTTACTTTATCTAATATTAAAAAAAAAAAAAAAGTCAAAATGAAAATTAAGCTGACTGGCAAAGTTTCTATTTTTCTGCTCTTATAATAAGAACACTAAAATTAATAGTGAGTGCTTTATTACCTTTTCTTTAAATTACTTTAGGCTTGAAAGAAATGAATTTATGCGAGACAGAATAACTTCTATTACCAAGATAAAATATCTTAACCACTCTCAGAGGGAAGATGACAGAAGCCAACCAAGTGATATCAGGAGAAGATTTGATTTACATCTTTTATAGTTGTACGTACTTCAAGAAGTGTATTTAAATACTGTTTCTCTTTGTATGAATCTGACTCAGTTAAGCAGTGTAACCTGCTAAAGAACTTACTGATAAATTGTTCAAGAAGGTAAGTGGGGACAGAGGGACAGGACCACAAGACTTTTGGAGTAGTCTATTAAAGAACTATTACCAGAAGAACTTGTTAGGTTTTAGTGGGTTGCTTACAGGTTACTTGTAGCTTACTTCAGCATGGACCATGGAATGAAAACACTTAAAATTAAGAGTGATGTATTTTACAGTGTAAGGAAGAACACAAATTTGTAGAAGACAGAAATTCTCTTTTGGACTATGAGGTTTTTATTTAATATAAATGTTTACCCCACTTGGGCAGCAGATTAGCGCTTGATGGTTTTAATTCCTAGTTATAGATGGTTTGCATGCAATGAGAACCACATTTCCTGTCACATTTTAACATCTATAAGCACTTTAAAGTTGTTGCAGATATGTGCACATTAAGTAGTTACACAAAACTTGCTTGTGCTCAGTGCAAGAACTGCGTTGTAAAAGCCTATACAGCACAGAGAACCTCTATGAACCCTTTTCCTTCAAAGGATTACTGAAACATTCAGTCAAACACCTCTCATGTGACTGGAGCTTAATTGTAGGTAAGTACCTAGTCAAGACAGGCTAATGACATCTAGCACTCAAGGTGTTTTTCTTCATTGTTTTCTATCTTGCAGAAGAGTTGTATTCTGTTCATTAGAACTGACAGTCTTAACTGAGGTAGTGGAATAAGAAGTGTGAATCATGAATGGGAAGGGATAACTGATTTGAAAACATGTAATCTTGCAATTATTACATAATGCACAACTCTGCGAAGAATAGTTAAGCTGGTTGCTTAACTGTTAGTAACATAAATTAACTGTGTTAATTTACACCAGAACAAATTCAAAGAATACTGCCTTGACAAAGAACAGACAGATGAATTTTCCTACTTGTTGAAAGGAATAGGACAAACTGCAGTTAAAAACCCAAATGAGATCTGAGAAGGACTACTTAACTATGCCAGTCCTTGCTAAGTGCTCAAAAGTGAAAACCTCCTAGCAGAGGAGTGTAGCTATACCCTGTCTTGTGATAATTTTTTTGTCTCATCTGGGATTGTTAACACACCAGTTTCAGACTAGATGTTCTGACTTCATTCCCTAGCACTAGTGTAGTTGTCATAGATGCTTTTTTATTGCTTTAATACTTCATGGAGCTAATAAAACTTGGCAATTCTGGCACAGTGGTAAATCAGCAGAACTTAATTTGCAAGGCCATGTCTCACACTGCATGGAACTTTAGAATGTGGTATCTCATTGCAGCACATGTTAAGAATGTCCTAGAAGTTTGTTTTCATAGGAATGTGGTAATATGTGGACAAACCCTTGTCTTCCTTCAGTTTTAGAAACTAGATTTCTTTCCTGAATCTCTTGTTCATTTGTTTCCTTGCATTAGGAATACCGTCTTCTTCCTCCATTTTTTTTTTTTTAGGCATGCTTTCTACATATGCACTTTGATATACATTGAGAAGGCAGTAGAATATATCTGGGTATTAACAGGTATTCAACTATTCTGTTATTCAGTTTGTGTGAGTTTGACTAAGTCCTTTTGTCTTTGATGTCATTCTCACTTGCCCTTCTTGCTCCATCACCTACCATTTGACAGTTTGAAGCTTCTTTCCTCCTTTGAACTGTCATTAGTTTTTACTGTAATTTCATTCTGACCATCCCTTATGGGAAATAACTGAATTCAGCAATATGTTTTCTGAGTAAATATGTCAGGTTTTCAAGGTGTATGTCATTACTTTCAGCAGCATCCACGTACAAGATCTTTGGTCACCTTGGACTTCTGTTTTTCTTTTCTCTAACTTTTCTAACCATCATTGTCAGGAGTGAGTGGACTCAGCAAAACAAACTGTAACTAACTTTTGGGTGTCCCAGGCTGCCATAGCCTCAAGAGGACCATTAACTTGCTGTGCTCTGCTCCTTGCTGCTCAGCCTGTGCCACTCCTTCCGGATGCTAACAGCTCACCTTCAGATCTCGGAGTTCACCACTGTTATGTGCAAGGTTCTGTTCCGTGGGCTTTTGAAGGCAAACTTCTGAAGTGTCTGAGGTTAGTATTGCAAACCTGGACTATGACAAGTGTATGAATCCACCTTTTAAAAAATCAGGCTGTGAGGTGAGACTGAGACTTGAAGACACAATTGGTGCTCATCTAGTGATGCAGGTTTGCTTACTGCATAACCAGTCCTATGTATTTGTCCAGCTGTGTTCATTCTGGTTTCAGTATTCTAAAAGATTATTTAAAACTGGAAATTTCTTAATCTTCTACACCCTTATCAGATCTGCTTTGTATCAGTCTTTCAGAGACATACTGAAATCTATTGCTTTTGTTAGAATATAACCAGAGAAAACATTGTCTTCAAATCATCTACTTGAGAACTCAAATGAAAAGCAGTATCAAGGTAATCTTAATTTGTTAATTCCAGGAAAACTTTGGCAAACCTGTTTGTTAGTGCAGATCTAAACTATTCAGCAAATTCTTCTTATTAGCAGACCTTGGAATATGCTGACAAACTGAAAGTACCTATGTTCAATAATTGCTCACAATTACTTGACCACTTCTGTGAAACACTGTAATTGTCCTCCAGCAGTTGTACATTGCTTAATCTTTCTGGATTGCTCAAGTGATGGTGTTTTCTGTGCTCCTTAAAATAACTACTGCCCTCCAGCTGTAAGAGGACTACATTTGAGCGGTAGGTTTTAAAAAATATATATATTTATAAATGCACTTGTTTGCATGCTGAATATTTCCAGTAGGTTTGAATGTTAGTGGATGTGCACACACTTAGGTAACAAACACCTGTATAAATATCAACATATCTGGACACGATTAAATAGAACTTAATTTTCACTGGTAAGTTGAAGTATTACTTCTCCCCATCTTTCCCCCCCCCCCACTTGAAAACAGGTTTTTTAAAATGAGTCCATGAATTTGTGGAAATGCAAAGAAAATGGAATTTTAAGGGTACAGAACAATGGGAAGTCAGTCAGCTATAGTAATAGGTGTCGCAACAGGTTATAGTCTCTGGTACACTTGGAATGAGGCTTTTACCCTTTATATCTGCGTACCTCTACCTCAAAACAGTCATGGGAAGAATGAGTAGTAGTTCTAACTACTTCACCTCGGATTATGATTATTGCCTCTGCTGATTC
This sequence comes from Tragopan temminckii, assembly GCA_028571105.1. Lineage (NCBI taxonomy): Eukaryota > Metazoa > Chordata > Aves > Galliformes > Phasianidae > Tragopan > Tragopan temminckii. Next base: position 11,392,922 of record JAOWBP010003659.1, on the reverse strand, counting down.
AGAAGCACATGCTGTAACTGTCCAAGTCTTCTGAATTTGTAGACTTCAGACAATCAATATATCAAAGCTTGTGCATTTTACTCCTGGCTCAGCAGGCTTTCAAAAGCATTTACTATGTTGGTTGTGTCATTCTAGTAGGAGAAATCTAAAACTAGTGCTGCAACAAAATAAACAAAACCTAGCACGTTCATACTTGCACTGTTAATAAGTGTGTGAGAGCTCTTTGGGGAGGAGAGTTCAGTTTTCATTGAAAATGGAACTACTGAACATGGATTTATAGTCTTGTTTCTAAATGGAATAGAGAAAATGTTTTGCTCTGGGAGAATAGAATTTACTAGTGGATTCAAGTGTAACTTCAGCAACATACAATTGTATTGGATGTGGCAATATCACGGCATTGTTTTATTGGCAGTTAGATTCCAAACTGGCAGGGATGTATGAATATAAGACTCAATTATGGGACTGTGGTGTTTTAATGCCATCTGCCAACAGTTCGCTCCTTATGCTGCAGCATGTGTACCTTTGGAAGGAGAAAAAAATGATTTAATAAAATGAGAGAAGAGGTAAAGCACATCAAATTGTACTCCAGGTCTTATAACAAATGCTGTCACTTAAAGATTTCATAGTACAAACAAATTTATACTTAAAAAGCTACACAGGCTGTGTGGTCTCAGGTTCATGTGAAATATTGTAAAAGATAGTTAATATATACTGTGTGCAATTTTTTTAACCTAGAAATGCTTGCAAATCCTGATGCAATAGTTGTCTAAGAACATGTCTTAACTCCTTTCTGAATTGCTGTTTGCTTTAAATAGCATTTTGTAAAAGAAGTGAAACCTGTAAAGGGATTTTACAGATTATATCAAACTCTTTGCAAGGGTTTGGCCAGTTATCAGCTATAATAACAGTATTACAGTTATTTATGATCATTTTATTACATTCTTTTAGTATTTTAATTGCTTTGGAAATTTGTTGCTGAATAATCTTTTTATTTTTTTTTTCTAGAAATGAGTCATGACTTGTTCTTGAGCTACTGATTATGAACACACAACAGTGAACTTATTCAGATTAAATAAAAAAAATGATCTTTCTCTTGAAAGAAGAGGTAATATTTAAGAAGGTGGGCATGGACAAATTGAAATTCTGCTTTTAATTCCAAATGACTCCAAATGTCCAAATGACAGAATTAAGATAATCTCCAGTGACCTAGACCATAAATTAAAATCTTTTGCAAATAACACTTAAGTTGTATTTTAGAATGACACAGTGACAATGAAAATAATATCCCCCTCATGATTAGGACTCTATGCTTAGAAGTAAAATATGTTGGGAGAAGAACCTGCTGTAGTAATAAATGATATCAGTCTGGCTCTCATCTGCAATTATCAATAATGTGTTTAACTTAATAGTTTTAGTGCTGCTGAAATCACAGATGTGATTGATACGTATGTAAAAACATAGGTAAGTGCCCTAAATTTGTATTTGCATATAAAGAATGGTATTATGAATTTTATCCAGCAAATCGGACTCCAGTGATGTCTGCTTATGTTCTAGACAGTTTCAATTTACTTCCAAACCCTCTTTCTTGCTTGATTTTTGCTTCTACAGACATGATAACAGTTGAAATACTGATTGAACTACGAAAGAGAAGGTTCCAATATGTGCTAGTGATGATGAATTTTTTTTTACTTATTCATGTCCTAATTCTAGGGATTCTGGGATTTGTTAGAGATGCCCATGCTAGGGACAGGATGTCATTCAGAGAGACCAAGACAGGATGAGCAGTGGGGTCATCTGAAAACCTCACGGGGTTTGACGAAGCCAAGTACAATGTTCATGCACCTGGATTGTAGCAAACAGCACTATAAGTACAGGCTATAGTGAAGGGACAAAACACAGCCCTGCTGGAAAAGGCTTGGGAGAACTGATGGATGGCAAGCTGAACGTGAGCCACAAATGTGGCTCAGAAAGTCAGCTGTATCCTGGGCTGCAACAAAAGAGTGGCCAGCAGGGCGAGGGAGGTGATCCTGACCCTCTACGCTGAACTAGTAAGACCTCACCTGGAGTACTGCATCCAGGTGTGGAGTCCTCAGTACAGGAGAGATATGGACCTGTGGGGAGTATGTCCAGAGGAGGGTCACAAAAATAACCCAAGCGATGAAGCACCTACCCTACGAGGGCAGGCTGGGAGAGCTGGGGCCATTCATCCTGGAGAAGAGAAGGCTCCAGGGAGACCTGAGAGCAGCCTTTCAATATTTTAAGTAAGAAAGAAGTGCCTGGACTCCTTAGCCATGTTTATTGTGATAGGGCGAGGGGAAATGGTTTCAAAATGAGGAGATATCTATACTCCCTAGGAAGAAGTTTTTTTTATGATGAGGGTGATGATTCACTGGAACAGGATGTCCTGAGATGCGGTGGATGCCCTGCTCCTGGAGACATGCAAGTTAAGTCTGATCTAGACTCCGAGCAACCTGATCTGGGTGTCCCTGGTCATGACAAGGGAGTTGGATTGGATGACCTTTATGGGTCCCTCCTAACTACAGAGATTCTGTGTTTCTAAGCTCTGGAATGGGTATGAAGTCAGAATTTTTTTTCCTCACAATGCATCAAGCTCCTTGGTAGGGTCATTTGCTGCTGCTAGAAGTTTTTAAGATTTCCTCTATTTCCTACCAGATGTAAGAGTTGACTGTTATTTATTTTCATAATTGTTTGGAAATATTTCCTTTGGAATAATAATGTTCCCACTTACTCATGATAAGCTCTAGAGAACAATTGTCTGCATCTAGCAGTGCTTTGGAAACCCTCTGTAGGTCCCAGCATAGTTCACAAACATCTCCATAGACTTGAATGGTCTCACTGTACTTGATGATGCACTCTTTGGATACTTAAAACTGAGTGCTTGAGTACCTTGTTGAGCAACCTTTTGGACTGGCATCCTGATGTATCCCCTTGGGTTGTTCTGGGGTCACTCAACAAATAAAATAATAATGTGAACAGCAGGGCAATGTATGCAGTTGTCTCATATTTTAGAAGTAGCCTTTGTATGATATTACTATGAGAGGAATAATTTTGCTATGAAAAGAATAGTAGCACTGATAAGTGGACAATAATGTAATGTGAGAAAATGGATTTGTTAAATAAGAAGGAACAAAATGACCAAATTTCACTTGCTTCTGGAAGGTCAGGCTTGTGCTTATTCATCCCAACTCTTCTGGTTTTGTTATGGTAAAAATGATGCGTGGGTGTTTTTTTTTTTTTTTTTTTCAACCTTTAGTAGAAAAGCTGAGTGTCTAATCTTCTTAGGTGGGTTTTGGCTTTCCAATTGTAATGCTTAAGCACAAAAGTTCAAAAATGTGAATCCTAAAACATTAAAAGCTGTTAAATTGAATTGTGATGCATTGTTTTTACAATCTTTTTCAGAAATGTTTATTTTGATCTGAATTTATGGTTTTGAACTATAGGATCCTCAAATTAAAGCTGACAGGGAAACCTTTTTATGCATCAATTTCTTACTGACCAAAACAGAATCTTTTCAGGGAATTGAGTTTGATGCGTTGTCAGAAATGTTTACTGGTAGAATCTAAACTAGATTCTGAGTGAGATAGTAAATAAATGGTCACTTTTGACACCTCGCCATAAATATGGCTGCTTAAGGGTCTTTTCCTCAACCTCTGCTTTGTTTATGGATTCAAATATTGATAGTTTCAAGAAAGATCTCCTTTGTTAAGAACTGCTTTAATTGTGTTTAAGAAAAGTTGATAGATTGTAGTCCTCTGGTTAATATCTGGGCTGCCATAGAGGAACTCAAATTTGACTTCAGAATTTGTCTGTGTACTATATCCAATGGAAAATTCTGTAGCTGCTTCTCTAGTGGTTATCCTTAAGTAGCTTTGTCCAGCCCTATTTCTGTTCCACTTGTATGAGAACTTGAAAAGCTTCTGGATTTGACTAAAGAATCCACAAATGATGTAGGAGACCCAGATTTCTGATTAAAAAGCAACTGCTATTTTTTTCCTGCCAACCGTTCTGGCAATACTGGATTTCATGGTTCAGAAACACTGGATTTGCTGCCCCCATCACTCCTGATAAATACGTTGTTCCTTAGGACTGATGAGCTGTGATCTCTTGCAATCATTGCTTTCTCTATGGAGTTTTCACAGATGACTTAGAAATGGCATATGCATATTAGTAAATGATAAATCTAACACTTGCATTCTATGTTACCATAGGGTTGTCTAACACACACTTATACTAGGAAGATGAGAAGGTCTTAGTGCCTGTTGAAGTTGCTACATCTCAATAAATTACTTCAAGAAATCAGATGATGATCAGATTTAAATAGAATGGGAAAAGGTTTCAAAACTCAGCTCTGAAATTCTTTGTCTCCATTCAGCAACTTCTTACATGGGGGCTGAGCTGTTGCTGCTGTTTCACAGCTGATCTGGGGAAGGAATTTATCTCAACTGGCAGGCTCACCCAGACTTTCAGGGCAAATCTCAGAGTTTTTATTTTTCTTTCCTTTCTTGAAACTTGTACCATAGTAGCAATGAAAGAAAGCTGTAAGACTATCATTGCAGACAAATGTCTTCAGCATCCAAACCATGCCTACTGCAGTTGACTCTCACTCTGGTTTACTCAGTCTCAAGATAACATTTTGTTGCTCAAGCCATTGAAGCAGTGGGATGGTAAAACCGGTGGGAGGGAATAAATACAGAGAAAGAAAAAGCTCCGAGTAGATCTTGACAGATGGTGCTTGAAAATGAGTATCTCTTTGGCACTGTGAATGCTCCCTGAGGGGTTCTTCATTCTTCGACTCCTTTTCTTTCTTCTTCCCTCCACTTGCTCCCTGACACTTCCCTTCATTTGCTGCAATTTAAATGAAAGCACAGAAAAGGCATATTTGGTTTTAATATGTAAAGAGCTACTCTTGGGTTTGAAGCAGCCATTTAACATGCAGGATGAGTGAGGAGAGAGATGGAGGCTGGTGCTGCTGGCTGTCAGTTCCTGCCACAGCAGTTGCTGCCATTGCTTGGCTGCTATCAAAGATTCATCAGGGGGGAAGTCGCTGCTTTGCAGACAAAAATAACAGATGGTCGTTCATGTTTGCCTTACTCTGGGGGCCTTGCCACCATACATGAGGTCCAAGAGAATTTGCATTATTGGGGGCGGTTGCTTTTTATGTGTGTTCATGCATATTTGAACAGAATTTTTGTTTTTGGATTTTATAAACTTGCTAATGAGTTTAATGACAAACATATAGATTTCCTGAGATGTTTACAGGATGTGTTGGTTTTGAAGTGACTTTTAATTAAATTTTCCAGTACTCATCCACAATTCAGTGCTGTTCTGTTACAAAACAAGCTCCTTACCACAGGTGGCAGGGCATGGATGCAACTAACAAAAAAATCTCTCCCTGCTGCCAACCCAAATAAACATGGTCAATTTTGGAAAAATACTGATTATGTTATTTTTTGTCTTCAGTGCACTAGACACTATGTAGGCAAAACAAATGCCTGTTTCAGAAGATTTTTTTAAAAAACTTTTAAGAACTAAACCAATGGTGTTTTTACATAGAAGTTGTTATTTAAAACTTTACATCAGAAACAGATACCTCTTAAATACTGTGTACAGCCAAGATATGTGGCCTTCAGTCTTTTTTGTCTTCATTTTTTATTAAAATAATGCTTCCTGTTAAAAATGTCACATTTGTTATTCAGACTTCCTGTATAAGTCAAAGTCACTGTGAACTATCAATGAATAAACACTAGAAGAACTGGCATTGCGAAGAAGCTAAGCTATTAATGACTTTTCCCACCATATTACTAGTTTTCTTAGTTAAAATGCTGTGTTCTCTCTAACAAAAAAAGAAATCCAAGGTATCTAACAACTTGCATTTTTAATATTTGTATAAAGAAAATTACAGCTTGCTAGGGTGTGCCGTTGCTCTTAGAGGGCATAGCCAGACCTTCTCCATGTTGGTAATTAAGTTCTTTCCATAGGCTGATCCCAGCAGCTGGGCACTAACTCTGTGAAGCCATTCTCCTTCACCATTAGGCTTCTTGTTTTGTAAGTGAAATGTAAGACTAGGGTTGATCTTTGTATACATTATACTCACATTCTATTGATAATGCTTTTCTACTTCAGAAAAGTATTGTTTTTTCCTCTCGCGTGCAATTTATTTTCCAGTGTTTTTGCTGCTCTTCATAGGTCATAATCTGTCACAGCTATGGGGCATGTTGTTAAGTTAATCATTCCAGCATTATGTAATTATCTAAGTTATCTGACTGAGCAGCCAGCTAAACTGACTGTCCAGGTTGGGACAGGAAGAAATCACTTCAGAAGGTAAAAAGCCACTTATTTCTTGATGCTGGGTGTGTACAATTCTTGAAGCTGAGAGTTTTCTTCTCTTAAATAGATGCAAAGGATTTTGCTATGCCCTCCACTTATATTTTCTTCTTCATGTATCTTTTTATACTATAGAGCTTCTGTTATGAAAAATAATGATTTGTGCCTTGTGGCACAGTAGTTTGTCTATAAGAACATATCAGGCTAGCTGATAAATTTGAATGTAGGAGAAGCTTCATAATTTCAAGATATTTTTTTAAAATACACTTGGTTTCTTCTTAATCTACCTACACCATAAGGCAAGAAGCATAAGGTTTAACTCAGCAATGTTAGCTGTGAAATGAATCAAGCTATAAAGGCTGAGTAGAAACATTATGCTCATGCTTTTGTTTCCTAGTTCATTGTAAGAGTATTTTCATAGCGTTATTTTTCCCTTCATCATAGTGTGCCTTGTGGCAGGACTGTTGAAATACTAGCAAACTGTTCTCCAACAGCTTTGAAGCAGTTCTGAGATGCTTAATATAATTTCACTATGAAAAATTGATGCACAGTATAAACCAGGACAGCTGTGCTAAGAAGTGGTGGGAATAAATCTGTACTATAAAAGCTGATGACTTACCTGTGATCAGATCTCCATGTGACTGGACTCACGTTTACCCAGTCAGCTTTCCAAAGATGTTTGAATTCTACCAAGATCATTTTGACAAGGTTTCGTTTTTGCTTTGTTTTTGTTTTTTAAGTAGTAAAACTATACCAGGTGCTGAGAAACAAACCCTACTGCTTCTTTCCCACTCCTCAGGCACCAGAACCCGTTGCCTGGAAAGCTGGAGTTACAAAAGATTGGGTGGTGAAGCCGCAGGGTCTCACTAGTACAGAAGGCTGGTTAAACCATAACAAGAACAAGACTTTTTTGCTCAGGAATAGACTACCAGCTCCTTGTGATGAGTGGTTGAAGCTGCTTTGAATTAAATTTGTGTTGCTGGTGTTCTGCTGCAAGGCTATGTACATGCTACTGGAAAATCAGAATTTCATATAGAAATCTATAAAAACAAGTTAATTATAATATCTGTTAAGTGCTGGAGATTAAACCCACTAGTCCTTTCTTGTAAATCAAGACTGAAGCAACATCATCAACTTTTTGTCAAGCTCTGTTGATAAAATTTTTATCAAATTTTTTAATATTTGTGGTTGAACCCTTCAATAAAAGTTTCAGAATGGGACTTGTCATCTAGTTTACTTCCTGGCTGTGCCACAAACCTCCTGCTTGTTCTTAGGACCTTTCCTCGGTAGAAGTCTCTCTGTTCTCTAGTGATAAAAACATGACTACATTTTTCTTCTGTTTTCCATTTTTGTCTGTTTTGATTGCAGCTTCTCAAGAAGTCACTTTGCATAATCCTACAGTGGATTTCTCATTACATCTGCGGCTGAAAGAGAATGAAATAACGTCACACAGATTCTGTCACAGTGGTCCTATTGAGCTGATTCAGTTTCTTCAATCTTTTTAAACTGAAGGTGTTTAATTCTTTTTGCTTTTTGATAAATGCTATAGCTACCAGACCATAGGATTTTATGCATAGGTTGTAGAGAATGTGAACAAATGAATCTATTCCCAAAATTTAAAATAGAAAATCCAAATGTTCCTGTTCAGGGAAAGCCTTTCATCTCCCTGCATTTTCTTTTTCCAACTCTGAAATCTGGACAGTGCCATTTCTTTGCCCTTTTGAAGATCCTGAGAGGTGGTCAGGTGTTTGGTCTGAACCTGGAGCAGCCTATACACCTTTCAACACTCTTCATCTGTATGTGCAATTGAGATGATGCTTGAGATGTTATTCTGAGCAGTTCTCTTAAATTTGGCAATGTTATGACCTGAATACCTAGTAGCGAGTGGATCTGGCAGGCATAGAGTTAAGGGTTTTAACTCTAGACCACCAGATGCTCTTCAGTGTGCTAACAAGGATGGGTAGATTAGCAGGTGCCTCATGCAGAAAGGCTAATGAGGTTCATTGGCAACTGAGGATATGAAACAGGAGGGGAGGAGTAGGAGACATTGGGATCTGGAACAGTGGTGGTGGGATTTCTGGCTGAATAAGACTGTTCAATCTATACTATAGCTGCCTGTTCTAGTTATCTAATAGAAACCATTGTTTTATATGTATTTCATTTGTGTGCTGTGACAAATATTGTGGAATTCTTTCTCATGCTTGTAAATGCTAGCATTTGGATTAATTGCTTTGTCATCCCTTCACTGCAATTGTTACTGTTTGATTGCAGCTGCCTGTAATTATATTGTTCATGCTTATTCTGTGCACACTTATTTAGTAGCTTTGTCCTGAGAGATTGTGCCTTAGACTGAAAATGCCTCACCTTAATAAGGTGGACCACAGATGGTGGAAGCTTCCCTTCCAAAGTTTCTCCGCTTCAGCTGGAATGTCAGTGTGTATTAACTAGATGAATTTGGTCAGTGCAGCCGAATTGACTATGATAGTACAAACACTGGTGGAAGGCACCACACAGGTGCCAAATCCCAGACTGTTTTGAATCTACATCTCCTGTGACTCAAGAAATAAAAGCTCTAAAACTTTTTACTTTCCAAAGTTGTTTTATTTATCTGGAGTCAAATGCATTTTTAAAATTTTATTCCTCATTTGTTAAACCAGTTCTTGCAAAACCCCAAGTAGATGCAGGAGCTTTACTTATATGAAAGCAGAAAAATTAAGTAACGATAAGTTCTCTATTTGAGATGTTGTGCAACTGAGTAAATTTTAAGTGGCAGAGGGTTGACTCAGTAGTATTCATGACATTCCAGTTTGTGATACAGAAAAAAACATATTTTAGATTCTATAAACAGCTAAGACTGGGGTGAGGGTGGAGAAAATGGTATAGATAAATTTTTTGTGTTTGTGTGTGTGTGTGTGTGTGTCTGTATGTTTTACTTCAAGTGGTTCCTTAGGTCTAGGGATGAAGAGGCTTATAGGGCTTCCTTGTTACTCTGAGTAAACTAGTTTGTTTTTAAGTTATTCTTTTCCAACTACAGACCTGAGGTAGACAGGACTTGTGTATAGGTAGTTTCTTCTGGACTAGATGTTCTGTATATATGCTTACTTGCTGGTTTATCTCAATAAAAACTAGTACCCTCTTTTCCTGCAGCATTTTGGTTTTTTTGGTGGAATACTTACGTTTTCCACTGAAGAAAATAAAAAACATCCTCAGGATAAGGGTATGAGCTTAGGTAGTATGTAGCTGCTGTTCCTTTAGAAAGGGGAATGTGGGTACAGATGAACCTAACTCTACAGTGATGGTACCTTTGATCTTGAGGAATTGAATAATAGACTTGAAAAGGTAAAGAGTGCATTTGAAAATACATCCAAACTACTTACGACACTTGCAGATCACTTGCAGAACAGAATGAGAAGTGGGTGAATTTGCACCCCAGGCAACAACAGCCTCTAGTCTTGTGTGGCCTGATGACAACAGGAGCTCATGGTGCAGTGCTGAGCTAACTGGGTTGGTAGGGCTTCAGTGGTGTTTCAGTGGTCGATAGCAACTGGTTCTTACATATGTGATATAGTGTTACGTTCTGCCAATTGTAGTGTTTTATGTAAAGTACATACATTTTTAAATTACTTTGTTTAACAACATCAGTGCCTGTACATTCTCCAGCAGTTTTTTCTTATTCCTGCCTGTTCAGCTGGCTCAGTCTGTCCCATTTAGTGTGTCCCTGTCTGACTTTGTTCAGTAAACAAGTGAGGAGATGAAATTGAGTTACCTAGAGGTTACATCCACCCATTTGTTCAAGAGGATCCCTGGCTCAGTGTTACTCTTCTTTTGTGTGCTTTCTCTCTTAAAATATATTTATTTATTTATTTATTTATTTATTTATTTAAATAGAATCCATGAGTCTATGATTTCTCTATTTCTTTCTAATAAACTTTTTTCCCTGATAACAGGGAAATTTTGGAAATACTTTCTCAAATCTTTCCATATTCTTATAGAACTCTAAGGGAGCTATATTTATATTATATATATACGTATATTTATATAAGGGAGCTATCCCTTTTTATAAATAAAAGGGAGTTGAGGCAACACATGAAACAGCTGTAAGAGTCTAAGATATACAGAAGTGTGGGAAAAGCTGACCGGATTTCCCCACAGGCAGATGGAAAATGACTGGGGAAAGGGGAAGAGAGTTGCATTCCTCAGCTCTAATCCTCAGCTGGACTCCTTAGTGCCAAGATCAGTGGTACTCCTTATGCAGGAAAGCACTTCAGTTTAAGCCTCATTATAGGCAATTGCTGCTGGCTGCAGAGAGCAGAGTAGAGGTAACCTGCCAGCTTTGAATGAGATAGCTCAGGTGTTAGAAGCAATTGAGGTATAGAAGTACAGAGCATCCTCTGACCTGCTGAGACCAACCTTGTTTCTGGAAATAAACTGGTGCGTAGCATTTCAAATACAAGGTCAGGTATTTCCACACTCTAGGCAGTCAGTAGTTTAGACTAATCCTCAAATACATGTTGAAGTGCATGAGAGGCAAGCAGCGTGATAAGCAGTGCAGAAGAAAAGACAGGACTTTAGAGCAATTTACATCATTTGGTGACCTGAGTCTATTCAAATAAATACTTTTAACATTGCCCAAAGCAAGGTTAGACATCTGGGGCAAACAAACCCATGGTTTCCTAATTAGCAACTGTATCTTAGACATCAGTGGCTTCTGGTCACTGTAGCAGATTAGTGACTTGGTGTGAGCTCCAAGTGCACTGCAATGGAAAAAGGCAGAACGGAATGGCAGAGTTGAACAAAGGAATAGCAGTTAGGGATGACATTATGCCTTTGTGCACAACTTGATGCAGAATTCCAGGCCAGTACTAGGTTATCCTGCGCTTTTCCCACACTTCCAACAAGACACTGGAACAAAAAAGGAATGTAGAAAAGAACCACAACCAGTTCGAGGTCTGTTATTCAATGATGAGTTTAAGAATAGCATGTTTAGCTTGTCAGCAGGATTAACTAGCATCTTGGTGGTTATGTTGGTACCTTTGCTTGGAGGAGGTTCTAGAATATTAATTATCTGTTTCTTCTGCTGGGAAAAACATAATAAACACAGCTGTCTACAAGCTGAAGTTTGTAAACTGAAGTTAAATATGAAACAAAGTTTAACTAGATGAAGTTGATAAGCTGTTGGACCAGAGTGTCAAGATTGCTGTGAAGTGTCTTTCTGTTAATTCGCTCAGAAAATGACTACAAAGTATAATTTTATCACAAGAAATTTTGGCCTTAAACATGTAGGTAATTAGTTAAAATTTTAAGTGTATCTCAAGTAGGAAACTATATTACCCTGTAATGTTTTCTTTATTTTTAATATATCTGATCAATTTTGGGGGGAGAGGGGGGGAGAGACAGGGGAACAACAGTTTTCTATATTACTGAAAATATTTCATTAGAGATTAGCCTAGAGAAAAATGCTGTTGATTTTTCTTATTTTTCTTAAAGAGAACTGAATTTGTTTATACAAAGACATTCCTATTAATTGAAAACTAATGTCAATAGAAAGCATATTCTGTGTGAACTTACTGCTTTTTGAATGCTTGAAAATGCATTTCAAGAAGCTGTGCTGTGGTGGTGAATTGTTGCATATTTGATAGCTCAAGATCAGGAAGAGAGGACTGGAGATCCTTAGAGAAAGGTGTATGGTATTTGTTTACCATCTACTGCTATTCTTTTGAAACACATCTGTGAGCAGAATATTCCCAAGGGATGCTTATAAAATAAGCCAGAAGCCTGTCAGCCACTCAGCATTTTCACTGCATTCTGGTAAGTTATATTTCCTCTGTGTCTTCCTATTCTTCTTGTAAGACAAAAATAATCTGAAATCCACAGCAATGCAGACAATTATCTGGCAGCAGGGGGCCTGGCACTCAAGTATCCTTTTATGAAGAGAATTAGTCCTGGCAGTATCTTCACAGACTGGGGAGCTCTGTTCATGCTGTCTGGCTGGAGTACTAGGAGCTTCTTTCATGCTTTCATCATGTAACTCCTAGATAACGTTTGCTCATTATTAGAACCTGCTTCCTTAAGCCTTCACTTTAGTGCAGAGTTTTGTAAATGTTTTACCATGTTGGCCATAGAGGAGTTTTTTCATTATGATACTGTGAAATCATGCAATTAGTAAAGTACTTGTACTTGCGTGTGATATGTTCTGTGCTATTGCTGCTTTCAGGAATGTTTTTGTTTGATTTCCAACTAAAGTCCCTATTCTAATGGTTAACAGTGACATTTTTTCAGCAGAAATTGAAAAAGAACCACCTTCCAAAAATAAATAAATAAAACCAACAACCCAGAACAGGCCAAAACAAACAACAGAAAAAAAAAAACCAACCCCAAAACTCCCTAACAATCCTATAGCTATAGACAACTTTCATGGCCTCATATGTCTGAAAAAAACTACACCATTTACATCTGAAACTGCATTAGAGCTTCAGCACAAGACTTTGGACATCTCCTTTCAACTCTGTTCTTAGTTAGAAATAGGCTATGTACCAGATTTAAGTTGAATTTCATTCTGTTAGTCAGTATGAAAATTTTACTGCTAAAAAGATTCTCATGTAAAATGTGTGTTATTCTTAAAGAAAAACAAAAGTGAAACATTTTATTATGTTTTCCTGTGCTGCTCTGACAGTGGTTAGTTTTAATTAACTAAAGTGGAAACTACATATACATGTAATATTTTCAATGAAACGTTCATTCAAGCTTCTTGGCCTTTCTTTTAAAATCCTGTTTTGAAAATTTTCAGTTAATTATATCAAACTATGATAATTTGGGGATCCTAGCAACTCTTTCAGAGGGCACTAGGAAATACCAGATCACTGGATACTTTTTGTATGCTGCCCTAAGCTCCAAGGTTGTTAAAACTTGATCTGAAAGTGTAGAATAGCTGAAACAGGGGTGGTGGGGGCTTGGGTGTGGGTGAAACAAGGTCCAAAATAAGGGTGAAATTTCAGTTGCTCCAAGTCTCACTAAACCAGATCAAAATCAGTTGAAAGACTATGTATGGAAACTGGTGATCAATCATGGCCTGAACCACTGATTGAACACCTGGGGAAAAGACCTGGTCCGTCCTGGGAGCACAGGTGAAGGCAATTCGGCTGTTTGACTGAAAGGGGTGGAACCTGGCTGCACCTCTCTTAGACCTCATTTAAGGGCTGACTGCTACTGGAGAATGTTCTCTTTCTGGAGATCCCTCCTTTGTGAAACTTTCCCTGCGAACCAGGAATCTTCTGGTACGGGTAAGCAATCTTCTTCCCTTCCTTCATAGCACCTTTCTATTGTGCCAGTACTTTTGTCATCGTACCTCTCTTATAACACCTTTCACATTGTATTGATCTGTCCAATTTCTACAGATTGTTTCTGGAAATTTCATGTGTTCTGTAGAATCCTGGAAGTTGTTAATGGCTGAGATTTTAAAAGTGAAGATGACAAATGAAAAGCAACAGCAGAAGCACCCATCAAAAACCTAAAAGAACCTCCTCAAATTCACCGAGTTTTGTAGTAGTGTCAGATTAGTAGTTTATTGGTCTATGTAAAATAAAGCATAAGTGTGCATGTTGCTTAAGTCTTTGGGGCATTTGCTGGCAAATCCCTGAGCTGTGCTTTGCTATTGTCATGGTAAAGGGTGGGTGACTCCTAGGCTCTGAGCAGAGCAGGCAGATTTGGGTGTTGGTATTGAGATATTCAGACCAGTTGAACTAGCTACAGGGGCCTCCAAGGAGGAGGGTGGCAGTATGCCAGAGCTGGATTTGAAATGAGTTGCAGAGGATGGATGAAGAGCCATCCAGTGGACTCCCATCTGGAGGATGCTGCCCTGCAGGGTAACTTGGGCAGGGCAGGAGAGCTTTGACCTGGCCTGAAATGGTACCTGGGGTTATCATGAGCCTTGGATGAGGTGGATTAGATCAGACAAAGGCTGTTGGTGCCCTGGGAGCTTGGCAGTTGATATTTTCCAGAGTAGAGCAAGCTTTTCCAAAGGATTTTCTATCTAAATGAAAATTTGATAATGATTATCTGTACGGCCTTCAGGGAAGAAATTGATGCATCTCCCTTCGTCTCCCCTCAGGGCAGAATGGTGACTGTCTCAGGGGGAAGCAGCAGGCAGGCTGCTGCCCAGTTAGGACTGTGGTGGGGCTGTAATATTTTCCACCTTGAGGTCTGTATCTGGCCTCACTTTCTTCCTTCTGAAACTGTCTGCATTGGCCCCTGGTGTCCATTGTTCTCACAGTGAGGTTTAAATGCAGGCTCTCAAGGGCTTCCAACACCTATTGAGTTTGGTGTTTTACAGCTGATGGCTTGTGGCTTCATGGTGTCACTTCTCTCTCTCTTGGTCACCTGGGATCTTGACTTGTGTATCTAAGAGATGCTTTGATTGCCACTTTACTGAGAGGATAATGTATAATTCTACTAAGATTTGCTCATAAGGGAGGAATGCATTAGCCTTGGGTTAGCCAGGCTCTGGTGTTGTTTGACAGACATGAGCTGTAGTAATATCCTGTAGTGAGTCCTCAGTGGAGTGGGTAACCCCACAGCATAGGTTCTCCCATTGCAGTATGAGAAACAAAATTTCTGGAAAAGGTTTGGGCCGAATAAACTTACATTCCAGATGTCGAGCAGTGAGCCTTGCTGGATTATGGCTTATGTATGTACCTGCTTTGAAGCCCTGCTTGTACACAAAGAAGCTCCAAACAGAGTAATTGCATATGTTTGTATAGACAGTGATTTATGAGAAAATTAATGATCATATACATTTTCCAGGAGAAAATTTGGTACTCCGGTTGCTAAATTAATTTAGTTTCAGGAACTTTCTCGTGTGTAGTATTGAAAGATTTTTGCGTTTTATAAGCAAAAGAACATATACCGTTGTTATCTAAAGGTGCTACCTGAACTGATGAAAAAAATCTGAGTTGCAGTGTCTGTTTATCATGCTTTGAACTGAAAAGGTACTAAAGATGTTATGCAGACTCATTTGAGAAAGGAGCTGAAGGTATTAAAACATCTGTTTGCCTTCAGTTTGCGTCTGCTTTCCTCACTGTGCGTGCTACTGTCAAGAGCACCAAGCATCCACTTTATTATTGCCTCTTGACATGCATTACTATTCAAGATGGGTATGAAAATTTAGTTTTTGTTCCCAAAGAAATACATTAACCCAAGCACCTTATAATACACGTTAACTTTTGGCTGCTGTGTGAGACATGAAAGAGGTTAAATCTCTCCGTAGGACAAAATGCTCTGTGGTAACCAGCAAATGGTCCAAGGTTTCATTTGATCAAAGAGAAATGCCTTGTGCATATGAATATGCAGAATTCCATTTTGCCTGCAGGCCCTATATGTTTAACACTGTTTCTGGCTATAGCACAGTCAGGCCACAGAGCCTAAGGTTATCCGATTGTCCTGCTGGCTGCCAAAGGAAAAAGTTCCAGCTCAGTGTATGAGGTGCCTTTGCAAATTAGAGAGCAGACTGTCTTGCTCGAAACTGCTTCTCATGGACGTAATGGAGGTCTTGGGCTCCTTCGAGCAGGACCACCTCTGTGTACTGCTGCTGCCTGCAAGACTCCCCAGTGCAGAGGATGGAGGGATGAGAGTTCAGTACTGGTGCAATTGGTGTCAGTTTGGATAAAGTGAATTTAGATTTTCCTGGTTTAAGACAGTTCCAGCTGGTCACTTGTAAATGCAAGCTCTAGGAATCCTGGGAGTACAAAATTTGAGTATTTTGGCATAGAAAGGAGGATGGTGTGGAACAGAGTGAACAGTGAAAATACTAGAATATTCTTGACACAAAGGCTACAGTACTACTGAGCTGTTTTGATAGCTGGATTAATTCAAGGGAGTGTGAAACAGTCTTTAACTTCTTTCCGATCAGGAGAGTACTTCTACTGAGTACAGGTGAGATTGGAGAAGATTCCAGGAGGTAGAAGCAGGAGGGCAGGGTCGTTCTCTGCACCATAGGCTCTGACACAGTCATGTTTCTGCACGTGTGTATCACAGTGACTTCTGAGATACTTCACTCCTTTTTTATTTTGTTGTTATTATTTTTTACTTGGAAGCATTCTTCAGTGGTTTGGATACAATATACAGGGTAGTCCATGTGTGGGAATTAAAAAACAAACAAAAAAACTAAAAAAACAAATTTTGATTAACTACTACCACCTGTTTTTCTGCTACATATTATGTGATTCTTGATTAAATCCCTTAAAAATGTTGAGGAATATGAAATTGTGTTTATTTTACAGATGGACAAGTTGAACCAGAGAGCACGTTAGTTTCAGAAATCTGCTATGGTATAAAGGCTTAGCTCTCAATTTTAAACAATAATTTAGTAACTTCTGTTGTATCGAAATTATGAAGACTTCAGCTTGAAAGAAATTAGGATGAGTAATTGAATCCACTTATTGTTGTATAGTAGTTCGATGCATACTACTCAGAGTAATATGAAGATGATAAACTCATTCTTGCCTCACTGAAGCCTTTAGGAGGAGGTCTCCTGACCTCTGATTCCTAATTCCGTTTTCCACGTGCCTTGTGGTAGTATATTGACCTAAGTGTGTTACTTGATATTATCAAAATGTGGAAACTATTCTAATTAGCTGGTTTTGACCCTCATCTGACTTGTTTCAGGTTTCACATAGCTAAGAACAGTGTTTCTATGGGCATCAGTGCTTTTGGATGAGAGATTTGTTACTGTAACACTTAAATGCAGTTTTACTGATATTTATTTTTCTTCTTGATACAACTCTATTACTGGTGCATTTGTTCCATTTTAGTCCTCAAAAACATCAAATAAAACTTGTCTTTGAATGTAGGTTATGAATTGCCTTCTAACAGCAGAGGTTTCACTATTGGCACCAGTTTACTTAATGTAATTGGGCAATGCAAACAGAAGGCTTTTAAGTGATTTAATCCCCAGTGTATTTGAAAAACAGAAAGCCAACTCATTTTGGGTCTCTTTCATCTGTTACCAGTACGTATACTTCATGTCGAATTGTCCAAGGAAGAAAACTGAGCAAAAATTAAGTGGGTTAAGGAAATTAATTACTTTCTCCTACTTAGTATCTGCAGTTAAGTGCAGCTTGACAATACCTGAGGTTGCTGCTACTACAATTTATCATTTGTTCTGCAGGCTGTATTAGAGGTGCACATCACTTGAGGATTGTTCTGTTGGATGGTTTGACACTAAAACTGTTGTAGAAGTATCAGAAAAATAACTGGAGAGGAAAAAAATCGTACATAAACTTAGTGACTATCGTATTTGCAAGTTGTAGATATTTATACATCTCCATGAAATCGTGGAGTAAGAATGAGATGAAGAGGAGAAAATGTTTCTGCTCAACATAATAAAAAGCTACCTTTGATCAATAGTCACATCAACAGCGTTTGACTAATATTTTCCTTACGTTCTATGCGTCAAGGATATTGGACATGTTTTCACCCAGTGCCAAAGGTGATGGGAGAACATATCACTTGCAGTAAGAAATAGTACCAGAGTGCTGAAAAGACAGTAGCTGTTTTCTGATTAAATTACATTTGTCTCCCCAACCTCCACTACATGGCAGTTGATTTTTTTATGCATTTCCCAATGCTGTTTTTCAGCCAAAGGCTAAGAGGGAATGTAGGTACATTGCATACCTGTAAGAGAGGCAAGAGACTAGAATGTTCTGTCTCAAAAATAGCATCTGTATTATAAAGACAAGATCCTACATCTTCCGGCCCCAGTGTCCTTGTTATTTGCATCAAGACACCAGCATGAATCAGTTCACTGCGGCAGCAGTCCAGCTGCTGTGACTTGCATTATTATCAGGTACCTGATTGCAGTCTCTGGATGGATGAAGGGCTGGATGTGACTGGCATACCAATGCGTACTGCTGCTGTCTGACAGTCGTCTGTGATGAAAACAGAAGCCCACCCAGCCATGCAGATAAGTTCTTCAAGGATACAAAGAAACCATTTAGAGAAATCTGATCAGTCAGTATGATTTTGTGCTGTTTTTGATATATTTCCCACTTGTCCAGAAGATGCTTTAGCAAATGTGTTTAGGCCGTGTAGAACAAAGATGATACAAGGCTTCAGTTCTGAAACTGCAATTGTTTTCTTTTGACAAAATTAGTTTGGAAGCTGAGATACATTTGTGTGGTTTCAAGGCTACAGTGGTCCAAGGGATGGATTCCAGCATGATAGATCATGATTTGCCTTTCTGTTGTTTTGTTTTGGTTCTTCTGTTTCCTGACAATGTAGCTATCTCACTTCATTAAATTTCAGGATCATGCTTATGAATTTTTAGATGCTTTGTTAAGTGGCTGAAAAACAATGTCTTGACTTGTCTGTTGATCACAAATCTATGTAATCTGCTTTCAAAAGAGAAGTTCTTGGCCTGTACTACAAATTGTTTAAATAGCACATTATACAATACCATTCTAATCTGAATCTGATTATCAAAGCCAAAATAATATGTATTTTTTTGAGGAGTTAGCAGAAGAAAAGCCCAACACAAATTCTTTTTTTTTTTTTTCCCTGGAAATGAAGACAGCTTGGTACCTGAAAGAAACTAACATGCAAAAGTGATGGGAAAAAAAATGTGTGCTGTGGATATTAAGACAAGTGGGACGTAAATAGGTTCTTTGCTGCTTAGTGGCTACCACACCTGGCATTAAAAGGTGATAAACTGCTTCTACCTCTACTTTCCACAGACATTTCCATGATTTTCACTTGCATTGTCTGCCCTGGCTTTCTTGGCTATGTGCACTCAACAGAACATCTGAATGCTGAGTTTGGAATTGAGCAGTGTGTGTTACCCAGTGTGAGCAGTTAGTGCTAGCCAACATGGTGCCAAACAGACCTCTGAGTTCTGAACTCAGTGTTTTCTATTTGATACTACTGCATTTTATTTTGCTTGAGAGTTTGAGTAGAAATGAGCACATTGAAAGGCTTTTGGGAAAAGTCCCTGTAAGACTCTTGTAAGAGTGCGTGTTTTGTAGAACTGCATAGTATATGGATTTCCACACGAACAAAAAATGTACATTGCAAATTCCACGTAAGAGTGGAAGCATTCAGTTGCAGATTGGGCTTTGAGTACAGGTTCTGTCAGACCATGCTGGTTATATTTTTGAATTTTTCCAATTATTATTCATGCTGTATTTTGAACAATTTGGAGAAAATCTAAACTTTTTAATGCTCTTTTGAACAGAAGTAAAACTATTCCTGCACTTTTTTCACTGATGAAAGTGCGCTGTATTGCAGTGAACTCTCAGTCTCGTCCATTCTGTGAACTATCCTTTGTTAACTACCTTCTGATTCCTTGCTGAACTATATATTTCTTTCAGAATCCCGCTTAGATGTGGTACTGGGAACTCCAGGACTTCTCTTATCACGTTCTCAGTAAGAAAGTGCAGGATAAAATGAAGTGAAGCTTTTGGAGTAAAATGTTAATTCACAATGCAGCAGGGAAAAGAGAAATTAATAACCATCAGAGTTATGAAAGGGAAAAACCACATTCAGATGGAAGGAAATGCTTTTAATTTCTGTGTGTTAAACAGGATCTTACTGCATCTTTGAAACTATCTCCTTTCCAAATATGAGGGATATGTTTCAGTAGAAAATGATCTTCTCAAAAGTGGACCTAGACAGTTTGACATGAACGTTATTAATGCTTGCTCTTCCCCTTATTAATTTTCATCTGGTATGCTATTTATAATGACTATCAATGTTTTCTTTTAGTCTCATAAAGCAGTGTTTTGGGTTTTTTATTAAAAAAATCTCTAAGTTATTAAGATGCACGAAAATATGACCAAGCCAATTGAAATTTAAGTGCCTGGTCCAAAGATTAGGCAAAGACTTAATACTGAACCTATGTCAAACTGGTAATCAGGGACTAAGTACAAAAGTAGATCACTCTTATTTAATACTAAAAGTACTAACTTACATTAATGCATCTGAGTGCCTATACTTCTATCCACATATAGTAGTAACAAATGGATCTTAAAAAATTGGAAATTAATAGCTCAGTTTTATGTCAAAACAAATATACCAATGCTGCTTGATCCAGAAAGAGAATGCTGAGATATCTGATGTGTACTGGGGGGAGTTGCAGAAATAACTTGAGGAATAGAGACGTATTCTAACAATGAGAAATGATGTAGCTTCTGAGAAGCATAGCAGTTGGAAGGTTTAACAACGAATAACTCTGTATCTGTCTGCACTGCAAGAAAAGATGGGATGCTGAACATGCAGAAAGACTTAAATTGTTTGTAGTGAGACATTAGAAGTCCAGGAAGTTCAAACCATGGATTAGACATAAATTTTTAACCATGGGGTATAAATAATTGGAGCAGACTTCCATGGGCAATGTAAATTGTATATTACTTTGAGTAAGTATATAAATCAAAATGATGAACCTCAGTAAGAGAGAGAGCCCCATTTAACATATTAGATAAGAATGACTTCTTGAAGCCATAGTAAGTAGAATTTGATGTAAGAGACCGATTGTCTCTTTTCAGACATTTATAAATAAACTTCTTTGCGTTCACTAATCTAATGTATGTGAATTATTAACCATATGGAATAAAACAGTCAAAAGAGGCCATCAGATGTTGAAGTCCAGCTGCCTGTCCATATTGGAGCTAACAAAAACACACTAGTATGGTTGTTATTGAAATGACACTTCAATACTTATAGGCATGTGGCGTTAACCACCACTCTAGAAAATCTGTTCCAATGTTTGACCACCCTCGTGAGAAATGAATCTTTCCTAATGTTGAGTCAGAAACTCCTTAGATGCAACTTCATATTCAGTATTAATTATATTCCCTTTTCAGTCTCATAAGATAGGCCTAAGTATTTATTGGCTGGAAAGTGCAAGTCCATTTTAGTATTTTCTGACTTCAGGAAGGAGGCAAGTATATTGCTAGAGTACATTGGCATCATGTTAGGTGCTATTGGTAGAGTTGTTATCAGTGGACTTAATATGCGGACAACTGATGAGAAATCAGGAGTAATTGTTGTCTTTAACCTGCCAGCATATATATGCTTATAACACCATTCATGTAATTAAGGATATTGCATATAAATGAAATTTCTATCTACAGTAAGAAAAATCCTTCGTGTTCTGACTAACCAGATATTCAAGGAAGAAAGAACGTTACTCTTTCAGGAATCTGTACTGTACCTGGCTAGTGTTGGAGGCAGATTTTCGAATGTAGTATTCCTCCTATTATAATGTGGTACTGTTATTTGCAAAATTAAATTGTGTATGTTAGTACATTACAGAAACAGAGAATTGTATGGGTTGGAAGGGACCACTAGAGATCATCTAGTCCAGCCTCCCTGCCAAAGCAGGCTCCCTAGACTAGGCTGAGTGTGTAGGCGTCCAGACTGGTCTTGAATGTCTTCAGAGAAGGAGATTTCACAAACTTTCTGGGCAGCCTGTTCCAGTGCTCCATCACCCTTATCATGAAGAAGATCTTATGCACATTTGTGTGGAACTTCCTATGCTTCAGTTTGCAGCCATTTCTCCTTGTCCTATTGCCACGTACCACTGAAAGGAGTCTGGCCTCATCCCTTTGCCTCCCACACCTTAGATATTTATCTATAGACATTGATCAGATCCCTTCTGAGTCATCTTTTCTCAAAGCTGAACAAACCCAGGTTGTAAGAGAGGTGCTCCAGGTCCTTTACCATCTTTGAGGCTCTCCTCTAGACTCTTTCAGGAGAAACGTTTGTTTTATTAAAAATTATTAAAAATTGCAGTTACTGGAAGTTATATAACTAGGCAATGCATGAAATGTCTATTCATATAACTTACATAGCAAAAAATACCTTTAATTCTCACTTTTTGGTTAACAGGCAAATAGCAAGAATTCAAAAATTAACAACCATGTATGTTTCCAGTAGCAAAATAATTTTCAATGATGTGCAGCTTGTCTGCTTGGAAGAAGAGGAAGGAGAAATGAGAGGCTCAATACATAGAACAGCTTGGGTAGGAAGGGACCTCAAAGAACATCACACTCCAACTCCCCTGCCACATGCGGGTCCAAATGAAGTCAATTGAGTAGTTTTGTTCTTTTTGCTAAAAGAGTCTGTACCTTAGAATTAGAAATAAGAATAAACTTGTGTGCTTCAAGAAGGCACCGTGTGTTCCCTTTGGGAAAGCCAAGTTAGAACAGCTTCCCAGTTTTCTATGGGAAATCAGCGTGCCAACTGAGTGTCTCTTGTATGTGCAACAAGAAGGAATCAAAGATTATTAGGATTGGCTCCTTTCAGGTGTTCTGATAACTTGTTTGCCATCATGTAGCAGATATTCCTTAAAAAGCTGCAGCACTGCAAAGCTGTAGACTTTGATCCAGTGCCTTCACTATGCCTACACTAACACTGTGAAGGGCTGCTCAGTTTCTTTGACTGACAGCTGGAGATAGGAATGTGCACCTCTTGTTTGGAAAAGGTGTTAAATCTTCAGTTAGAAATAAACAAAAAACAACCTCATCAACAACAAAAAGACAGCAACAACAAGAAACCTCAGCAAGCCTCCAGCCCAATTTGTTGATATCTTATGCTTCGTATCACCTGCTCCATGATAGTAGTTTCTACAGAGTGTGGACTTATAATTTTTGTTGAATTGTGCAGGTCTTATTTCTGTAGTAGCTAATTTTCAAGAAGATGTCTTTATATGTGCATGTAGCCTTCATGCTTGTTTTGGACTTTTAGATCTTATTGGCTGCATAGCAAATTTGTGACGGAAGGGACTTTGATTTACAAAGGAGTAAGCCGGTATCATTTGGTTGTACCAAATCTGATTCTTTTTTTTTTTAATATCTCTTATGGGGAGGAAACACATTACTGGATCAATGGCAATACTTGTGTTGCTTTTTTTCCCAAGATGCTTGTTCATTAATAATCCAAGGTAAAATTTTTAAAGCAATTGAAGTCATGTAGTCAAGCAATATCTATGAAAATTCTTGGTATTCTTGAATCTTGATATTCTTGAATTTTCTGAATTCTGAGTTTACTTCTGTAACAACTTTAACGGAAGTGATAACCAAATAGTGTTTAACTATTAACTAGTTTAACTCTTTCCTTCTGAAACTCCTCTAAACATTAACAAGGAAGCTATTCGTGTAGCATAACTAGGCAGCACAGAGCAATCTCTTCCAAGTGCTACTTACCATTTTTGTGTATCTTTGTTTTTGAGTTCTTTGTTTGCAGCTGCTATCTTTTCCTTGAATTGTTCATTTTCATTCCTTTTTGTGTTGCACAATGAACTATGTACAATGCAGCCTTGGATTAAACGTATTTCAGCCACTCACAAGAGTGAGCAGTTTTTGAACTGTTTTTCTCATATTTAAGGTTAAGTTCCATCTTTTATCTCCCTTTCTCAGCTTTTTGTTGGATTTCTTCACAATACTGTCCTTAGCAAAACAGTGTTGACAAATGATTTGGACAAAGTTTATTGCTAGTTAACAGAAACTGCAGTTTATACTCACTATCAGCTGCTCTGTTCCATACTTCGGTATCTTCTTCCAGAAGTTAGAGCAATTTCTGTGCTAAGCACAGGATATGGAGAGCCTCTTCAAAACTGAAGCTGAATTAAGTTGTGGGATCTGACTTGGAGAAAACTGCAAATAGAGATGAGAGAGGAATGTATTTACACTGCCATTTTTTGTCCATTCACATTGATCCTGATGGAGTCAAGTGCACACACAGTGTCAAGACTGTCACAAACAGTACAGCCTGAGCTGTGCACATGCTGTCTCTGTGTGCTCAGGGTTTGCAGCACACTCCCTTCTGTGCTGTGGCCAACAATTGCAGCTCTCCAGAGGCATGTAGGGCTCTCATCCCCAAGAATGCAATGATATGGATGGTTTCCTGCTGCCATATGCCTTCACAGGGTTCAATTGTATGCATAGGGTGGGAGCTGTGCCTGTAGCTCACCTCATGCTTCCCAAGGTGCCATTCTTCCAACAGGAAGACTGCTGGAGCACTCAAACACAGCTCTGGAGCTAAATAATAATAGTAGAGGCATTTCTCTTGGTGAGGTTACTTATTGGCTGTTTGGGATAGTGACTAGGTACTGGGCCAAAACACTAATAAATTGCTGAGAAATAGTGTAAAGTCCTGGTTGGGATAACTGAGGCTCTGAAGGAGTAGTCAGATCAAATAGAGCAGAGTCATAACATTCAAATTAATACATATGTGTTGTGTGTTCTTCACACTTGCAATGTTTATGGTATATACCTGTGTACATTTAAATATACAAAAATACATTTAGATATATTATTTACAAGATTCTAAAGAATACATTTTCAGTAATGCAAAAGGCTGAGAGCAAAATTCATACCTTAAATCCAGCCACAAAGACAATGTGTCTGACACTTAATTTTTCACTATATATTAAGAAATAATACTTTTGTGTGTGTAGAGACAATTGGATAAGCCTATTATATTTCAGTTCCTTCTGAAAGTTGGAAAATAGTTTAAATGTGTTAATGTGTTCTAGTCCTTATTTATCTGCTGCCTCCTTCCCTCCAGTTGTTGTGTCTGACAGAAATGCTACCAAAAACCGAGGAGAGTGGGGAGGGAAAGGTTATGGGATACTGAGGAATTGAAGATAAAAAGAAGTATAAATTTGGGAAGCAATTCTATGCTAGAATAAGAAATGTCTCCCAGATTTGACTGTTCTCCTCTTTTTAATAGCTATTAATTCCTCATGAAATCCGGGATAGAGTTTTTTTTTGTCTTTTGAATGGCTTCTTCCCAGTTCTCTTTGTTTACAGAAAAATATTATTCTTTTCAAAATATGCTTTCCTTCAGTTGAAGTATTTCAGGAGGATTTTCAGCAGTGTGTAAGCTGCTTTCTTATTGATTTCCAGTGCACTGCGTAACTTCATATCTGTTTACGTCTGAATTATATTTGTTTTCATTGTTCACTTAGAGCACAATAACACCTTCTGCCACTACCAGATGGAGAATCAGATATACCTTGTATATTCTCTTACATCTGAAAATAATTTTGGAAAAGATGAACCGTGGAGGAATTAAAATATGCAGAGAATCTTGTTATGATGTTAAGGAAACCTATATTTCCATTGGTTTTATTAATGATTCTGTTCAATTATTCCCCTCTTTCTCTGTATAAGGAAGAATGAATTTTCTAGCTTTGGTAACTAAGCTTCCAGCTCCTGGAGCTGATGTCATTAATCAGCTGTCCAAGTACATCACAAAGAAGTGGTTTTAAAAGCCATATTTGTGTTTTAGGCTGGTAAGACTAGGAGGTAAATCTGACTGTGTGATATGTAATGCATCGAGCTTTAGTGTGCCTGTGATAATGCTGAGATTTTATGTCTGAAGGAGCTGTGTTAATTCTCAAAATAAATGTCCAAGAAAATTTGCCAACGAAGCTAATTGTCCCATCTACAATTCAGTTGACTTAATTGACTTAAAAGTATGTCATAACCTAATAGATTTGCCACAGCCTTATTTAAAGATTTCCTTTTTGCTTTTTGGTCATTTGCTAATATGTATAATGAAGAAACAGATAAGAACTGAAGGATTTGCCAGACAAGAGAGTAGCTTGGAAAAAGAAAATTTAAGGGGGAAAGTGAATCTGCAGAAACTCCTCCTGTGGCCAGTGACTTACAAGTCTGACTCAGCACACTATTGGTTCCATAGCTTTGAGCAGCTTGCTGTTTCATGCCCCTTTACATTGAGCATGCTTTGCTCTTTCTGATAAATCGTATGAGAACCCCTCATGATTCTCAGGTGCTACTCAAAAAAAAAAAAAAAAAAAAGCCAACAAAAAAAACCCACCACCAACAAAAAACATACAGAAGTAGTGACCAAACAGAACAAGAAGGGATGGGGAATAAAATGTTTCCATGAGATTTTTTTCAATTAACATGACAAGACTTTGGAATGGATGCTTAGCAGAAGCTGCTGCTCAGGCAAGCAGGTTTCCTATGTTCTAGTTAATGAGCTATATATTTTTGCTTCACTGATAAATGTCTGTTTTCCTACATGTCTGCAGTCCAATTACTACAGAAAATTCAGAACATTTAATGGCAAGGCTGCTATGCTAGTAAAATTTATTTAACTCACTTGTCTGCATTCAACTGTTGAAGTGAGACAAAGACTCCATTCACTCAGATTCCAACAATATTACTGTTTCCACTTAAACATTATTTCTGATAGCCCAGCTGGCCAGGGATGCTGAGGAAAGATGAAGCTGGGGTGAAATCTGGCTGACCCAACCACACAGCAGTCACTGACTGATCTCCTGTTACTAGTCCTCAGGGATGTTGTGACAAGAGGGTGAGCATAGCAGTTGTTTTCTGGGGAGATGAAAGTGACAGTCTTCAACTATTAGTGGCAGAAAAATAGGTCTCTTTGCTTTTACCTCCTATGTGTCATTTTACAGTAAAGCTTCCTAGACTTGAAAAGCAGAGTGCAGTGTAAAAATTAAATTATTATTAAAATGTTTTTGCTCTTGCAATTTATTTTCAAGAATAAAGATTCAGGATAGAGGTGAGAATAATCTTTAATGACAAATGGATAGAAATGACTTCAAGGTCTTCCCATCATTAAAAAACATCTATTCAGCATTTAACTATAAATCTTCAGTGCTCCTAGACTCTTTTTAGGAATTCAGCTCTTAATGCTATCTAAGCATTGATGTTTTGCAATTCAGAAATGTAGAACTGTGGTTTAGAAATAAAGGTGCCAATGATTCTCAGTGGGGGGGAAAAATGTACTTGGTCACTGAGAAATCATTACTGAACCATAGCAATACCAGATTGATGGTTTATGTTCTGGTGAGGTTTTTTTGTGTTTTTTTGTTTGGTTGGTTGGTTTTTGTTTGTTTGATTGGTGCAAGAAATACAGTGTTTAAGTGTTTCACTAAAATGAGTGCACAGTGGAAAGCTTTTAAGTTGCTGTCTGATAGAATATGATTCGAACAGGTGATTCCATTTTTACTTGTGTGTATGTATCAGAAAGATTGATACCTTGAGGTCAAGATAATGTTGAAAATGTTAAGAATATCTGTTACAATTGCACTAGCTCTGCTGGTGGTTGAATCACGATGACAACTTGAACAGAGCAGTAGCTGCTGAAGTTTTGCTTTGGTTTCTTACACAATTGTGTTTCAGAGATTTATCTTTAAGTTTCTGTATGGCACTGGAATTCTTTGCTAATGTGCATTGTCTAATTGCTGTAACTGGAGAGTTCATAAAGCTAGTACAGCCACAGGAAGTTTTTCTATTAAAAAATACAGAGATTGAGCATGTGTGGTTTCATATGGGTTACAGTGAGTGATGTTTTTTGAAGTTTTTCCTGCAGGGGAATTTGCTGTTGTTACTGTGATTAATACTAATCTAATTAATATAGAAGATACTTGGATGCTCCTAGGAGCAAACCACTTAAAGAAAATTAAAACATCTTCCATGCGTTGTCCATGCACATGCAAAAGATTGTATGAGAGGATTTCTGAAAGCCTGTACAAGCTGTAAAAATCATTTCATTTTTCAGCATTCATTTGCTCTAAATACTTATATAGAATATAGTTTTAAAGAATATGCTTGTTAGCTACTTGTTTGTTACCAGTAGTGGAAATTTACCTCAAATTCTTGAGATCTTCTATGTGGAATGTTAAACTAAGCCAACTCCAGAAGTGGAGTAACTATATGCTACTCTAAAAATCAATCATATCTATAAAACTCTGAAGTTGTCTGGAATAAATAACAACTTAAATCCAGCAACTATCTAAGTTAATGACATCTGTGCTCTGGAGAACCATCAAAATGAGTATGTAGATGATGTCCATATGCTGAAACAATCATTCTGTATTAAAAAAACAAACAAACAAAACCTTTCTTCTTGGTGTTTATTGCAACTTGATGGTAAATGACTTTAGATGTCAGAACGGGATCTAGATCAGAAAGTAATTACTGAATTCTCATTCCAGAGCCCCCTAATGAAGGTGTCTGAAATTACAAACAGTTGAAAGTAGCTGGGTAGGACAACTGGAAAACAAACTTGGAGTGGAAGAACATTATAGCTAGTGAGGAAACATTGTATACTTGCAAGTGCCTATGGTCACTAGTTTGTAGCTAGTCCTAAGTTTGTTTAGCATTTTCATTCCAGTAGCTGTTAAATATTTTCCTCAAAACTATTTCAGTTACTTTTGTGTCATAAATTCAGAGCCCAAACCAACTAGACTCAATGCAAGACTTAAAGGGAAGCACTGATGTAAGTAACTGGAGAGGTGATGAATATTAGTTTTTTTGTGGTTTGCTCCGTATTGTTGGGGAGAGGTTTGCTCTTCTGATTCCCTTATGTTGGAAATGTGTAACTAGAGTGTGAATTACTTCAAGAACACATTTGTAATGCATAGGCTGAACTGCTGTTAAAACATCTTAAAAGGAGCAAGGTAACAATGCTACAAAAAGTGCATTGTCCATGTTGATGAACTGTCTTGAAAAGCTCTAAAAACAGTATTTGTTAAGTTGACTATTGATAAAACTACTTCTTAAAATCAGTTGCATGATATAGACAGAAAAACAGCTGTTGCAATACCGCCATTTGTAGCGTAGGGAAGGACACCCTCTAACTCAGATCTTGCATTAGGGTCACATTCTTCCTTTTTTCAAGTCCTCCTCAATGTTCTTCCAGATCTCATGCAAGCAAATGAAATAAACTTAAAGACTGGAAAAGTACAGAATTCCCTCATGGATGCAGAGTGAGGAAAAGAAAAGAAAGGGGTTGAGGGGAGACACTTTGGAACACAATGCAGAGAGAGATTTTCTAGGAGAAGAGAATGGCCCATTTTGATCACAGGGAAGGTATGAAATAGAGGAAAAAAAAAATGATCGCATTTTAAGTGATCCCAGAGGGAAAGACTGGCTTCAGTACAGAGGTACGGAATAGAACAGGTTTGCCTGTAATAAGCAGATAGTGTATTGTCAGAGTAGCTTGGCTATACATTATTTCAATCATATCATTCACTGTTCCTGCTAATAAATTAAATTAATGGTGGTTCTGCTGACATAAGCCTTGCAGCCATAAAACTTGAGATCCACCCTTAATAGGCAGATGAGGGACTTGCAGGTAGCATGCAGCTCATCTCCATTTGTGACCTTGTGCCTAAACAGAGACCTGCTAAAAGGAGGAGGGGGGTAGGCACTCTGGGACTCTAATTCAACTTAATGCTTGAACATGATTGAAGCTGTCTCCATAGGCCATAAAGTATGCACTACATAAGTTCTAGGAATAATGACATGATGTAAATTCATTTAATTTTAATTTTAAAAGCTTGCTCAAAGGTAGAATTACTAGAACCACTTCAGCTTTAGTGTGGTTCTTGGATCTGGCTTTCTTTTTTTAACTTCTTGCCTCTCCAGGCAGCAGTAACTTAACTACAGATATGGCTTTAAACATCATATAAACTGGATACAGATTGTGTAATCACTCATAGCAGGAACCTGGAGAGTCACTGTACTGATTTGTCTTTCTGCATTGTTACAAGCATGGTTTAAATACATATATAACCAGTGCAGTGTGCCCACATCTGTACAGTGTGCAGTTTAAATTTTGCCCATACAATGGGTGTACATGGCAGCAAAAGATAAATGAAATGTGACCCATTGTCATAGCAGGCATGTGCTTGCAGCCCATGTAATTACCTGTCTCCAACCAGGCTGAAAAAAAACCTGTAACCTCCGAGTGAACTCCAGCCCCAGCCTTCCATGCAACAAGCAGAAAAATGGCGTGCTCCAGCAACAGCTTAAAAAAGCAACACTGTGTTGCAGTACCCTCACAGGCTAATTTAAATCTCAAGGCAGGGACGTGAGTTCTTAGCTTTACTGATAATACAGTTTTCTACAAAACTATCTTAAATAGTTTTAAACTATCTAAAACTGTCTTAAAGGTTTTCTCTAGGCATTACATGACACTATTATGCTATTTTAAAATAACACATTACTGTTTGCTATTAAAGGCAATAATGATCTTTGCTGCCTGGAAACAGTCATACTTAGATCCTAGTAGTGCTATAATTATTGCTAATAATGCTGCATATTCCACTAGAAGAATTCTCCACTCTGTTGTTTCTTTATTCTTGGCTTATACGAGTCCCTCTTCTACAGTGTTTTGATTCAGATGCCTTAAAATCTTTGTACTAACTTCGCGTTGTTTTCTGGGGAAGACCGTGTGCGTCGTCTTTGTCTACTGCATTTCAGTGGTCATTAGCCTTGACTAGTAACAAAAAAACCTAATCACTTTCACCCTATGGATGATCAAACCTTTCTACATATCTGACTTCAAAAGTGATGCCTCCTATTTATTTCCATGGAAACTACAACTGATACTAAGAGCACAATAATATTATTTGATAAAGCAAGTTCTCAGCTACAAAACACTCTTTTTCAACATAGCCACCACAATTAGCAATACATTTTCACCAGCCAAGAAAAATAACTCACTGTTTCGTATGTGCTATGAAGGTGTTATTGCTGAAATTCACCACCTACTACCCCACTGTGCTCACTTCCACTGTTTAGTCTCCATAAACATTCAGTAACCATTGATGAATGTGAGTGGGTACCATTTTTTCTTCATAGAGGAATTCAATTCCTCATCTTTGCTTCATTCTGTCAGACTGCCCCTCTGCTGCCGTCTGTCACATGGCAACAACATGTAATGAAATATTGGCAGGTAGGTTCAGTCTCTACTGCCATACCACCAACATCTGCCTCTGATGTTGTGGGCTAACATAATAAAATAGGAGGCATTACTTTCAGAGCAACCTTTCATTTTTCTATTTTATATTGCTATGAAGTACTTTTATTGTTGTTGCAAACACTGATGGAATGCCATCAAAGACTATTTAATTACCCAATTCTTACTAGGTTTTTTAATTTAGCTCTTACAAGTACAACTTCTGATTTGAGAATATCTGCAGAAAAAAATGTGGCACGGATCTTACAGCAACCCTACACAAGCAGATTTTTCCCACTAAACGTGATGTGCAAGTGTGATTAGTTATTGTGATCTCCTCTGTAAATGAGGAATGAGCTGTATAGTCCAAAGTTTTATGTCAAATAAATACTAATAGAAAAAATATCTGCAGAAAATTCATGGGCCAGTGACAGAAAAGGACTATACCATATGAGGTGTGGAGTTGTGGGGATGTGATAACTCAATACCTATATGCTGAAGTTCATCTCTGTTCTGGAAACCAGTACTCATACACTTGTGTTTTCTAAACATCCAAAGGGGGTGATATGTCACCACGAAGGTAGTTCTCAGTGGTGGCATATAAACCTTTCTCTTAAGGAAAGACCAGGAGGCAGCTGCCTTTTAAATCCAGGAGACTCTGTAGTAAGGAAATGTATGTGAATGTAATTCAATAGTTCTTTTCCTTACAGCACCAAGCCCTGACACAAATGCACTGCAGGGAGATAAGAGGGTACTTTTAAAATCGAATCAATTAATCAAAATGCTGCTTTACACTAGGATGTCACTGATGCAATGATAGGTCTTTGCTTAATGTATTCCGAATCTAAGATATTTTTTCTTACAATAGTAAGTTACAGAATATAAAAGCTGGTTTAGAGTAACTGCTGTTAATCTCCTAAACAAGAACATTGCATTCTGAGTAGGTTGGAAGGTGTTCAGTCCAATCTCACATTTAAATGTGAGCGATGTTTCTACTCTGAATCATTAGCTTGCCCCCTGCCAGGAAATTGGTATACTGGTATATTGGCTACGTCCTGGGAAGGCAGTCCTCACCTCTGGAAATCAAGAAGCAGTAATAAATAGTTGGGACAGAGGGTGCTGTATCTGTCACTTTGTGAATTCCAAAAACTAGCTTTTTTTTTTTTTTTAATTCTTATTTTCATCAAAGGGTATTTGGAGATCTGCAAGTGTCTATATTCCCAATTTCATGAATGCAAATATCCTGTTCTTTTCTGAAATATTGGGCTACCTGAGTAATAAGCAACATATTGTTATCTGGTTTATCCTGATTTTCTTAATTAATCTTGTGGATGTAATCGAAAAGATCTTTGAGCACAGTTTCTTTCTCATAAAAGCAAGAAATACTTGCGGTTTTTTTTGTTCAGAAATTAATATTTGTCCCCATTAGTGAAGCCCACTGGGAATCAACATTAAGCAAGTCTTTTGTCCTACTGCCCCATTCTTTTTTTGTCCTGTCTCAATAGCCGTGAAGAGCAAGGACACCTACACCATTCCACAGCATGCCTTTCATACAAGTGACTCAGCAGGGGATGTTCAATTCTCTCTGACCTCTGACAATCCCTTAAACTTGTATAAAGGCAGAAAATATCCTTGTATGGGCGATCTTGTACTGGGTTTTTATAGCTGCTACTCCACGTGTTTCAAAATGAGCAGTCCTTAATTCTAAGAGGAGGATCAAGTGATAAGTGAACTCTGTACTTAACTTGTAGCTACATTCTGGAATAATTTTTCCAAGGCTTGACAGTTCCCTTCTTGTAAAGCATATCACTCCCCATGCATTAGGCTCTTTTAATTTCAGAACCCTGTCAGTATTAATATTTCGTAAATCCACTCACATGTGGAATCTTGTCCCATTACTTGAATATTTCTACTCTCCTGCTTTAAACTAGAGAACTTCTATGGATAAGAAAACACTCTGAGCATCTACAGATGGAATGAGTCATCTCTCTGTAATCTTTTAAAGCTATATAACTAGTATGCAATTTTGGAATGGAAGCAGGAAATTATTATAAAGTGAAAAACCTATGTAGTCACAACCAGATTCCAGTATTTTTGCTCCAGTATTAGGCCTGCAGTGTAATTTTAACAAGCAGACACTGCTTTAGCCATCTTGCTGTTGCTATAGGATGTTGCAATAGCAAACCTGAAAGCCAAGGCATTCATGCATACCTGGGCTGTTAAACTGAGTCTCTGTGCCTTTGGGGTGGTTTGGTATATGCAACTGCAAACTGTGGTGAGCCAAGTCCTTCCTGCTAGTGCTTACTGATGTCCTTATGTATTGAGAAGTGGAAGACAGTCTGTGTGGGAACTGTTGAGTCATTGCCTGAACCATTGATTGAACACCTGGGGAAAGGACTGGATCAGCCCTGGGAGTACAGGTGAAGGCAATTCTGCTGTGTGACCGTAAGGGGTGGAGCCTGGCTGCACCTCATTTAAGGGTTGACTGCCACTGGGAAAGGATCTCTTTCTGGAGATTCCTCCTTGGTGGAGCTTTCCACTGCAGATGTGGAATCTTCTGATATGGGTAAGCAATCTTCTTCCCTTCCTTCACAGCACCGTTCTATTTTGCTGATCCTCCTATCGTATTGATCTGCCCAATTGCTACACTGTCCAACAGCGAGTTAGAGCATCTCTGAAATGTTCTTGTTCACTTATGCTTTGTTTTTTTGTAAATGTTATAATAAAAAAATTAGTAGTAATCATATTATAATATATTCTAATCCTTCATTTCTCAGTGCTTATGTGGGGACTGTATACTCTTCTCATATTTTGCTCATGTGCTGTTTTATGTGAACACGTTATCCTGAAGAGGCAGATCTTTTGCTAGATGCCTGTTTTTATCTCTATTAACATTTTATGAAATAAAATACAAGGGTTATTAGTGAGGTTGTAATTTTTGTGCTGGAAGACGAAACATTCAATTTTTTTTCTGTGGAGATGTTATAAACCAAAGAAAACATGATAAAAGTAGATAGAATTTTATATTTACAATTCACAGAGTTCTTTCCAAAAGGTGCCATTTCTTTAGTCAACATTCTATGCCTCAAACTGACAGTAATTAGGATTACTGTAATAAAGGGGACCCTGAAGGATATTAAAATGAAGTCTGTGTTAAAATATGTCTAAGCTTTATGGATCAGACCTAGCACTTAAATATCCATATGGAATGAGGAGAGTCCTGTAATATCTAAAACATCAGCTTAAGAAATGTCCTCTGGGAAAGTAATATGCTTAGATATTGTGATTTTGGTTTCTATAAGGCAAAATGCTATGGGCAAAGAAACCTGAACTGCTGCTCTGGGAGATGGAACTGTGCTGTATTGTCAAAAATTTTCTGCCTTTTTTCTTTTTCCTGTAATTACTCTGTATAAAGTACTAGTGAGAATGTTCTCTTGAAACTACTCATTAAATGGGTAGTGAAGGTTTCACAGTCAAGATGTAGCTCCATCACAAGTGAATTATTGAATGCATTATTTTGCATGTTCCCATGCAAGGGATTTAAACCTCATAGAAAGTTTAGCTGTGAGTTTGGGCACTGTAGCCCACTGGAAATCCATTTGGTGTGTCCAGCAATGCAAACTGTGTAGAAGGTTTGGAGCAGCCTAGCTGATGTATCACTTGTTTCTGAAGAAGGCACACTGCATTGCGACCAGATACTCCAGAGGAGATGAGGCAGCTGTAATGTTCTCATTAAGGGACTTGACAGACCTGCTGACTGAAAAAGGGGAAATGTCCAAGCTGTCAAGTCATGTAATTTCTAGTGGGAGTACCCTTACAGCTATGTCTTTCTTGAACAGAAATTTATATGTTGTATGGTTATTGTTTTAATCACTACTGGATTCTCTTCTGAAGTTCTTCTGATGTCTGGAGCCATACATTTCTCTGTGTACTTAATTTGCTATTGGTGTTATTCAGTTGGATGTCTTAGTCCCAAAACAGGGAGGAAGTAGTAGCCAAATTAGTAACATCTTGAATCCACTGCTTTCCTCTTCTAGGAATGAATCAAACTTACATATGTGAAGGATAGCATCAAAAGAAATGAACATGCTTTCTGAATATTCATTTCTTAAAAGTTGAAAAAAACGCCCTTGGATTTTGGTGGGAAGTGTTTTTCCAAGTATATTTTCCCTGATACTCTTTAAGTTATTGCTGCACATTTAAAAAACAAAACAAAACAAAAAAACCAAACAAAAAACAGCAAAGAAGCCTACATTTCTCAAAACTAACCAAACAACACCAAACACTTCCTCCCCATTTGATAATTTAGGCTTATTCATACAGTGTGTCTTCTCTGATTGTAGCTACAGGCAGCCAGTTGTCATTATTTTCTGAAGAGAGGAGGTACTACTAGTTTTACTGCAGCAAGCAAGCCTCAGTTTAGTATCTCTGTGTAGCGGAAATGCTAAGTCATGGCTTGAACCAGTGACTGAGCACCTGGTGGGAAGGCAGGGCCAACGCAGGGGAGCTCAGGTGCATGCAATTTTCCTGAGAGACTGGCAGGGGTAGAGCCAGGATCCGCACCTTCTCAGACCTCATATAAAGGTTGGCAGTGGGGAGGAGCGTTTCTTGTTGGATATCTGTGATTACCTGAGGCCTTCTAAAGGTAGGTAGTTTTATTTCCTTCAATTCTATATCTACAGCTGCTGCATTTGGACTTGTCCTCATTTGCTGCAGCCAAAGACTTTGCCACCCTACTATTGTTGCTGTACGTTCTGTCACATTATATCATTACACTCTGTCTCAAATAATAACTGCTGATTAGATGGATTTCTGTTTATAGTATCTTGAGTAGTTCTGGCTTCTTACTAAAACAGCTTCTTCGTGAGGCTAGAGGACCAATTCCAGCTTCCTGTAAAGTTTTAGGATGTTCACTTTTCAAGACAGAGAAGATAAGTTTGGCTGCATAACTGCTAAATAATGCTAGTGGAATGTAGTTATGCTTGCTTGACTGTTTAACCTCACATTGCTATTTTAAACAAAGTCCTTGGATTGATCTGTCTCTACTAATGCTTCTAGTAAAGATTGGGGCGAAGGGGAGGAATGACAAAAAAAAAAAAAAAATGCTACTTGTCTTTGGGGATCAGGGCAGTGAAGCCTCATCTGAGGACAGGAATTCCTTGCAGTTTAGAGTTTTGGATATAGGAACACATTTGAATGTTTAGATGTTTTAATAGTACTGAATTATAGAGGAGCTCAAGATGAGACCCAACTTCTGACTCACTTGTTTATATATGTCTGTCAGAATGTTTTTTTTCACTGTTTTGAGAAACACAAAGCTGTGCAAGCCATTCACAGTTTTTCATATTTATAACACTTCTTTCTTTCTTTTTTTTTTTTTTTTTTTTTTTTAAGAAAACTGACTTCCTACATCATTCTTTCTCTTCATATTTTGACTTTCTGAAAAGTGGTGGTTCTGAGTGTAGCTTATCAAGCTGCTTTCTAAAGTTTCAGGAATCAGAACAGAGCTCTTTTTACATACATAGTCATATACAAATCAATTGTATACTTTGCTTTTGGAACAGTGAAAACAAATCTTATTTTACTGGGATATGTATGTATAGTAATTGAACAGGAGTTTGCTATTATAATCAACTCTTCTAGCACTCCTAGCTGGAAACAATCTGTCACTAAATTGATTTCTTTGAATTGCTGTTTACGATTAAGATAAACATTTTTAACAATTACATTTACGGTGTAAATCATAAATGTGATTTATGGCTTAAATGGTTAATTTACTGCAGTTGATTGTGCATTTCTTCTGTCAGTTACTGACTGTAGATTTACAGGATTTCAAAACTAAGTCTCATGTTGCAACTTGGCTCAGAGAGAAAGAAGCTTAGCACAAACAAATCAGAGGGGTAGAGCTTGGGACACAGACTTGCTGTGGGAAACTTAGAGGCAGCTGACTAATTGGAGGTTTCCATGATCCTGAAGCCTTCAGAATCATTGAAATCAGGGCCGGTTGGTTTTGTTACACATTGGGTGATATCCTTACTTGACTTTGGATACTTTACAGCAGTGAGCACTCCAAGAAGGAGCACGTGCTCCCTTATCACTACACTGTGATTTCATAAACAGTGAGTAAGAGCACTGTATGGGAAGGCTTATCTGATTGCCCCACCAACTGCCTAGTAGTTTCAGTGCAGTAGACAATTAGTTGAGAGGACTCCACAGAAGATTTCCTGCATCCAGGTATGTTAGTTGCTCTGAAAGTAAGTATTCCAAGTATTTGTAGACTTTAATACAAAATCACAGAATGGCCAGGGTTGGAAGGGACCTCAAGGATCATGAATCTCCAACCCCCTGCCACATGCAGGGCCAACCTCCACATTTGATACTAGACCAGGCTGCCCAGGGCCCCATCTGGCCTTGAACGCCTCCAGGGACGGGGCATCCACAACCTCTCTGGGTAGCCTATTCCAACACCTCACTACTCTCATAGTAAAGAACATCCCCCTGACATCCAGCCTAAATCTTCCTTCTCTCAACTTAAAACCATTTCCCCTTGCCCTGCAGTTATCTACCCTTTCAAAGAGTTGATTCCCCTCCTGTTTGTAGGCTCCTTTTAGGTACTGAAAGGCTGCCATAAGGTCACCCTGCAGCCTTCTCTTTTCCAGGCTGAACAAGCCCAGTTCCCTCAGTCTGTCTTCATAGGGAAAGTGCTCTGTATTTCTCTCAATATAGGACAACAGATTGTAGCAGTGACCCTGTAGTGTAAGTGGATTTACTAAGCTATTAAACAATTCTCTGAAAGATATCATTACAAAAGAAGGTAAAAATAAGTAAAGCAAGCAAAAACCCTTCACAAACCAGCTCTGCAGGAGTCAGTGAGTATCAGACATGGAAGAAGACTATTTTGACCAAAAAAGTGTTGGTCCACTCAAGTATGAACAGAAGAGGAATATATATCTTCAGAATGCTACTGTCAAAAAAAGTTTTAGCACCCAAATTCTTTCTCTAAATGTACATAATGCCCATTTGTTTGTAGGAAGAAGATGCTTTCTTCCTGTTCTGATAATTCTAATCAGAAATAAAATTATGCACTGATGGGAAAAGTGCATCCTTTCCAGGTTTCTGTAGGTAGCCGGTGAAGAAAGCCCTGGAGAACGGGATCTGAGCGCAAATACAATGAAAAGAAACCATGATCTCTCATGGTTCTCTGTACAAAAGACCACACTGGACACATAGGTTCAAATATCAAGATGGTTTTTGTCTTTTTAAACTTTCCTGAGCTGTCATTCAGTCTTTTTAATGTATTTATTGAGCTAGAGCTCAAATCTACCTCAGGTTCCTTATACCAGCTACTCTGAAAGTGTCCTTTTGCAGGATTAGTCAGAATAATATTCATGACTAAAGCATAGCTGTTTGATCCTTAATCTGTCTTAAGCAGTTTTTATCCCTCCTTGATATATTTATTCCTAAACATATTTCTGAAGTCAGATATTCCCTCTCAGCATTTATTTTGCAACCGGAATAAGCTGTCCTCTCAATATCTCTGCAGACACTCAAGTTCTCTAATCACTGCAATAGGCCCTCTACAAATTAATTCCCATTTAAATTCATAGTTCTTGCATGCACAAGACTAGAACTGTATATAGTATTCTAAGTGACACTTTACTAAAGTTTACTTAAGACTTGTAAATTAATGCTTGGACTTCTCTGTATCAACTAAATACACCTCATTTGATAGAGTATAAAGTCATGTTTCCGCTTGGCTATCTCAGCCAATCTTATTGTTATACTGCAAATAAAAGGAGAGTTTTCCTAAAGTTTTCACTGGGCAGCATCCAGTAGTCTGTATTTGCTTTTTGAGTGTGAATATATATTCTTGGAAAAGGTGAATATATAGTGGCAATATGGATAACCTACAGCTGTAGGACTTTTGGACTTCTGTTATCTCTGCTGATGAATTTAAGAGTATGGTTTATGCTGTGATGGATGGTGGATTAGTGACAGTATGGACAAATTTTAGCAGGCAAAGTCCTATTCTGACTCTGAGATATCTGACGTGCTTTTATAAAAAGGGGTTAGTGTTAGTGTCAATTTTTCTAGATCACTCTATAGTGAGAATGTCTTTGGGGACATGTAATAGAGAGGAGAGACCCCTGCTGATTTACTTCAGTTAATAACATTTTGTTTGAATGGAATTTGCCGCATTTACTATCATATAGAAATGCTTCTCTGACGTCCAGTTGCCCAGCATAGTGAAAGCACATTTAGATTCAGTGCAACCTGCTGATTCTGCCCATTTAGCTTTTCCATCTAAGTAGCACTGTTTAATAAACCCATACAATTTCACTCCCTCATATACACTGCAGGAAGCCTTCTTGTCTGTAAATACTCAATTTTATTACTGCTGTTTTCAAGGTGGGTGGATGGAGGGTAACCTTGTTGTCAAACTGAAGGTACCGAAGGGTTGCAGGCCAGGGAGTGAGAAACTGAGCAAAGCTTTAAGGTATATGCTTCAGGGTTCATAGCATTGAGAAAGGGTTAAGCACTTATGTCAACCCTGTTGGTGCACACAGTAAGTAGAAGAATTACACACTTGGTTTCTGTGCTCACACAAAGATATACATCCAGGTGTACATGACTTTATACACACATATATATATGCTTGTATACAGCAAGTGCTTTATCTTGAGTCTTTTTTATTAACTGTGTTATATTACCCTTTAGCATTCTTTAGACTGTGACAGACAGTGATAACTGTCAAGAGAGGACCCTCTGGCTCCAGGGAAGCTGTGATTAGTGGCTCACCAATGCATTCAAAAGTAAAAACAACTTGCAATCTTTGCCTTTACAAGATAGCTGTGGAGCTAAAATTTTGGAGCTGTGAGGCTATGTCTATGTAGGTTGCTTCAGAAATAATGCCTCCTGTTTACTCTCATGGGAACTACAAAAATGAGCACAAATAACACTTTAGTAGGTAGGGGAAATTCTCAGCTACAAAATGCTACTTTTCAACGTAGTCACCACCATTAGCTGTGCATTTTTGCCAGTGGTGAGCAAGAGCCTGCATGCCATTACTAGTGACAGTCTGTACCAGCGGAGGTGACCACTGTAGCTACCGCTCAAATGTGCCAACCACCACCTCACTCTGCTTGCATCCACTTTTTCATCTCCCTAAATGTTCAGAGAGTGCTGATGAATATCAGTGGGTGCAATTTTTTCCACATGAAGAAATTTGGTTTCAACAAAATATAATAATATTGGTGGAAATCTTAAACCTCTACTGCCAGACCACCAATGTACATTTTTGCTGTTTTAGGCCAATATAAAATAGGAGGCATTACTTTCAGAACAGCCCTTGTATTTATTTTTTGTTGAAGTCTAACAGAATATTCAAGTGCTTTAAACCCTAACAGTGGATTTAGAGACTTTAGTCAGCTACTGAACTCCAAAGCCATGGGTCCTGTCTTTCTTTAAAGGCAGCTATCTTCTCAAATATTTGAATTCAGTTTTATGCACTTCTTGTTAGTTAACCAAGGTTAAGAATGCTGGCATCACTTTCAGTGCCTCAGTATATCCACCTGTAAAAAGAAGGTAAAGCCTTCTGACTTGACAAGGATATTCTCTTCAACTCTATTCAATTTGTTCGCATCCTAAAACATATTTTTCTTAAACGCACAGTGATTGTCAGTGCTAATTGTTAACAAACATGAGTGCTCTGAAGCTCTGCCTGGTACTGAACTCTGAGTGTGGGCAGTGCTGCTTGCTGTTCATGTGGAGTTCCAGGGACATTCATGAAGGGGATTACAGCAGTTTGGGATTTTGATTGTTGGTGGAAAAGATAAGTTCTGAATAACCACAAGTCTTTGACATGACAACGTGATGTTTTATGCTTGGTCATAGGAGGAAGGTTTGAAAGTCATTGAAAAAGTCAAAAGACATGGAAAGATTGAAGGCTTAAATCTCATCTGGTGAAATTTATATGAGATCTTAGAGATTAGCTATTCAGAATATGAAGATCTGTGCAGGGCAGATTAAATCAGCCTTCAATCCACTATTTAGCTGAAGTTTGGCTTGGTGCAGAAAAAGAGATCCTTTGGATTATATAAGAATCTGGCCTTCCAGAGTGTTCATCTGTATGTTGTCTTCAGTAAGGAAGAGCAGTGATTTTGTTTAAATATTTTCGTTAAAATACTATGTAATAAACATGCAAGTAATTAATACAGATATTTCTTTATTACTGGTTTTCCTCGGCTTTATACGATTTAAACTTTGACATGACACTTTAAGCTATAGTTTCATAATTCAGTAAAGACAAATCAATCAGCATTTAATGTTTATACAAAATTAAAAGTAATGTAAAACCAAAACGGAAGAATTTCTTATTGAAGTAGCATAACAATAGAATCAATCCTGTTAATAACAATAATTTACACACACACATATATATATCACATTTTTTCAGTTGTTTTATCTCGTTTCATTCTCAAGGCATGTTGTTAGCTACCAGGCTGACATGGGGTTATGATTATGTCTGAGATACAGGTGATAAAATGGTGTGCAGCACACACTGCGATGTTTCACAGTGGTGAAATTTCTGTCCCTGGCAGAAGGATCTGTAGAACAAAATAGTGCTGAGGGTTCTGCTGTTGTGAACAGGGAGGGTTTCAGCCTTATCTGTTTGGTCAGCCTGTGGGAGTTAAGTGAATTATGGAAATTCTATTCAGGTGGGAGATCAATGCGTAATTTCAATATGTTTAGCTAATTTCAGTTATGTCATTATGGTAAAATGAATTATACCACAGAGAGTGAAGAAACATTTCTTTGTCTTTGAGCTGGTGTGTGACCCAAAAAAAAAAACTTTGGATCACATTTTGACAAATGGACAGTTTTGTTTGCTGCAATATGAAAGAAGCATGAATTACCAGATAAATACGAAATACCATAAATATTTTTAAAATTTGCAATTGTAAAAATTGCAGCTGCTCTGAAAATATTTTGCTGTCTATCATCTGAGCTGTGGCTGCTTCAAATAGGGAAGCACTGATGTTGGATGCACTGTGTAGGTATCTTAAAATGCTTCAACTAATCATTTGTCTTACTCATCATCACAAAGTGTGAGCACTCACATCAAGGCTCCCTATCACCCTGCCTACTTTAGAGTTTGCAGTGGTATTTTATCTTACCAGCTTTGGAATCCTATAGAAGCATCTTGAAAATTCAGGTTTTGAGGTTTGTGATTGTGCAATTTGTTCCTATTCTTCAATAGAAAAATACTTAATTTGGAAATAGCGAATGTTCTTGCTAGAGACCAAGTAGTAATGTTTCACCTTTGTTGATGAGTTGGTCATAAATGCCATTTTTAAAGACATTCACAGCAGCGTGCATTCCCCAGTATTTGTACGATGATTTTCTTACGCAGATGCCCTGTTTCCAGATCACAGAGGCACTGAGAGAAGACACACTGGAACGATGTGCTGTTTATATCTCCACCAACTCCCACAGGAATGCGTGATGTTTGTTTGTTCCTTTGTTCCTTTTTTCTCTGTATAGCTCTTCAGTCTCTAATCTGAATGGTTGGCTGTACAGTATTTTATTCTGTGACTTGCAGGTAATGCAGAACAAGGAATGGTGGTTGGCTGACAGTGCTAAACAATGCACACCAGGTGGCACTATTTGGTGACTTTTGCTTAAAGCAGCGTTTATTATCTCATTATATATGAATATATTGATATATGATCATTATTCTTCTGGCTTTTAAAGGAAGCATTAAATAAGGTACATAATCTGTAGCGGTATATACATATGTGTCCTCCCTCCTAATGATTAATAAGTACATTGTATTTTGCTAAGCTGTTCTATGTTGTGTTGTTAGTAAAAAAAAGAATTAGATCTTGCTAATTTTTTTGAGTGGGACTTATAATAGGCATGACTGACTCCTGTGGGCATTCTGGAGGAGTAATAGTATTTAACTGCCGTATAGCAGTTATTTTCAAGTGACTTAGAGGTGGCCTGTACCAAGAAGATCATCTTTAAACATACAGCTTTCTTTTATTGCCCCCTTTATTCTGTTACCATGTCACAAAAGGCAAAGCCAAACCTGGTCCTCCTTAGGTTATGCCTCTGCTCACGATGGGAAGACTTGTCGTGTTGCTTTTTCAGCATGGTAACTCATGCACTAAATACATTTCATTGAACAATGATGAGCAAACATGTCTAGAAGCATGCACAGGAGTGCTCTTATGTCATATTATGTTCTAACAGTACTTCTGTAGTGGGCAGAATTCTCTGAGCCAGTCCAGACTTATATGAGTATCAGTAAATACTTATACAAAAAAGACCCATACCCACCATATATTACTCTCAGCTAATTTTATGCTTGCTGTGGCAGTTAAACAGCTGTAGTAAACCTAAAAATGTCTGAAATACTACAGATGAGTGGTATACTTCTTTTCTTTAAAAAAAAAAAAAAGAGAGAGAGAGAGAGAAAGCAGTGATGTGGAGAGAGTAAGTGGTTAGCCAGCATGCACAGGTTTCTGCCACTGCTCCTTTTTTAAAGTACCACAGAGTTATTTTTAGCAGTAGAATGTGCAAAACGTGTTTAAGAGAAATAGACTGGAAAATGCGACATGCATAACCCATCTTTGTGGGTGGATGAGGTTTCTCTGTCAGGGTTGCTCTGCGTGGTTTCATTTGCATCCTATTGCTGAGTACTCTGCTCTTTTGAATTACAGATGTGTTTTGTGGCTTAGAAACCCTATCCAAGCATATCACTACATGACTAGAAAATATATTTAAATGATCTAACGCACACTAGTGTTGTTGTTATAATCAATTTTGAGAAGAAATAATTCCTAATGTTTTGATTCAGTATTTGTACTTTGTATTTATCAACCTTAGAGTAAAAGCAGACTGAGAAGGAAATGTTTAACGTGATCTTAATATAACTTTCTATTTTGCGGGAGCAGGGAATAAACAAGTATTTCCTAGTTATTTTAAAGGATGAGCAGTGTGCTTCCAGGTAGGACTGGGGAGGGGGACCTCTGATCTGTATTTTTTGGCTTCTCCTATCCTTAGTCCTGCCACATGGGACAAGTCTTTTGATTTATGTGTTGCTTCTCTTAGCTTTTGAAATGAGCATAGTGATTCTGAATTTCTTGTTCAAGCACTTAAACATCTTTGGATGAAAAGCATTTCCTA
Source organism: Tragopan temminckii (assembly GCA_028571105.1). Lineage (NCBI taxonomy): Eukaryota > Metazoa > Chordata > Aves > Galliformes > Phasianidae > Tragopan > Tragopan temminckii. The sequence continues at coordinate 11,348,651 of JAOWBP010003659.1, read as the reverse complement.
ATGGTGTAGTAAATCTCACATGTTTTGCTTCTGCCATCTGCCCATTTGCTGGCCTACTTACTCTAAGGGAAGGAATCATGCTCCACCCTGAAGTGTTTTTCTTTTCTCATTAGTGTACTCAAAATATCGAGTGTGGGTGATGCACGAATAATTGGTGGTTGAATAACTTGATATTTAAGCAAGTAGTGTCTCTGAGAAGTACACATCACTTTGGTTTGGGAGAGTGCAAGGAAGGCTATGTTTCTCCAGTCATACGATGGAGATAGTTGAGAAGAAAAAACCTTTTTTTTTTTTGTGTATAGCACTCTTCAGTTCCTCTGTTCTTTTAGCCAGAAAGGGATAACTTGACTTATTGCTTCCCTCACCATTACGTGGTTGTACGTAACATTCTTCTCTCTAAATTGGAAAAGTACAGATTTGATGAGTAGACAGTTCAATAGATCAGGAACTGGTTGCAAGATCATATGCAGAGGATGTTGGCCAACAGCCCAATGTCTGGATGGAGACCAGTGATGACTGGTGCTCCCTCAGGGGTCTGTACTGAGATTGTTACTCTTTAATAATTTTCATCAGTGACATCAGCAGTAGGATTAAACGTACCCTCACCACGATTACAGATGACACCAAGCTGTGTGGTGCGATGGTTGTGTCTGAGAGACAGAATGCCATCCAGAAAGACCAAGACAGCTGTAAGCAGAGGGTCCAGGAGTTTCTTATGAGGTTCAGCAAAGACATGTGAAATGTTCTTGCACCTGGGTTGTAGCAAACCCCATTACAGGTACAAGCTGGAGAATTAAGGAATAGAACTGGTGAATGGCAAACTGAACGTGAGCCACAAATGTGTCTTCGCAACTCAGAAAGTCAACTGTATCCTGGGCTGCAGTGAAAGAAGAGTGGCCAGCAGGGTGACGGAGGTGATCCTGACCCTCTACGCTGCACTAGTGAGACCTCACCTGGAGTACTGCATCCAGGTGTGGAGTCCTCAGTACAGGAGAGATGTGGACCTATGGGGAGTGTGTCCAGAGGAGGGCCACAAAAAATGACCCAAGGGATGGAACACCTTCTCTATGAGGGCCACCTGAGAGAGCTGGGGCCATTCATCCTGGAGAAGAGAAGGCTCCAGGGAGACCTGAGAGCAGCCTTTCAATATCTAAAGAGGAGCTATAAGAAAGAAGGGTACAGACACTTTATCTGGCTCTGTGGCGATAGGAAAAGGGGAAATGGTTTCAAACTAAAAGAGGAGAAGTCTAGCTTAGATATAAGAAGTTTTTTTTTACAGTGAGGGTGGTGATGTGCTGGAACAGGATGTCCTCGGAGTTGGTGGATGCCCCATTCCTGGAGACATTCAAGTTAAGTCTGAACTGGGCTCTGAGCTGTAGGTATCCCTGGTCATTGCAGGGGAATTGGACTATATGGCCTTTATGGGTCCCCTCCATCTCAAAAGCTGTGAAAAAAATCACTCTAGAAAAGAGAATGCCATAGGAAATGGGAGGTATGCCACGTCTCTGTAAACTTTGTTTGTGTCTGATATCGTCCCATGACTGCAACAACAGATGAAGTGCCTTGGTTTCGCACGTGCTGGGTTTTTGTCAGTTGTATATTAGGGATGTTAGGAACCACCACTCACGTTTCCTTCAAAAGGGATCAAGAAGAAATATCTATTTTATTAGCTTTTTAGCTTATGTAGCATTCTTGGTGTCTGGTTTGTTAACTGATGCAAATATTAAAACAAGTATGTATTCTACCACATATAAAGTCTCATATAGTTGTATGAACTCTGTTGCATATCTGCAAATACAACTTTTAGTATGGAACTGCTAAAAGCATTAGTGTTTAAGTTCAGTATTACCACAGATGCTGTAGAGAAAAGAGGAATAATTTAAACTTTTTGTGTGCAGGATAATTCAGATTATTTGAGCCTCCATTATCCTGAACTTAATTTACAAAAACAAACCTATTAGCAATGTTGAAACCATCCCTGATTACCAGAAATCCTGATTGTCTAAATATGTTCATTGATCCCAATGACTTTGAGAAAATCAAATTTATAACGCTTATGGAAATTAGACACCTAACATTTGGACTAATTCCTTGTGACATCTTGAGGTCTTCATCACAGAAAGTGTTCAAGGTGTTGATAGAAACAATGGTAATCAGCATATATAGTACTTAGGAGCAAGACTGATTTTGAATGTGGAAGTTGACAAGGCTATCTGAAAACCTGAAGACTTCAGTAGGATGGGCAGCAGGACATTTTGAAGGCTGACACTGAGCCATTATCAGCTGTTAACATTAATGGACAAGCAATATTTTCATTATCTAGTCCTATTCAGACCCTACCTTACCCTTGGTACAGATAGGCATCTGAAAAACAGAAGAGAAACATCTGTGAAGGAGGACAAAATTCTCCAAAAGCTTCAAATCATAAATGACTTTCCATACAGAATAATTTATCATATGCTTGTACGGATCTAGTTTTTTTTCCCCAGCATTTTATTAGTTTTTGAATGCTTTAAATACCTTTCCCTGTATCTTGTGGGGAGATATTTAGGACTTTCCACAAAGCCAGTATCTCCACTTGAGTGCTTGTAAGACCTTTTAAAAGTGCAGGCTATGTAATTTTGGCATAATACTTCATTGCTCGCTGTCTGGTGTCCTGTTTTCTATTTCTACTTCTTTCATGAGAATAAGGATGATACTCAGAAGGATAGGCATGAGGCAAATGAAATGAGAGGTTCATTTTCTTAGAGTCATTTGTAAAATAACCACTTTGAGACGATTTACAGTTTACATAGTGTTGCGAATATTGGTATGAATTTCTCTCTGCTTCTGCAGGTGCTGGTTTACAGAGACAAATATAACCTCCAATTCCCAGCACACTGATCTGTCTAAACACAATTTGACATGCGTTGCTATTAGCTTAGCACCTTATCAAATAATGTGCCCTGATAGAGATAAAAGGTTTTACAACCTTGCCGCCTTTGTTTCTGTGTGTGTTCACCCACAGAGACAGCTCTGCAGCAGCTAATAATTAACACAAAAGACAAAGACAAATCTATATGGCTCAGTGTTGGAGGCTCCAATGTGCATGTTAAGCAGTTGAGGAAGTGAAATCTACAGCAAGAGGGTCTGGAATGGGGTCTTGAATTGAGTCTTTAAAATGAATTGACGGTCTTTGTAAAGACTCATTTTTACATGATGGAGCGGATGTCAAATTGTTGTCTGGAAATCAGCACAGTTCTGTGTGTCAGAGCATTTACTCAAATCTTCAGAGAAGCTCTTGCTGCTCTGTTAGCAGTAACCCTGTGTCACTTTTTATGCCAAGTGTAAGCAAAGTATCCGAGAATGGGATTAAGCGTGCTGAAAAAATCAGCCAGGGAGATAATTTGAAGTATTTGCTGAATTGGAGCTTTGCATTCTTCCTTACTAACTTATTTAAGTTTTGGGTCTTTGTAAACATACATGTACATGGCTTTGTGTGTGTGTGTGGGGGGGGAGGGAACAAAGCCCAAAGCCATGCTGACTTTCTCTGTTTTATCTCCATTATCACTTCAGAGGCTGATGAGGCCTCTCAGTTATTATTTTCTGGATTCATTTAGTGTCTTTAGTCTACCTAGCATATAAAACATGATCTTAGCCAGTTGGCTACAGAAAATGGGAGTTGTTCTGTTCTATGTGGATAGGTGGCCTAGCATTATACAGGACTTTGAAACCATTTAGACACTCACCTTCCCTCATAAGCTAGACAAGTTCTTCAAAAGAAAATAATGTTACTTTTCAATTCTTTTGGCCATATTTTATTATCTGAAAAAGTCTGCAATCCTAGTTAATTGAGAGCAGCAAGCTGTATAGTAGTTATAAGGACTTGGTCAAATTCCTAATCTCGTGTATATGCTTTTTTTTTTTTTTAATGTAAATCATTATGTCTGACTTCTAGAGATTTGTCAATCTAAACACGAATAAGTATTGTAGAGCATTTTCAAAACTGCATACTTGTGAGTGTTTTTAAAATTCTCTGATGAGCCATTTATGCCTTAAAGCATGTGAATGTCTTTACAGTTTCAGTCAACACTGAAAAAATTTGTTCTGAGGTTGTGTGAATTCTGAACCATGTTATTCATATTTCTATTTTTGAAATGTAAAAAAGTGATCCTTAGTTGAGTTGGAAAGTGTCTGCAACACCTAAGTGAAAGTATTTAGTATCAAGATAAATATTGAAAAATACAGCATCTATCTAACAAAATGAATAGAAGATACTTCAACTCAGTATCATTTGCATCATGCCTGACTTTGAATTCATCGCACTATCAAAACAATAAAATGAAGCTGGAAGGTCCAGAACTAAAGCTCCAAACATCAATGGAAACAAGTACTGTAAGAGGAAACAATGACACTTTTAGGCACTAGCATATCCATGGAATGGATATTTCACTTTGAAACATTGTACAGCATTGCTGATCCCAACAGTCAAGATTTATATAATTTCAACTTTAATGTGATTATTTAAGAGGATACTATGGAATTTTGATACCTAGTTCTCACTGTGTTTCAGTAAGACTGGAAGTCCTTTGCAAGTCTTATTGGTGGTTTATCTCTTGAAATTTTTCTTTTAATTAATTAATTTTAATTTTTTCTTTTAAACAATCTTGGTAAGGTAAATGTGCATGCTGTCTCTTTGCTCTCTGACACATCTTTCCAAGGGGATATTTTTGGCTTGGCATTTAGTGTCTTATACTTACTTAGGCTGGTCAGAGCTGTATCGTGTTATGTTCTGGACTCTCTGGTACTACTGCCAATTAACTTTAATTCCATGGACCAGCAAGCACTGTTCCAAGCAGGTTTCATGTGCTATGTAAAAGTGTAACAGTGCAGCATAAAACTATTATCCTCTGTGGGACTGCTAAATGTGTGATGAAAGCAGGTTGTGTTAATGTGTACTTCCTGATTATCCTGTCCCTGGAGACACTCAAGGTTAAGGTCAGACTGGACCAGGTTCTGAGTAACCTGATCTAGCTACACATCACTGTTTATTGCAGAGGAGTTGAACCAGATGACTTTTAAGGGTCACTTTGAAGTCAAACAATTCTATGATTATATCTTTGTGTGGTTTTTTTTTTTTTTTTTTTTTTTGTGGGTCTGTTATGTGATAACTATGTTGGTACAGCAGTTTTCAAGCCTTGGAAGTTTACCATGTCATCAATGGCAGTAGTCCCTGTTTATCAGCAGAGCTAGACAAAATGGTGGAAAATATTTCATTCTTAGCTAGATCTTTGTATCCTTCAGATATAAATTTTTTTTGTCATCTGTTTGCATTCTAAATCACAGAATAAGACTAAAAAAAAAATTAAAAAAAAAAATTGCCAAATAACCAAACCTGCATATTAACCTTGCCTGAGTTGAAAAGAAAAATGGCAGAAATCTGTATAGTCATATGTAGCTGCTTCCCTTTGTGACTTGTGTTCACCAACTATTTTCTCTGTCTTCTCCCGTATTAAACTTGCTGAGATGGCCTTCTCTAGAATGCTGTTGTTGCTGTTTTATTGTTTAGATAAACCTGAATTTTCAGCCTCTTTGGCACTGCATGTTTTGCTCCTGCATTTCACTGGTGGTCAACTTTCCTCTTCTGGTCTCACAGTTCCTGGAAATTATGCATTCTTAAACAGCACCTCACTTACTTTCTGCTTCCTGAAAATCTCTCCTATTTTTTACTAGTAACATTTTCTTTTAGTTTCTTATGCCATGCTTTGCATTACAATAACCAAATTATTTGTGTAGATATGTTAGTAAAACACTGTGCAGTGAAATCCAAAACAAAGTAGTGTATAACAGGAGGTGAAGTGTAGCATAGAAAGTCATCTTACAGTTCCAAGATGCAATGAAAAGCAATAGTAAGAAGGAATTTAAAGGCTTCTTGGGAAAAATCTCACAAGTGTAGGATCTCTGGGGACTGAAGCTGGAATTCATGACCGAAGATGTAGTTACAAAATGATCTTAACAGGGAAAGCCCTCAGTAAAGCAGTAGTGAAATCACAAAGCATCCCAGATTCTACACTTTCTTTCGATAGGCTAATGTCTTTCCTGCAGAATCTGCAGAGATTGTGTGTCTTCGCAAATCCCTGCAGCTTACTGTTGCCTTTAAGTGAAAACTGTGAAGACAACAATGTGGTGTGAGTGAAAGAAGTACTATGATACAGAAAGTTGTAATGTTGTAATGAGTTGGTGAATTTAGATGGCCATACAAATTCCCTGGCTGCTCTCAGTGTTGATCTTTGGATCATTTCAAACCACACGTTGGTTTGGTGGTGTCTGATACTTTGCCAGTTAGTTGAGGTATCAAACTGAATGGCATGAATATGGTCCCTGTGACTATATTCCTGACCCAGTAACCATGTACAACTAGCTAAGCTGCTGTCATTGAAGGAGCTCGGTTTTCAGTACGCGTAGAGTAAAGGGACAGAGTAAGAGTTAAAAGAGCTTGATTCTACATACTCTGAAGTCAGTGATAAAATGTTCTCCTTGATGTTTCGGTTCAGACTCAATGAAGGTATGTTGCTATACTTCTTTTTAAGAAAAGTATCATTGCTGAGTGCAACAGTGAGAAGGAAGGATCATCTCACCATAAGGCCAAACCACAAGCTAGTCTGTGCTATTCTTCTTCAAGAACGTTGCAGCAGAGTAAGGGAAGAAGATGGAGAATGGGAAGGGCCCTGATGAGGAAAATGAAGACAGTAAGAGGCATCTTGCAAGGCGGTGACAAAAACTTACTTCCCTCTCAGTCCAAAGAGGAGTTAGAGAATCTGCCCTAGGTGCTTCCGCGGGGAAGAGTGTAATGTACTGCTTTTACCCTGTGTTGAACGAAAGTGGTTTTTTGTGGTAGTGCCTTCTGTTGTCAATGAATACAATGTTACTGAACCTGTTGGAGAGACAAATCTGTACCTATGTGGGTCCTACTCACAGAAGGAGAGAGAAGAATAAGATGGCTGAAGTCTAATTGGTCTGGTTCTGAATCCCATTAGAGAACTGATATGTTGACAAGCTATTGCTCTGTGACTTCTCTATGTAGTTGGTTGTTTCACTTGAACTACTACAATTTTCTAAGCTGCGCAAATAATGAATACAGTTTCTGAAGCCTGAGCTGATATTTTCAGATATTTCTAAAAAGAAAGTATATAAACTAAAATTCCTTTTAAGTAATTTCATTAATATTCATTATAAAATACATTAAACACCTACTTTTTATTAATAGAATTGTTTGAATATTTTCTGTTAGCTGGTGAAAGACTGAGATTTACCATTTGTGCTATGACCAACCTGAGAACCTGCTCATCTCACTTTCTGATTTACAGTTTACAGAAAGGACAGATTAGTCACTGAGCTGTGATTTATCCTGTCGCTGACCCTGCTCTGGCAACTTAGCTTTGTTTCAAGGCTTTTTATTTTGTATGTGAGACTTTTTGAGAAGGCTTTTTGACAAGGTATAGTATTGGTTTCTTATAACTCGAATAGCTTTCTTATAACTCAGATAGTTTTCTCCCCTAGTTTTGTGTTGTGGAGCAAGCTGTGCATTGGAAACACATAGAGCCTAGATGATTAATAATATTAATCTATTAATTTGCCTTGCAACAGCTTATAACTTGTGTGCATGTGTTGGAACACTTGTGCTAGGCACTGTGCATCTTTAAGAAAAGAATAACTCTGGTATTTCATTACACACTGAGGCCATAGGTAAATGTGAGACAAGAAAAATGCAAGATGATGTAGATACGATAATGGCTAGCGTAATAAAATATTTAGAGAATACTCTAGCCTTGAGGCTAGCAAATAATAAAAATAAAACCAGAGTCTTATTACCCTAGGAACAGAATTTAAAAAACAAACAAACAACAAAAAAACAAAAAAACAAAAAAACAAAACAAAACAAAAAAAGCTGAGGAAATAGTAGTATCTCTTCCCTGTAGTCTTTCATGGTAAGTAGAAATGAGGACTGATACAGAGGAATGTTGTGTGAGCATGAAATGTGTCTGGACCAACAGCCAGTCCAAATGCAGATGGGACTGTTTTAAACTCTTTAGGTTTTTCGGGGACTTTGAAAACATACAATTGGAGAATTATGTGATTTCCTAACTCAGGGAACCAAGGAAGAAAAGGATCTAAAGATCTGTTACAGCTTTCCTTATTCTTAGTCACTCTTTCGTTTTTCTGTGATGAGCTGTTATAGCTTTTATCAAGTGAGCTTTCAAATGCCCTGGTGATAGCCTGAAAATTGATCTTTTCAGTATTTTAACACTAACTGTGATCATTTAGTATGCAAGCAGAGGTAAAACAACAACTAATGGTAGCACTAACTTACAGACATTCTGGCTAGGTTTTAAATACTGTTACATTCAGAAAGGAAGCTTTTGATAAAATTATGAGACATGGTCTCTGTACAAATTTCTTTTTTTTTTTTTATTTCAGATCAAACTAATTCATTCCTATGAATTCCTCTCCCTTTACTGTCTTGAAGTGTCACGGATCTCGTTTTGTGACCATTTACATAATTATCTAAACGGGTAACTCTTTGTCATCCATCATACTTTCCCCTCAGGACCTCTGGTTTCTGCCTGCAATCTTTTGAAGTCCAGCCCATGATTTCTAAGGGTGTAGGTATTGGCTTGATTTACTTCAAAGAGACACACTACTGACTATCACATTAGCCTGTCAGTTGGCCTCCAGCAGATGCGGTGATTGTGAATAGAATTGAGTAGCTGTACAATGCATCTGTTTTTCTCACTTTTTTCCTTTTTCTTTACTTTCTTTTTTCTCTCTCTCTTTTTCTTTCTTTCTTTCTTTTTTTTAATAATCCTGAGCAATGGCAAAATAATTAAAGATGAAGGTGAAACAATATTATTCAAATTACCCACTCACTCCCTGTGCTGTTTGGAAAGGAGTGAAGAGTCAGGAGCAAAGTGGAGCCTGGGGAAAAAGGAGGTAGGGTGAGGGAAAACTGTTTTGTTTTGGTTTGTTTGCCTTTGTCACTGTCTGACAATATTCATATTTCAATTGGTAATAATTAAATTAGTTTTCCATAGGCCATCTGTTTTGCCCATTATGCCAACAGATGCATGATCTTTCTTTGACTCCGTAACTATATGTTTATTTACAAGCTTATAGTATCATCTATGGCTTTAAACAGAGCGTTTACAGAGAGCTACAAAATGTCAAAATATTTTTTGTTATTCACTGTTTTGAAGCCCTAAAAGTAGGTGGAAATGTGACAGAATTGTAACTGAGTTGCTTTCATAGGGTTTCAGTGGTTTGAAATAGCAAGAGTTGTACAATTGCGTTGTTCCTTTTCCTGCTAAACTAAAACTTCACCGACACTTTACAAGTAAAGTTTTGTTTGTTTTCTATGCAGTAATAGAGATTCAGAGGCCAAAGCAGTGTTTTTTAAACTGTTAATTATCTTGTATGCGTAATTTGTATAAAATTGATACTGTTAGTGTCATTTGTGCGATGCATTTACATTTTTTGCTGTATTGAACTTACTACTTTTTATTTTAAATAAGGTTTAAAGATATATAAAGACACATATTTAACTGTGAAGAAATATCTCTGAGAAAACATTTATTTACACTTTTTAGCATGAGAGATAATGGCCATAATTTGAACTAAGGGAGGCTCAGTTTGCATGTTAGGAAAAACTTATTCTCAGAAACGGTAGTAGTGAATTGGAACAGTCTTCCCAGGCAGGTGGTGGTGACACCACTGCCTCTGGGGGTGTTCAAGAAACATGGAGATGTGGCAGAGGAACATGGATTTGTAAGCATGATGGGAATGGATTGATAGTAGAGCTAGATGATCTAAGAGGTTTTTCTAACCTTAAAGATATGATTCTATGATTTTTGATAAAGTTAGCTGAGGAGGAGAAATTTCTTGGTAGAGACTTTCTCAGTATGGTTTCTGGGATGATGCTCTGGTTGCATCTTTTCCTAGTAATCATCTCTGTTTTTAATTTCCACATGAAAATTATAGATATACAGATGTGAGCTCCTTTAAGCATGATAAGGTTGAATATTAAGTATGAGCAAATTGTAGTAAAGTTTGCTTTGAGAAGTAAAGAGGAGTTGCTAGTGGAAAGCATGAGATTTTGGAGCTGTTCAGGTTTAAGAGTAAACATAGAAACATTTAAGGGACTATGCACTAGGTACTGAGATATAGAGGAACAACGTGGGGAAAATAGTTGCAGTAGCCAACAAAAGGTATTATCAGAAGACTTTCCTTAGCAATTACAAATATCCAGATTCTTTAGTTAACATAATAATTGTAAATGGAGATTACCAAGGCACCCGGATTATTAGCTCACCTAAAACTACTTTAGTTTGCAGATAATCTATTGACAGTATCCTGGGCTGCATCAAAAGAGATGGCAGAAGGGAGAGGGAGGGGATCCTCCTTCTCTACTCTACCCTTGTAAGGCCCCATCTGGAGTACTGTGTCCAAGCCTGGGACTTGTAGTAAAGGAAGGGTGCAGATCTGTTGAAGTAGATCCAGAGGAGTGTCATGAAGATTCTCAGAGGTTTGGAATACCTCTCCTACAAAGAAAGGTTGAGGGAGTTGGTCTTGTTTAGCTTGGAGAAGAGAAGGCACTGGGGAGACTTCACTAGGGCCTTCCAGTAGTTGAAGGACGTTTACAAGCAGGAGGGAGACTAACTTTTTGCAAGGTCTGATAGTGATAGGACAAGGCAGAATGGCTTTAAATGGGAAGAGGGGAGAATTTGGTTAGCTGTTAGGAGATTGCTTACTACAAAGGGTGATGAGGTGCTGAAACAGACCACCCGAGAGTTTGTGAATGCCCCATCCCTGGAGGCATTCAAATACAGATGGGATAAGGCCCTGGGCAACCTGATCTAGTGGGTGATAACTCTGCTCATGGCAGGGTTGGAACTAGATGACTTTTAAGGTTCTCTCCAACTTGAGACACTTTATGATTCTATGAAATGCTTTCTCCTACACTGCAGTTTAATTGATTCCAATCTCATGCACAGTCTTCTGCACAAATGAGTTATGCAATAAAGTTCTGTAACTGACAAATAGAACTAAAAGAGAAATGAGAAATTAAGAATTCAGACTCATGGAAACCCTTGTGTGTCTCATTTCAGATATCAGGTCTAACCATAAAACGCTCCAATTAATACTGAATGCTGCGTATTATTTGATTACAATTCAGAAAACTTTTTTTAGTAGCTCTCAGCAGGATAGCTTGATTTAAATCACCAATTTTAATCATGATTTAAGTCAGCAGGCAGGAAACCTGTATTTAAATAATTAATTTTAATTTGTTCTTAATTATTCTCCTAAAGAAAGTTCCAGTCCTGTTGTTGAGTATAAACAATGCTGATCTGCAACCAAATACGTTCTGATAATATTTGGTAGTATATCCTTCTAAGGGAGGGTATATTAGAAACATATTTAAGTATATGTTTATTCATACTAGTTTTTACATTTTATGAATGATAAACAATGTGTAGTGAATTACCTGGACTCAGCATGCACCGGTATAGTTGAGCATTGTCCACCCACTTGACCAGTGGAATTGGTCACTCAAATCCATCTGTAGATGTCCAGGCAACTTTGAGTGATTTTCACTATGTCTTGAAAGCTTTAGAATTACCAGATTTTGTCATCATCTGTATTATTTATTTATTTTTCCACAGATAGCAGGAGAACACTATCACTCTGTTTTCAGCACTGAACATCATTTATAGTGGATAGAAAATTAATAAGTAAAGTCAAAACATTGCATAGATACAACTTAAAAATGATTAAAACTGATATATGAAAGAGAAATAGAATCAGGCACTCCAAGAAAACAGGTTTTCAGAAGGACAAAGCAAGGCAAAACAATGATTCCTTCAACAAATCAGCTCTTCTTTGTAGCTGTGTTCCTCATGGCAGTGGCTGAATGGACATATCAAAAGAGTCTTTAAGGATTAATTACACCATATTTGATCAATGACCTAGGAACTAAATACTTCTGTAAGTAAGCTTCAGCACAATTGCATCTAAAAAGTCTGGTTAAAATAAATGTTTTGTGGAATACATAGTGATTACATTTTAATGAGGAAAGAATACACTCTCTACAAAGTCTGTAATTAGGTATTTATCTCATCTGTAATTAGAGATTTCAAAATATCCATCACTTTAGAAAATTTTTAGATAAAATTTGCTATGCTTATTTAGTAGTCACTTCTGGATTAGCAATCGCTAATACAAGGAAATAGAGGTAGAATATTAAACTGTGTTTTATTGTAGCTTAAGTAAGTGTTTTGTTCAGGATTTATTTCAAGAAAAGCAGAGGGTAGAACCTGCTATGGGCAGATAAAATGTATTAGCATCTAGGCTCAGCTGTGATATCCATGGTGAAATATTTTATGCTTTTTAGATGGCACTGGAAAAAATACTTTATTACTGAGTTTGGCTTGCTAATAGAATAAGAGCTGATTTCCTTCTAGAGGCTGGGTTCTGATGGGGATGCCACCACTGGGATGGTGCCCAGGTGACTTTACTGTGCCACTTCCCTACAGCAATGCACACAGGAGAAATTCCTTCTCCCAGAAGCGAGTGATGGCAATAGGGCTTGCTGCTGTCATCGACAGTTTCTGCACCCACTTGGAACAATCTTCCATTTTGGGAGCATCTTATTTGTCTGAAATCTTTATTGGCTGAAACAAATTTGGAACAATTCAAATGATCCCTTCCTAACTCAGTCTTATCCTGGTATTAGCTGCTGAACAGGACTGCTTGGGGTTCTTTTGCTAAGCTGTGCAGTTTGACAGTGAGGAATCTCTCACCAGGTTACTGGGATTTACCATCACAACAGGGAATGCTTTTGCCATAACAGTGCAGTGGAAAATAAAAAAAATCATTCTCATCCTGTATGTGGGCAGCTTTGTGAGAGAGCAGTTCAACTGGTGCTGGTTTCAACGGCCTTATGATGCAGGAAGAAAGAGAAATCTGCATTCTCTGCAGTAAGACCCTGGGAGTGATCTTGGCTGTCAGGCTGGATGAAAATTCATGAGTCTGTGCTGTCACCATGTGAGGCAGCATAATAGAATATGGTCTCATTCGTATAAATTTCTGTTTTCTTCCCCTGCCACTTGTCTTTTTACCTATTAAACAGGGTTAAGGGGCCTCTTGTCACTGTTATTAATAGAAAGAATCTACATCAAGGAGGTTTTTGCCCTTCTATTCCTTGGAAAGTTTATCTCAATGCTCAAATTAGAAGTGAAGATGAAAGCTGAAAAAAAATAGAGATGGAGGAAAGGGGAGTTACTTAGCAGATCTTCAGGAAAGAAAACCTGAGGAAGATTAGACATGTAGTCGGATAGCAAGGGAGAGAAGGGTTTCCAAACGCACATTAAAAAAAAAAAAAAAAGGAATCTGGATTTAAACAGATGGGTGGCCTCACCATGGAGCATGTTAAAATAGGATACAGCGTAAGTTCTCCTCTAATGAACTTAGGTGTTAGGTTTTTATCAATATCATCTACTAAATGATTCCTATTACTGTAGGGATTCATTCTTCAGGCTTCCCAGCTCAGGGAACTGAACTTATCCTTCAGGAGGATTACTGCTAGCTGCTATAGACCTAATCAACATAAGCCTTCAGCCCAGCAGGCAGGTGTCACAGTAGCAGTTCGTTTACAAGGTAAGCATGTGCAAGATGTGAGAAGTTCAGAATTAGTAATGCAAGTCTTCTGTCATTTTTATCATTGGACCCTGCAGGGAGGATCTGATTAAATGGATATTCAACTCTTTGCATTAATGTGCACCCAATTTTAATTTGCATATAATTAACAGCACAAAAAGTATAATTTTATTATTTGGTGTTGGAAAGCAGATCTCTGGTGACAAGCTGCACACGGTTGCTTAAGTGTGATTATTTGCTGTTTCTTCCTTGTTTATTCTGCTTCCTCAAGCATATTAATATTGGCACCTATTTTTTTTTAAAGCATAAAATAGGACATCCAGGTTATCTCTTGTATTAAGTTTGCTTCATGTATTGCTTAGTCTGGTAGGTCCTTTATCTATGAATTATCTAAGAATAACGTAAGTTCAAATGTAGTAATGCTCAGATACACTATATAAATAGGTTGCAATGCCTCCTATTTAATTCCATGGAAAATACAACAGACACAAAGAGCACAGTAACACCAATTGATAGAGTAAATTCTTAGCTACAAAGCACTATTTTTCAACACAGTCACTGCCACTTGCTATGCATTTTCACCAGCAGTGAACAAGAGCCTGCATGCTGTGCTCATAAAAATCCGTACCAGTGGAAGCAATCCACTGTCAGCACTGCTGAAGCACAGCACCCACTGCCTCACCATGCTCACGTCCACTGTTTGATCTCTAGAAACGTTCAGCAAGTGTTGATGAATGTCAGTGTGTGCCATTTTTTTCCTCGTGAGGGAATTAAGTTCTACGCATTTGCTTCACATGCACTTCCATGTCAGATGCCATTCTTTCAGACTGCCCCTCTGCTGTCATCTGTCACATGGCAACAACATGTAATGGGATATTGGTAGGAAAATTCAATCTCTACCATACTACCAACAACCTCCTCTGCTGTGGTCCAGCATCATAAAATAATAATTTTCAGAGCAACCCTTGCAGTTTTGCTGAGGCATGTAGAGGCAACATAGAGGCACATAGTGCCAATTTCAGTATAGATGTCTCATTCAGAACTCAGATGTTCTCTTTACGTTTTCTGGTATCCTTTTGGGATGCGCCTGAGAGTAAATCTGCTCACGTCTCTGCACCTTTGTTTCCCTTCTTGCTGCTGCCTAGCCAGTCAATTTAGGCACTGTACCATCATAGAATAAGCAAACAGTTCCACTGATGTGCTCAGTGGCTTTATGGTTTTTGTTGAGCGTAAATTGACTTTGTAATCATTAAAAAAAAAAGAAGTTTCTTACTATGTTTTTTTAATAATAAGTACCATTTGAATCTGTGTTAAATATATGTTGCTCTAAACAAGAGGTAAGATAGCTTAGGAATCTTGAATTTGAGTATTTCATTTACATCC
>JAOWBP010003659.1:11285360-11308896 GCA_028571105.1 Tragopan temminckii | reverse complement strand
CAAGACCTCTCAAAGATGACAGTTCAGCAATCACCTCTGCCAGCTCCCTCAGCACCAGTGAATGCATCCCATCGGGTCCCATGGATTTGTGAACACTGGTGTTGCCTAGACACTCTCGGACTACCTCTTCCCTGACTAAAGGGAAGTCTTCCATTCCCCAGACCCTTTCACTAATGTCCAGGGTCTTGGATTCCCGAGGGGGAGCTTTTTCACTGAAGACAGAAGGAAAGAAGGCATTCAGTATCTCCACCTTCTCAGCATCCCCCGTTACCAGAACACCCCCATCACTTACACATTCTCCCTAGTCTTCCTTTTACTGTTGACATACTTGAAAAAGCCTTTTTTATTATCCTTTATCACCTTCGCCAGATTCAATTCCAGGTGGGCTTTAGCCTTCCTCATCACATCCCTGCAGGCCCTGACAACATTTCTATATTCTTCCCAAGTGGTCAGACCCTTTTTTCACATTTCATGGGCCTTCTTCTTTCCTTTGAGTTTGTGCACGAGCTTTTGTTTATTTGCTTTTTTTTCTGTTCTCATAATTTCACGTTTTGGAAAGAACATAATATTAGCTATTTCTGAAAAATATGTTCTAAGAATCCTTCCTTGAGAATGCCCCCTTCCTGGAAGCATTCAAGGCCAGGCTGGATGAGGCTTTGAGCAACCTGGTCTAGAGAGAGATGTCCCTGCCTATAGCAGGAGGTTGGAACTAGGTGATCTTAAAGATCCCTTCCAACCCAAACCATTCTATAATTCTATGATTCTATGATTCTGGTGAAAAGGCTATGCAGACAAGTTGCGTAGAATTATTATTTCCTGTGGAACATTGATCCCATAGATTACAACAGATTCTATGATTCTATGACAGATGGGGAAGAAAAGAATAACAAAGTAAGAGATTGTAAAAAAGCAGTCATAATAAGTTATTCTTTGCAGAACTGCTATACTTAGTGCAAATCAAGGCAGGGGTCAGGATAACTTTTTTTAGAGGACAGTGCATTTCTACAGAAGGTGTGTTTTGGCACAGCTGAAAATCTAATTGCATGAAGAAATCTCTGAGAAACAACGTGAAAATATTAAGCAAATGAAAAATAAGCCATGCAAATGTAGTATATCAGGGAATTTAAGAAGCGGAATAATTCTCATTTTGTTGGATTATTTTTTAACTTTTTTTTCCTTCAAAACTGACTTAGATAAGAAGAATAAAGGGTTAAATAAAAGGACAGCATTGTAGATAAAAAAGAACATCTACTTGTGAATAAAATATTTCTGATCAATCCACAACATAATTGAAGGCTTCAGCTGAGCTAGCTATTACACTGCACCAACTGATTTAATTTGACCAAAAAACTAGAAAACCCTCTGATCATCCAGCTGTTTAATTGACTTAAGGAGTGGAAATAGCCTGTTTCTCCTTCCATTTGGTTTTCCTTCTTTGTTTCTGGAAAGAATGTTGCAGATCAGTGGAAGCAAAGGTATGTTACTTTGCAGTGTTTATTTTTTACAAGTGGAGGCTATGTTTGTGAAGAGGGCAATGTGTGACTTAAATGTAACAACATCCACTTTAATAAAATATCTAGAATACTATTAGACTTTTGCTAGTATCTTCATGAAGTTTATGTGTAAAACTGAAAAGTTCAGTGAGGACAAGTAAATCTTAATATCCCATGACAACAAAAGTTTTCCTGTTACTACAGATAGGTTTTCTGATGAGTTGAGGTGAAAGAAACATGATTCTGATGTTTAGTGTGTGTATGTATGTAGCATATAGGTGTGTATGTACATCTATTTTTCCATACTATATGAACATATATATAAGATAGAAACTGAACACTCATAAGAAAAAAAAAAAACAACAAAACAAAAGAGGAACCATACAGGATCATAGAATCATCTGGGTTAGAAAAGACCTTCAAGATCAAGTCCAGCTGTCATTCTGACCTGCCAAGTCCCATTATTAGACTGTGTGCAAAACTTCTGGGCCATAGTGCCACAGCCTTTTGGACTGTCAGTCAGGTGTAGACCATTAGCATTAGATGCACAAAAGGGAAAAAAACTAAATCGCTCTTGAGAGGAAAGTGGCTGGGCAAATTCAGAGCAGTGCTGAAGAGATGCAGCTTTTTGGTAGGGAGAAGAATTGGAGGAGCTGCCCCATTTTAAATGC
Source organism: Tragopan temminckii (assembly GCA_028571105.1). NCBI lineage: Eukaryota > Metazoa > Chordata > Aves > Galliformes > Phasianidae > Tragopan > Tragopan temminckii. Next base: position 11,306,732 of record JAOWBP010003659.1, on the reverse strand, counting down.
TGTGTTCTCTTAGGTGATAGGTAGAACTGTCTTATGGTTGCATTGCATTCTCCTTCCCTAATGTTTTCTTTTTGCACTGCTATAGTAATTTGTCTCTGACAATATCCTCTAAGCCAGAAGGACCAGCGAGAGACCAGGTCAAGGATATGAGAAATAGACTGTTTCATTGAGAGAGGAAAGGATAAGTCAGCTGAAAAGACCTCAGCATTTAGTGTACAGAGATGTTGCAAAGGAAAGTGATGCAGCAGTTAAGCACTTGGTGGTGTTTCATGTAGCAGCAGGGATGCAGCCTCTGTTGTCCTGAACAGATTCCTCCAGGACTTACTTAATGGCTTGTTGGCATTTTCTAAAGTAAACTCTCCTTGTGAAGAAAACTTCTTTTGAGAAAGATTTCAAAAACAATCCAAGTTCACAGCATGTTTGGTACAAGACATACAAAAGACTGAGGTACCTAGGGCCTTTGTCTCAGTCTTTACTGGTAAGCGTGATGTTTAGGAACCCTAGAGATTCCTGACACCAGTGGGAAAGGCTGGAGAAAGGAACACTTTTCCTTAATGGTGGAGGATTAGATTAGGGAACTTTAAAATAAACTGGACTTAAACAATTCCATGGAACTAGATAGGATACAACCGTATGTGCTGAGGAAGCTGACCAATGGCATTGCAAAGCCACATTCAACTGTTTTTGGAAGATCATAGCAATTACAGTGGTTGCTGAGAACTGAATGGAAGAAGATGTCACTGTCTTGAGAAGGGGATGGTTGGACTAGGCAACATCCATCCTCAAATGTGCCATGCTTGTATGAAATTGAGTCTTTCCAGTAAGTGAATGAAACTGCTTCTACCACATTACTAACTGAACTCAGTACTCTATTTGGGAGATGCATGACAATAAGCAGTTACTCGAAGAATATGACTCCTGCTGACAAGGACACACAAGCTCCTTGTTCAAAAGCCTGTCTACAGGACTCCTTTTTAGATTCCAAAGAGATGAGATGCTCTGTGGCTGATTCTGCACTTGATAAAATCGGTGCTCAAATTTCCACTGGGAATAGGATGTAACTGGTGAGCGCAGGCAGGGCTACAGTATCATAAATATAGATGTTGTCCTCTCAGGACTGCCTCAGGGACCAGGGCATTTAGAGCAAAAAATCTGTTTGCTTCTTGCCCTCTGTTGCCCCCTGAAAACTCCTTGGCTCTGTTGATCTTTGGGGGGGCCGATGCTAAAACTGCAGTGGAAATGCCACAGATAACAAATGCTATCATGGAAAAAACAGAAGGTTGTTCCAAATTCCTATTTTCTTCTGGTGACTCACTTGAATATGTAGGGTAACTTTGTGCTCTCTGTCAGATATTCTGCTTGCAACACTTTGTGTTCATGTTGGCAAAACAACCAACCTTGCTGGGTTGTTGAAGGGATTTCTGACTCACAGCTGTCTGACTCATTTAAATTGCAAGTTAAAGTTGCATGGTTTCTTATGGATGTTTGTGGATTTCCATGCAACACATTCTGGCTTCTGCATGATGGTATATGAGAATGAAGAACTGCTGAGATTACTGAATATTTTTGTATGGTTAGGCTTTGCTAAGCCAACTGATGCACATTTCTTCATCTTGTATTTTACCTCATGCTCTAAGTAGTTTATAGTCTCTCTAGCTAGAAGGTATAAGGAGACTTTTTCAGGGAGTTAAAAAGTAAAAATTAAAAATATCAGCTAAACCACTTTTTTTTCCTCTGATTATGACAGGATTTTGTTGATGTTCATGTTTTATTTTTCACCTGTACAGGAGATTACTATGAACAAATTCACTTTTAGGTCTTCGTGTGTGATTAGAATCATTTGTACTAGCTCATTTTTTTTCTCTCCCCTTGTTTAATTGTGGAATAATAATGGCATCATTTTCATATTTCCAGGACATAAAGTTGATACTATATATTTTTTTAAACAAGACAGCACTTTACATTTATTAGCTGACTTTTGTATTTTTTTCTGATACCACTGTTACTGTAGAAAGGAAAGTAATCTATTCTTGAATAGCTGTCAGAAAGGATCTTATTGCCAACTTTCTCTAGGCAGGAATCCTTATAGCCGAGACATCACATTCATACTCAGATCTTTTTTACTATTCCTAATGAGAATGAATGTTTGTATTTCTGTTCTTAGTCAGTTTGCTCATCCTTAATTTATTTATGAAGAAGCAGGACTGAATGTTCTGCAGCGTCTGTGAAATATTAACAATTTCTTCCCAATTACATCACTACTAAATAGCAGGCAGGATTTCTTGTAGAGAGATCTGGGAAGCACTGATAAAGAGAAAAGTTTTTAGAAGTTACAGTTTTAACAAAATCATTCTTTACATGCAGACTGCTTTAGTATTCATTATTATACTAGCTTTATTGTCACAGAAACTCTATAACTGTATGTTCTTGCATTACGTAGCTGTCTCCTAACCTCCCTTGAGTATACTAAGAGATGTCTGGGTAAGTCAGAAATGAATGGTAGGAGTGCAGAGAGGCACTGAGAAGTTCCATTTGGCTGCAGGCTTCAGAATAGTTCACCAACTAAATTTTCTCTTTGACAGAAAGGGGTCAGGTTGTTACCATGCAATCTCACAGTGGCCACGATGGTGCTACCCTAGGAGTGCAGAAAATCAGTGGTGACAGCTTCCAGTTTTGGGTACAGTCTGCTGCTGCTCGTTTCATTCACTGCTCAACAATGAAAGAAACCTGCAGCAGTTCTTCTGCTAGGATTAAATTGCTTTTTTCTGTGCATCAGTTCTTGTGCTTGATTTAGTTTTCAAGGGACCCAGCAAGCTGCTATTTCCCTCTTATAACTGCCCATTCCCTTCGTGCTTTCAGAGGGAGGAAAGTGACAAGCCAGGGGTGGTTTCTTTTCCCATTGTGAGTTCTTGTGATGGAGACAGTCTCTGTGCAGAAATTGAAGGGACACTTTTGTTGACTGCAGGTCAGTTAGCCAAGCTCCAGGCTACAAAAGATAACAAATAGATCCCAATGTATTTAAGAAACAAACATGCTCTGGGAGATGTACTAATACTGGTGGACTATGTTGCTGTATAAAATCTATTTCTGTGCTGCTAACCTAAAGGCTGCATTTAGGCAGGTGGGTAACAGAAACAATAGAAATAAAGACACATGGAACTTAATTTTTCTGTAAAACCTAAAGCTGTACAACTTTCAGAAACAAACCCTCAGAAAATCAGATCCCTCTGGGTGATGACTTGTGTATAATTGTAGGCAGTGATACAGACAAATGCTTTTTTAATATTTAAAAGAAAATATTTCAGTGAACAGAATCAAGAGATGAATTTTTTTTGTTGCTATTTATTTCTTTGTTTTCTTCAGGCCAAGACATTGAAACACCCAGGTTGTCTCTGAGAAGTAAAAACTTTCTAAGTTTTAGACTCTTTGCAGACTGGTACTGGAAACATGAGCGTGTGGATTAATTTACTATTATGTAGAGAACCTTGGATAGTGAAAGCACATCAGGTTTGCCTTTTTAGACTGTTCATTGTTTCTATGTGAAAACACACTGGAAAGGACAGTAAGGCTTTGGTACAGATTTTATTCTTTAAAAATAGAAAATAAAGAGAAAAGAGAATACATGTTTCTGTAGTTGGGGCTACAAGTTGGAAATAGCAGTAGAAGAGAAAGATATGCTTGTTATTCATTCAGTTAACTGCACAGCTGGCTTGGGGTGAGGATACTGTAAGGGAAAAATAAATACATAAAGCAAGCAAACAGTCCTAGAGGTTGCCAAATGAAATGTATCTGCTTGACATTGAATAGTGTTAATTCAGTAGTGAAAAAAAAAAAAAAAAGGTCAGGCTTAATCTCAAGCACAGAACATAAGTTTGTTAACTCATGTTCAAGAATTATGACCTTGGACTGGAACAGGCAGACAGAATTGCTACGCAATTAATGAAAAGCCTGTCTTATGAGAAGAGACTGGAAAGAGATTTCTCATTAAACTTAGGAAAACGAAGCTGAGTGGGATCTGAGTGCTGTCTATGAATACATCACAGAGCAGGAGAAGTAGGCAAAATGGAGGAAAAAGAGATGAGCTTTTAAATCTTGAAACGACAGACACAAGAACAAATGGATATTAACTGGTCATGAATAAATTTCAGGTTGGAAATTAGAAGAAGGTTCCTTGCCATTAGAGGAGTCAGACTTTGGAATAGCCTTTAATTAGGATAGTAGGGACAAGAAATTACCAACTAGATTATATTAGATGTTGCGCTGCTGATAGCGCAGAACTGAAATCAATCAATAAGGGGGTCCATTTTAAGTTCGCATCTGTAAATTCTTTCCTGTGAAGATAAATATAACCTAATCTCCCTCTCAAAAAGCAAAAGCAAAAATCGAGGCAACAATTTTGTACATAGTGCAAATAGTATTTTGAGGTAAACAATTGTGTTCCATTATTATACTGCTGACATCTCACTACAGCTAGATTTGTGGAAAAGTACATGGAAAAGAATTTGGTGTAGGGGAAGAAAATAGCTTTGCTTTGGGCCAAACAAATTGTTCATTAAAAAATTGTAAAGCCTGCATATTTTAGCTCAGCCAAAACTCAAATAAGAAAATGTAATAATAAATATCTCCAAGCTGTAGAGTACTGAGGGTGTGGTGGAGGAAAGAAGAGAATTAGTTCATTTAGCAGTAACTTGGGGGTAATATTAAAAGACATAATGTTACCTTGCCATTCTGTTTTCTCCAGCCTTTTCTAATATTCCTTTCATAGCACATGCAGCAAAATGTAAAGTATTTGAGGTGAATCAGAGAGCAGACAGACTGGTCTTAGAGATGGGAGTAGTACTTAAAAATTATCTTCTTGTGAGTGTGTCTTTTACATCTAAATCGATGCTATGCTATTCTGAATGAGCAGTTCTGTTATACTTTGGCTTATGAGAACTAACAGGAAAGCTGAAGAAAAAAAGTTTATATGATGCCATCAAAACTAGTTAATGCTTCTATTTTAAACATTGATTCTGCTTATCTAATATAAAGACTGCTTATCTAATATAAACACCTAGTAGTAGGTGTTTGGGGAAGGATGGATTTGAAAAGCATAAATAAACATCTATCCTGTTTTTCAGCACTTACTGTAAGATCAGCCTAGTTTGAACACAAGCTTAGATCTCCTTCGATGCAGCTAGGCTACAAAGGCCCTCGATCTCTGTCTTCAGACCTTCTAATATTAGCACAAAGCTGTCATCAAAAGAGTTGTGCATCACAACTGAGGAGTTCAGAAAACTACTTCTGATCACCACCTTATTACTGCTTTTCAATTGAGACAGCATTTCCAACCATAGGAGTAGTGACTTCTGTTCTGGAGAGCTAAAGCCTACAAGCTTACAAGATGATATCACCGCCCGGTACCTCTTGGAAGTGAGTTAAGGAAAGGAAACTTTTATGCAGTTGGACTCCAGTCTCAGCTGGAGGAGGATTTATCAGGTGCTGCCTCTCAGCTGAGAATGGCTTTGAATGATTGTGCCTTTGCCAACTCTGTTTTCTATGCACAAATAAGTAGCACAGAGGATAGGAAGTGTGTATTTTGTCCATGTCTGGGCATATTGGAACCCAGTCCCCAAAAATAAATTCAGTTGCAACAATGTAAGAAAACGTGTTGATACTCAGGGCACGAGATCTTTCTAGTTGTAGACAATAACACTGCAACCTAGAGAAGCATTTCTGCTGGAAATCTTCCATGTGGCAATACAATTGTGTGATAAATGTTTAGCATTTAATAGCACTAATGACCTTGATAGAAGGTAGTTTTAGGGATTAATGAACACCTGAGGTTAATGGAATCAGCTCCATCCAACCAGTCATTAATTCTGAGCCAATGCCCCAAACTTTGATCATTAGTGCTGAAAATCAAAATCAATTTTGCATGGTTTGGGGCAACTTTTGACCAGAAATGTCAACAATACAGGCTCTTAGTTTTGAATATGACCTTCCTTCCTCCAAGATTTCTCTTTTTCTTCCTTGCATTTACCCATAATAGTTAAGTAACGTTTTAAGGCAAAATGAAATTGCAAAATTTCTGTGTGCTGTGTTTTGAAGTGCCTAGTTTATGAAATCATGAGGTGTGTTGATAATAGAAGCATAACAGCTTTTCACATGAAGTGCTTCCAGGTTTCAGAGTCTTACAAATAGCAGTTCTTAATGATTTTGAAAGTATTTTCTGAACACTTTGGACTTTGTGTTTGAATTTAATAAAGTTTGAGTTTAACATACTATTAAAAATGTTGGTTTTGTGCATACCCTGTGCCTGTATGTATATACAGGGTGATTAAGGAGCTGTGTCCACAAACACTTGAGCTAATGGCTGTTTTAGATGCAAGTTCTGATTTTTCAGGAACTTCAGAGATGCTACGTGGACTTTCAGAAATTTTCCAGTAACTTCAGGTGTTCCATTGCAGGCCACTAACACCGTACTGCACACAGACTCCTCTTTCAGGTGAATACAAAAAATAATGTAGTATACACTGTAATGAAGTATACTACTCTTCACATTTTATAAAAAAGCAGCCTGGGTATGTGATGATGTGCACATCAATAATCTCCTGGATTGTATGGACTGGATACTCTCCCATCTATGTTTGAATGTCACGTATAATATTAAACAAAGCACTCCATTTTGATGATGATGATGCTGACCTGATTTATACATGTATTTATATCTATATTTGTATATATCTGTACAGTCGAAATACAAGAAAATATTCTCAAGAATGAACAGCTCAAAAAAAAAAAAAAAAAAAAAAGACATGGCATTACTAAATGGCATTACTATAAAAGAAAACAACAAGTCACTTTAAATAATGATTTTTTGCTACTGTATAATGAATTTTTACTTACCTATCTATTTTTTTATTAAAAGACTAGGGGTGGAGTTTAGACTGTTGAAGACAATGGCAGAATATCCTGTCTCTTTCGTAGGATCAAAATTAAGTGTGAAAAAAATCTTCATTGGTTAAAACAAACAAAGAAACAGCCCCCTACCAAATTCTACCAGATTTATAAAAGAAGACCACAGTAAATGAACTCACTTGAAAAATATTTAAAACGAAACCCAGACTAAAATATCTAGCAATTTCAGTTTGAAGGTATACTTTTTATAATATTCCAAGAGTTTTTGAAAAATTTGTCTTATGGAATACTGTTGTGCCTGACTTAAATCACCAGTTTGCTTGACAAACTCAAAATTTTAACTAATTTCCTCTGAATTTTATCTTAGGCATGAATCTTGATTGATAACAGAGCTCTCTATTTCCGCCCAGTGTAACAACTTGACATTTCAACTGAATTTTATTTTTGCTCAGTTTTGCAGGAGAAGTAGTTAAACAGTTACTGAAGTGCGGTGACACCACTCTTGTCTGTGGTACTGTGTGTAAATTTTTAAACAGTTTTTGATTGTGGGAAATAACAGACTCACAACCACAGGAAAGCATCCCCTATGCAACTCTGTGGAGTTTTATTAAAGTTATTTTTTATAACCCCGTTAGTCTTCATAGATGTTTCTCCGTGGGATTTTCTTTATAGCTTAAAGTATCACTGAAAATCTTATTCTAATAACCGATGCTACTTTGCAGTGAGATGCTGGGGGGTGAGATGTTTAGTGTGGAGAGCAATGTCCTGGTGGGCTGGGAGGTAGCAGCTTGTGCCAGAGCCCCATAAACAATGCACTAACGAGCACCAGATAATGGCTGCAGCTCCTAAATAATTTCTTTCCCTGCAATCGAGCTGAAACTTTGAAAATATGGTAGTTAAAAAAAAATAAATTGTCTTTCTGGAGAAAAACAAATATTTTTCCGTTTGATCTACGAGCCCTTTTTAATAACATTTTATGGGATCACATGGAGGAGAAAACAAAATAAATCCCGCAAACGCAGAGATCGATAGCGGTGGGCGGGGTCTGCGCACACCCGGCTGCTTGGCATGCACAGGGCGTCCGGCTGGGCGGGCACTGCGGGGTGCTGGCAGCAGGGGGTGACAGCTGTGACTGATGGGCGCGGGTGCCACAGCCCTTCTGGGCAGCAGCTGCTTGGCGACGAGAAACAGGCAAAACAATCAATGCCTTTGGTTTTGGGAGACGTGTAACATGGTCCCTCTGCTGCGGGCATTTTTCCACCCCAGGAGCTATGAGGACGCTTCCCTGCACTTATCGCTGTCAAACGCTTCTGAATGAAATGGCTCCACCCTATGAAACAAAGATGGACTCTGTCCAGCTGCAGTCTGAGCTGTGTTTCATTCCCCTTATCAGGTTTCCCTGATTAAATTGGACTCAGGGCAACCTCATCCTCCCTGCAGTGTTCCCCCAGCTGCCCCAGCTTTGGCCATGTCCCCATGCACAGGTATACGTGAGGAGGAACCCATCCATCACCTCAACCCAAAACAAAGGCTGAGCTGCAGAGTGGCGACTGCACGTTTCATGTTTAATCCACTGATTGCACTTGATTTATTTGTCAAATCCTTTGGTGCAGCAGAGAGAAAACCCAGGCAGTGCTCGGTGGTGAACGTGCTGTTAGTGGCGGATTTGGAGCTGGAAGTGGGTGTTTGCAGCAGAAAAAGGGCTTTAAAAAGGGGGGCTTTCTGGGGAGTGCAGGGAGGGAGAGGGCGGGGGAATTGCTCAGCTCTTGTACCCTGCCCTACAAATAAACCAGGGCGGTTGGTGGCAGCGATTCACTGCAGAGAGCTGATGGGAGAAAGGGAGAGCAAGGATCTAAGGAGAGAAATATATTTTGCCATGCGTGCACGCACACGCACAGACAATCACATGGTTTTCCATCAGCCAAGCCTCTAGTGTGACAGAGGGAGGGAGAACAGTCACATGCATCAGCCTCATAAAATCTGCAAAAGCCCTGTTCTCAATTCAGCCATCGGCAGCTCCCAGACCTCAAGCAGAGAATTACAACGAAATTCTATTTGCAGGCTGACATCCCTAATGCTGCCGTGTCCTTATGTTTACTTCGGTTAACTGTCAGCCCTTATAAAGTGCGCTGTGCCACAGCCGTTGCGGTGGGAAAGAAAACCCTCAGAGAAGCTGCTTGGGGGGAGATTTTTGAGAAGAACATAAATAGAAGAAGCAGAGGAAGGGATTAAAAAAAAAAGGAAGGAAAAAAATCTCCTTGTGTATTTGCACAATGTGAGATTCAAAACAGAAATTGTTCAAGCCTTGCTTTCAGTGCATTTCTTGGTTTTAGCCTCCATCGATAAAATATTTAACAGCCATCTTAGCACTCAGCATAGCAATAACCAGAGAACATCCATGCTCTCAGCTTCTGCTGAGGCAGACTTCCAGTGACATGAAGTTTCCTTTCCCCACCTCAGATATGATGTGCCGTCTAGCCTAGCTTGAGCTTTAATGTGAATTCTTTAGGAAGAAGAAAAAAGGCCCCATTACAGCATGTCGAGTTAGTGAGACACACACATTGCTTTCTGGAAATTGCAGATTGAAGTAAGCCACCAGCATCACTACACTTATTGGCCAAGTATCTCTATTTTTCCACTTCTAAAAGTACATATAACCCAAATGTTACTTAATTTTATTATTATTATTATTTTTCTTTCACTGGGAGTCCATGTTTAGGATAGAATTTCATTTTTTGCAAGCAGACATCAAACCGAAGACTGTCTCTTCTCCAAGGAGCGTGCTTTCTAAATAACAAATGTTGGTGAAAAGAATTGATGTGGGAGCTCTGGCACAGAGAGATAAGTGCCAAAGATCACCCCTGTTATTCTGTGCTCTCTGGTCAGGAACAGGAATAAGGAGTAGCTGCAGTCCAGCCTGTGTGTTAATACTATTAATTATAAAATCACTGGATTTTTTTTTTTTTTTTCAGGTAGGAAGTCAGGAAAACATTAATTACAAATTTACTTGTTAGATCACCTTTCCTTGTATGGCAGTTCATAAAGAAATACAGTTCATTTATTGGCCATGATAGGAGTTGGGGATCTGGTGTATTTTGTTTTTTTTTCCCCTTTCTTTTGAAATTACCAAATGTTGGCAGTCCCAGCTCTGAATGAGCAGTGTCTTTTCAACATGTTCGAAGGACTGACTCTCTCATTTTAAAAGAGAGAGACTATATCAGTTCTCGAGATTTTTGTTAGAGCAGTTATGGTCTTTGGTGGTTTCTTCTCCACGCAAGCTGCCAGAATCAGGAAATTGCACCATCTATTCAGTTGCTGTTATTCAATAAGTAAGTATGCCTTACTCTTTTGGATATTCAATTTGAGATTTGGTGAGGCTCAGAAACTGCCAGTCAAGTACCAGGGCTCCAAGGCCCCTTATTGGGAAGTGTTACAGTATGAACTTTGTCTGCATAGATTTTGTTACAGGTTGGAGTTTGGATGATGAACAGATGGCTGAAGCTACAGCCAAGAGCTAGGCTTTTTATTTAATATTCTCATATTTTGTTTTTATGTTGCTATTCACCGCCTATAGCATCTATAGGATCAGCTTTTCAGAGTGAATTTTCTTACACCAAGTTATCAGTATTGCTTACCTCTTTTTCTGTTGATTTACCAAATTTCTAAGGACTAATCCATAGCTACTGTGGCCAGAGAAGTCAGTGGAGGAGGCATTTAGGAAGTTGCCTGGCTTCCTGTGAAAGAAAATATTTACTAAGCTAAAGGCTGCTTTGAATCAAGATGAAGGTCAAGTTCTTTATTTTCTTACTTTCTGAGGTGTTGACCTCCTTTACAGATCCTTTCTGCCACCTCTGCTATTGCTAGCACTGTAGATGCTTAAGGCTGAATGAGAACGTGTATTCAATTTCCCTAATAACTGTATTAATTTATTGAAAAGGTGAAGGGAAGTGGCAATAATAATACGTGTTGTGTAACATGGGCCCACATCTGTCAGCATTTGCTAAGCACAACCAAGACCTATTATACAGGTAAGGTTATCTAAATGTAGTGTAAAATAGGTTTTTGTCTTGACTTACAAGCATGGAAATCTTAACCACACTGAAAACATCACAGTGATTAAATTCAGGTCTTTACTTTATTGATTGTCACCATAGGGATTTCCTAGAAGTTATATTTTTTTATGCAATCCATGTTGGTAAACAGGTTTACAGTTTGCTCTTAGCTCTTTTTAGTGTGAGTTCTTTTGGTGCTGATATGTTGAGGAAATCAGCTGCCAAAAACAGCATCCAAATGCTTGTACGGTGACATGGTAGAAGTAATGCACAATATGCACAAAATCTATGATTTCATATGAATCATAGATTGTTGATTGCCTGTGTGAACATACTCTGAAGGCTGATGACCTCATGTTTGTTGCAGATGACTTGTAAAGTGTATTTAGTGAGAGGTAGTCTCCAGTTTCTTAACTGAATTCTTGTTTTCAGTTCTTGCATGAATATAGCTAAGCTATTGCAATGAATACTTTAACTTACTGTCAGAAATGTTTTGATTATTTTGCAGTTATGAATGTTCTACTGTGTTTTCTAGGCAAATGAATACAGTTAGTAACATTACAATGATAAGGCATTTACTGTTTACCAAAAAACATTTAGCCCTGCTGTCTCTGGGGATTTATTTGGAATATCTGTATTTTCACAGCTGCAAAATACAGGTGGCATGGATTGCTGTTGAGTGAGTATGACATGTTTTTCAAAGGCAGAAAAATGAAGTCAACAGTCACACGACTAATTGACAATCATTAGTGAGTTGATCTTTTGCACCAATTGTTGGTTTAAGGATTGAAAAATCTATCATTATCCCTGACAGCAAAAATTAGCTTGGTGAGATTCCAGCTCTCAGTTGACTAATTAACTTCTTTAATGCTGATAGACTTCCACCAGGTTCACCTAGGAAATACAGCCACGGTAAAAATCCTCAGATATTGATTCATTTGAATGTAGTCTTTTGTGGGGAACTACAGTGTCAGGAGGTACATGAACAGTCTATCAGCAATGAAGGTATTAAATGCAAGAAAGTACTCTCTTGGCTGCCTTAGAGAAGAGGGTAGGCATGCCCAAACTTAAAATATCTTACCTGAGTTTGTAAAACTGAATTTTAGAATTGGGAGCTTCCAGAGTGTTCTTGTAGCTCCAATAGTTGAAAATTAACTTGCAATCTTGTCCTATGTGATTACTTTTGAAAATAAGGTTTTAAATTCTGTACAGCAAAGTTAGTAATGAAAAAATACTATAACTAATAGAGGTATTTTTGAATAGTCAGTAATAATAAAAACAACTTTTCAAGATGGTATGATTATTTCCATGTTTCTTCAAATTGCTGTGACCAATTGACTGGTATTTTATAGCAAGAATGTATAGGTCTTTTGGGCAAAATCTGACATTTACTCTCTTAGCGGAGACAGATCTAGCATAAAAGGCATGTTAATAATGGTAAACAGCAAAATGTTAGATAAAAGACATGGTATGACAGGCAATATGAAGATATAAGGTTGATCCATTTAATTCAGATTTTTCTTTTCCTTCGTTTAGCTATATGATTTACTAAGCTGAAGCTGAAATAATGATGTACATTTGGTTATTATTAAGTTAAATAGCACTCTGATGTCCTTCATATCATTTGGGCGCTCACATAGCTTTGTGTTCTAACTTATTACTATTCCAATTTTCTCTGACATCCTGAGGAGTTACTATCATTAGTTTTATCTTTAATTTGACCACATCTGGGTATTCAGCAGGGAGATGAAATTAATAATGTGCAAGTTTTTGAACAATCTTTGGCATAACACTTTCACATAACTCATCAGTTTCTCACAATATATTTTTAAGTACGTCTGTTCACTGGAATTATTGGTATCCAAGAGTGTTCAAATATGCTGGTATCAACATTCAGTGGTGATTAACTGAAAATACTTAATTGTCAGCAAAATATAACTTGCTTGCCTTTATATGTTAAGAGAGACCTGTGCCAGACTTGCTTCAATATTTTAATTTTCTTATGATTTTCCCCCCAAATTCAAAAACAAACAAACAAATGCATGTGTGATAATTCAGATCTCAGGATCCATGATTTACCTTGTTTTTATTGGTCAGAATTTGAAAGTGTTGCACGTCAGAGTCACTTGGATTGCGCAGTAAGCCAGAAATACTCCATGTTCGGGTAGACAGAGTGTGCTCCACCTCTGAGCCTGTGGTAGCTTTCAGTGAGAGAAGGGGATTTCCCTTAAAGGACTTTCAGTGATGAATTGTTTCTGAGAAAGTTTGTTTGTTGTTTGAGTTACACAGAATCTTAATGAAAAATACTGTTCAGATACAATTTACCAAGATTAGGCAAAGGGTGAAGAGCTGGAAGGATTCGGACCCATTGCACAGCCACTCTGTGCAGATCAGGCTCCACATGTCTCTGTTGTGACATCACAACATGTAACAGTGGAGAGGGACAGACCTGGTCTCCCTATAGCCTCTGTACTGTCTGCAAACTAAAGAATTCAGTCTGAAATCTAGTGTAAGTTTTTCAGGAATAAGAATTGGCAAGATAGTGCATTTATTGTTAAATACATTGTTCTTTTCTGAACTGGAGTATAAAGGGCTGAAGGAATCTAGTCTGTGTGCAACATGGATAGGACCTGTAGGAGCTGATCTAGTCTGCTTAGATTCATCACTAACAGGCTGCTCTCTTACTAACAAGTCCTTTGTCTCAGAATAACACAAAAGGCTTTTGTCCCCTCAATTTTTGAAGCTCAATGATTTGCGCGCATGTTTTGTGATTGCAGTTATCCTCACCAAATAAGTGCATTTTGCTGGCAGTTAGTTCTCACTATTCATCCTGCTGCTCTCAGTGTTTTAATTTCATAACGTAGTTGATTTATTTAATTTGAATTTTCCTTTTATAAGCTCTGGTAAGAACCAAGGCTGGTGTTAGATCCCACTTCTGTAATTTAGCTGAAACTCAGATCAGGCCTTTAGTAGTTAGGTATACCCTTAATTTGCTACATAATAAGCATCAGTAAGTCACATACTCCAATGCCAATCACATACCAAAGGCTTTTCAGGGAAACAAAGCATGTCATAAGTCCCTGAGACAATTACAGATGCTACAATTCAACTCGCTCCAGCAATGGGGGTTCTGCGCTCTGGCCTTGGGTTTATCACTAACTCACCACATCAAGTTTTGTACGTATACCTGAAATGTCATTGTAAGATCTCTCTTACAAGGGACTGTAAGATTTTTCAAATCTCTTACCATTTTATTTGCAGTTCTTGTAAATTTCCCAATGGTAAAACAAGATTTAAAGGATTTACTTCATAAGAAATCTAGTTATTTAATGCCTTGCAAAATTCTGAGCACTTAAATTTTGCTGTACTTTACATGCCATTATTTGACTGGAATATATGAAGGAGCACAATGTGTCTGTTGATAGTTATTCATGCAGTACCAATCACTTCCTCTCCAATCTTTCCTTCCCTTCCCCCAATTAATTAATATCTTTCTGTGTTCTATTTTAAAATTACCTAATTACCTGTAAACAAAAGGAAGCATGCCTCTTTTTTTTTTTAATGGTGCAGTTTAATTTTTACTAATCTTATTAAATAATAATATTAATAAGACTTAACAGTTTTCATACAAAGAGAGTACACTATAGAAAACATGAATGCATTTAACTGGTGTAAAACAGCTTGAGCTTTTTTCATTTCCACTGTGTATTATGTATTTTTAAAAGAAGAAAATGAGACACAAGAGAATTATTTTTAACTTCATTGCTTATGGATTATTAATTCCTTATGACTGGAGTTATTTACATACTGAATTGTTAGGCAAAGAGCAATTAGGAAGGCACAGCATTCTCAGATTTTGAGCAGTCAAAATAATGGTCTGTTGCTGCTTTTTTTTTTTTTTTTTTAAGAGAGAAAGAAGTAGAAAAAATGGGCTTATTTGGTTTGATAGTCACATTTCCATCAGTTTTCCCATGCGGATACATACACTTTGACATGTATTCTTGTAAAGCCAGTATTGTAACGACTCGATATGCTCTGCTTTTATATCTGCCTCTTGACCTGCCTGTCATATTTTAGCAGTTTTGTGCTTTAACTACGTACTGAATATTTCCTTTTGGGCCACCATCATCTCACATTCAACACCTTAAATTCAATTGCCTTCCTGTGGCTCTATTCCTCTTTCAGTCCCTCAGAATTTTGTTCTGCTGTAACCCTCTCCTGCTCATTCTTTCAGCCCTTCATTGACTGCCTGTTTATTTTTTTCTGTAAGATTCTGCTCAATTTGTTACTTTCCAGGTTCTCACATATCTGACTCCTAGCTGCTTTTCTGCTGTGTTTTTCTTTCTTACTCTGTTCTGAACTTTCCTCATGCAACTGTTTCTCGTATTCCTTTACCCGTCTCCTTCCTGTTCATATCCCTTGGCTGTATCTGTCTATAGAGGTTTACCTTTCTCAGATTTTTTCCCAGGCTTGGGCACTCTTTAGGGGCAGGAGAGAAGTGTATAGAATTGTTCTGAAATGCTTTTTGTCATAGTTCTTCATTTCTATGGCTAGAAGAAATTGCAGTTTTGTTTTGGAGAAATGTATTTGTACAATATATACCTCAGGTCAAAGAGACTTTCAGGGAAAACTGCAGGCTCCTGGGCACAGGTGAATACGGGTGAGGTGATAAACACATCTGTAGGCAGGGATGTACTGGCTGCTAAATAATCTTCCAGGGCAGATAAAGACTTTACTTGATGACAGAGGGGAACAGTTAGAGAGACCACAGGGCTGAATTTAGCTTCATTAGGTGTAGCGGAATACGTTGCTTCAGTGAAATGTTTTAATGGGAGGAGAACTGAAACCTTCCAAACTCATCTTTGGTAAATGCAGGAAAAAATGACCTTTTCCTCACACTGTTAGAGCTAGGTTTGTCTTCACTCATATGTTAAAATTGCAACTTCCACCATCAGTCTATCTTTCATGTCCTTCCTGACACAGACTGTCTTTTTTTCCCCCTCATCCCTAGTTTTGCGAATGCAGAAAATTTTCTCTCAGGAACTGAAGCCAATGTAAAGTAATGTTGTTACCGCTTAGCAGTAGAGCAGAAAAGAAGAGAAAGGCCAGATCTTTATTCCTCAGTCTTCAAGCCAAGTTATAAATGTGCTGAGACATTTATGACACAGTAATATTATAGTATTTCATATAATATGAGAGTATCTTGAGATCTCTGATAGAAAGATTTCATAAGCTATTTAAGAGTTGATCTAAATTGCAAGAGGAAGGATACAGGCTCACAGGTTATTCTGTTCTTAATTCAAGATGGATTAGGGTTATGATAATGAATATCTAAGGAATTAAACAGAATTTGTCACTTGTTGCAAAGTTTTAACCAGATTGGAAATCCATCATTGCTTTTTCATGAATGAATCTTGATCTCTGATTGAGACCTCAAGGTTATTACAGTATTCATAAAAATGCCTCTTGCCACTACTAACATATTGTTCTAATAATATCAAAGCAGGTTCAGTCCTGATAGTTTAACAGGAGTTGAGAGTGCGCCTAACAGAGGCTTTTAAGATCACATGGGTTTGCTTTAAGGGGTTAATTTTGCCCCACCCTTCCAACTAGTTACTGTCATGCATGACTATTCTGCTCTTCCCTGCAGTGTGTAATAAGCAGATGGAATGGTCAGCAAGTCAAAATGTGAAACATTGGAAAGGTCATAATCCTACAGGATGCTGCTGTCTTTCTCATCTGTCTTACAATTAGGACAACTTGCTCTTGTAGCAAGAGTCATAATGAGGACTATAATGAATACAACTTACATCTATTCCTCTCAGCCAGCAGCTGAAGACAAAGTACAGGTGAATTAGTACTAATGAGGGACCAGGCAAGGCATCTTTTATTTACATGAGCAAATTTTTCTCATTATATGGTCACACTTATACTGGAAATCATTGAAGACAGAAAGGATTGCGGCTCACTCAAAGATTCTTTTGATCATAAACTATTTGAAGTTGAAAAAAGCATGTTAAAGTTGCTTTTGTTTTGGTGGTTTTTTTTTTGTTTTGTTTTGTTTTTTTGTTTTTTGTTTTTGTAAATTGATCTGTGACAGGATTTCAGCTCAGGAGACTCAGGTCCTGGCCGTGGTATTTATGTAGATTTTAATGCAACTTATTTCAAGACTACTGGTGCTCGTGGTAGACTAAGGATTTGAAACCTGTGTCTGTACATCTTCAGAGTTCTTTTTGGTATTACAAAGCCTTTGCTGTGGGAATTGCTCTATTACTGGAAGTCTGTGAGTGGCAAAGGTGGATCATGTCTCTGCCAGCACAGGACAGTAGCAGGTTATTAGAGGTCAGAAAGTATGCACATAAGGTGAATTGCTTCAACCACTCACTCTTAAAGGAGTTGGAAATGCAAGTGTGGAAAAAAGCAAAACATGTTTTGGCCATAATACCAGGACTGAAATATTTATAGGAATCAGGTGTAATGAGAAATTAGATTAATTCACATGAAGCACTATTGCCATAGGTACAGCAGTGTCCTCTGGCAGGCTCAGCTGGGCACACCAGCTGCAGGCCTGTGGATAGGTCCCTGTAGCCTACAGCTACAAATAGGGCTGCTGGAGATGATATTCCAAGATATTATGTTGGTAAAGCTGCATTGCTGTCCTCTTCTTTTGCCTTGTAATTTATAGAAAAATACAGAAAACAGGCTTCTGTTTGCTCAAGCAGTGCTACCAAAGTAATCTATTTGTGAAACAGAGCAAGGTTTCTGTCTTTCACGCACTGGTACACAGGACCAACTGTGGAAAGGTGCCTTTTCTTTGGAGCAGAAGGGAGAATGGAAGTAATGAAGTATGTTCTAATCCAAGTCTCTGTTCTTTATTTTATTTCATTATCTTGACTGTCATTTAAGCCATAGTTTCACTAGGTTTGAATGATTTGTACCTGAGTTCCATCTCTGCAAATCCCGATGTCCAGTAAATCTGTCAATCGATGCAATAACCTCATGACTTTCCTGGCAATGACTGAAGGTCACGCTTACCATTTTGGTAATCAACTTAGAACTGGGTAAACAGAAGAGCATAAACATGCGATGTTTGTTTTTGAAGGCCATGTGCTATTAATAGTATTGCAATCAGGATTAAAGTAGCAGCTACCAACACCCACCGAAATTAATAATCACTGCCTATTGCAACATAGGAGCAGTTACTATGCCAAAGGTACTTAAGAAACTATGAGGGATTAGACAACTGTAATGATTTTTCCATGGTTATGTAGCCGGTCAGAGGCAGAGCCAGATATGCAACAAGTCTCACAGTTTCCTGGTTGTCTCCATTCTGAATTATACCATACAAAAGTTGGAGACTTTTTCATAGTTTGCATGGCCTCAATAATTTTAATGACATCGTCATTAACAGAAAAGTGAAATTATGAATTCAACTGTAACATGTGAACCATGGAGATTAGTGCACAATGAACACTCATAGAGATGTAAGAAAATAAACAGAAAAGACATTGGAAAGCTAATACTTCTGGTAAAGGAAATGCTAGTATTCACACTGTAAACTTTACATGTAGTTCAGTGCTGGCTGGCAGGTTTTTATACATGCCTCTTCAGCAAAGCACCTTGGGAATTAGCCGTAGTTGCTTGTGAGGCTGATTCTGTGCTTAGAAGCTGTAGCGGTGGAGTGCTAGAACTTCATGATGAAGAACCAGATAAATATGGCAAATAGACAAAAGTCAAGTGTATTTTGTTCTGATTCCTCATCAGAGCTTTATGCAGTAATAGCATGGAAAGTTTCTGTGAGTGTATTTTCATTAGAGGTGCAGAATGAAATGAGTAATGTATATGAATTCTAAAAATGTTTTGAGAACATTTTACTTTTGATGAAGGGGAAAATCTTCAGGAACTTATGCAGATCTACTTTTATTGTTGTGTCATACAGTGCATATATTTGACTGTGAAGTTTTATAGGAGGAGGAATGATGGAGAAGATACAATAAATCTCTACTACATTATATTTGCACTTTTTACTAAAGCTGTGGTAGACCAGAATTTATTCTTTGTCTTTTTCTCCCACAGCTTACAAGCTGAATGTCTTTGATTCCATGCAAATCCTTTGCACTGTCATCTAAAATCAGGATGTGTTTCCTACAGAACATCTAATGGTCAATGGAAGGAATCTTTCCATTGACTTCAGGCTGCTTTGTATCAGCTGTAACTCAGTAGTACAAGCAGTACAAACAGACGAATGAGTGTATTTGCATATCTCCTTTACCCTCTGAAATGGTGGGTGGTTGAATTTTTATGACTTTTGACTCTTATGAGATTTCAAATCTTACCTTCCTCTTTTCCCTTCCATACCACCCATCTCCCCCAGTTTGATTTTTGTTTTTTATTGTTTCAAAAACAAAGATGTTGCAGAGCTCAATGATTTATATTATTTATATACAGCAAAGTCATACTGGAACATTCAATGGACGGTTAGGAGTAAATTTTTCTTAGAGCACTCATTTTATTTTTAATATTTGGCCAATGTAAGCATTCTAAAACTAAGCAGAGACCCAAGCTGATACCTCAAAACACTAAAGTGCCCGAGCTCTTCAGTTCCTCAGAGTTCTAAGTGGAATCAGCTCTGTCATAAGATTTGGCCCTGAGTCAACATAATCCCTGAATAACACATTGTATATATTTAAGGTTAAATTAGATAAACTGAGTATTTGCCACAAGCTAGAGAAAACCTCTCAGGCTTGTAAAGTGCCAGTCCTTTACCTTGTTGCTTGACTGACCGACTCTTTCATGTTGTATTAAGTGAAGGAGAAATGCTAACATGGTCTTGCTGGTGTTAGGTCTGAGATGAATCATTTTCCATAAAGATTTTCAGGTAAAAATACTTGTTCCTCACTGTTGTAGGTATGAAAGTATTAGTGGAACAGTATTCTGATATGAAAGAGTTACTTTATTAGGTTATGCTGTTGCTGTAAATATTTCCCAATTATCTCTGTTATGGTAGAAATCTTAAAAACTGTAATTCGAGTGCTTTGCATAATTCATAAAAGCTGAATGTTTCCTAATTAGTTCTGTTATGTTAATGATAGCACAGCCTCATTTTTTCATGGCCCTGAGCAATGACCTTTACCCTCCTCATTTTTAACACTTTATTTAACTCAAAAACTTGTGGTGACCTTCCTCATCTCGAATGATCTTTGGGAGACATAATGCTTTGGAAAATGTTACAAATCCCTGCTTGCCTCTCCCTTCAAAAGTAAAGAAATGGGCTGCTTTATGCAGGAAGAGTAAAAGCCTGATTTATACAGATCCTCCGAAGAATGCTGGTGAAGTGCATTCCTTCAGTGTTTTCATAGAAACTGATGTGAGCTGCATTAGTAGAAGATGTGAAAATAGTGAGGTGGAGGAAAGAAAACTTCTATCAAAGGATTCTAAAATAACATTTTGCATCCTCGAGTAATTCCCAGCTTTCCCTGGCAACCATTCATTTCTTCCGAACAGCAGAAATTTGCAATATGAAAGTGGATTGGCTTGCTTTTCCCATGGGGCTCTGTATCTCTTCATCCACCGCCTAGGGTAAAAAGCAATGCATACGTTTACAATATAAATGTGATTTAATCGACCTCCCTGTCAGCCAGAAATGGCAAGCATATCAAACAAGCCCAAGATGTTAGGAAGAAAAAATCATAAATTATTCCAGTGATGAGTTTCTGAGCAGCGTTTTAGACTACTAGATGATTCTATGTAAAGCTGCTCCTTGAAACAATAATTAAGATAATTCTGTGTGACAAGGAGAAAAATGTTCAGCTTTGTATGAAAAGTGCTTTATGTTTAGCAAGCTGAATGTTCTCTGTATTGATTAGAATTTCCCTTAGGTACTGAAGTGCAAAGCTAAAACTAATTGAATGTTGGCACCATCTTTATTTCCAAGTCCTTAGTTACTATATCCTGTGCAAAATCAGTTGGCTTCCCAACAGGAAGATGATGGGTTCTGCCATTGGTGGGTCAGTCCGTGTGTATATTTTAAGGTTTCCAATAACAGTACTTTTTTGAGCAGTGAATGTTACAACTATTTGGAAAATTAGGGTCAGCGGTAGTGGTTCTTAAATTCTGATTTCTATTGCTTGAAAGACGTTTGAATTTTCCTGAGAAGAAAAACAAAGGGGTTCTTCAGTGAGGAGGTACTCAGAAAGTCATTATGGCAATTACTTCTCTAAAAGTCCCCTTCCAGAATTGTGTCATATTTGAAGGAACAAATGCATGTTTTCATGGGGAAGTGTTTTTTACTTATTTTCTTGTTTGTTTGAAACAGCTTCCTTTGCCAGTGATTACAGTCAGCTGGTCCTCTGTGCCTCTCTGTTCATCAAGAGACTTTTTCTCTAGCTAGATTGCCTGAATCTTCCTATGCTCCCCTTCC
>JAOWBP010003659.1:11273311-11285268 GCA_028571105.1 Tragopan temminckii | reverse complement strand
TTTTTCTTTTTTTTCTTTTTCTTTTTTCTTTTTGCTTTGTTCAGTTAGGTCTCTAGAATCTTTTTTTGCTTAGAGAAGAGAAGACTCCAGGGAGACCTCATTGTGGCCTTCAATATTTGAAGGGAACGTATAAACAGGAGGGGAATGAATGTTTACGAGGGTGCGTAGTAATAGGAATGGTTTAAACTGAGACAGGGGAAGTTTATGTTAGACACTAGGAGGAAGTTTTTCACTCAGAGGGTGGTGACACACTGGAACAGGTTGCCCAAGGAGGTTGTGGGTGCCCTGTCCCTGGAATGCATTCAAGGACAGGCTGGATGTGACTCTGGGCAGCCTGGTCTAGTGGTTGGTGACCCTGCCCGTAGCAGGGAGGTTGAGACTAGATGATCTTTGAGGTCTTTTCAACTCAGGTGATTCTATGATTTTCTGCACAAAATCTGGACTTGCCTATGTATTAAATTTATGCATATCAAAAAGATATCATGATTGGATTTTCAGGTTGTATCCACATCTTTCATTGATAATTATTATTTTAAGTATTGTGCTATTGCACACATTTCTCCTACATTAATATGCCACAACAATAGGGGGGTGGAAAGCTTCATTTAGGCTCACAGTGTTAAGAAAAGAGATTTGGTACTTTGCGTTGCCTTTCTTTACATTACCTTTTTTCAGTGTAGTTCATTATTTTTACTGTGAAAAACGCTTATTATTGACCTCTGTGATCCATTGTAATGCTTAATTTTTATTTTATTTATTTTGGACTTTCTCTGTTTCCATTGTTATGCACTTACAACTTTATTTACTTTCCTGTCACAACTGGCTTCCTATCTGCCTTCAATCCGGCAAAGGATTTGGTTAAAAACAAATACAATCTGGTGGATTTAAGTCATTTCCTATATTTTTATGCTTTGACCTGGTGTAGTATGTTTCTTTCCAACTCTTCTGACAGAATGTGTCATTTTTGAACTTTACACTTGGATTCTTGGCTCCAAGTACACTTTGAATTACAGCTTCTCTCCCCTTCTCGTGAATAAATTATAGTTCCTACCTCTTAGAGGACTGTCATACTGTCTCCCTCACTGACCTCATGTTCTTAATTCATTTGAAAATTTCTTGTTATTTAGCTTAACCTCTTGTGTAGCTTTGCTTTCTTTCTCTGTAGTGCACTTTCTTTTTGTGCTGTTGGATCTGAAATGTATAATCTTCCCAGTCTTATTTTATACCTGATATTTTACTTCTTAAAGCCCTTTACAACAACAGTGATATTTCTAGTAGGCTAGCTAGATTCCAGATTAAGTAATTACACTCTGTCTTTCTAAATTCTTCTTATACATTAAATTGAATGTGATGGTCCCTTTCTTCCTGACTTTTGCCTAATGTGGATTGCTAAGCAGTTCTTGTACTTCAGCTTGCAGCTTTCCTGCCACGTCGTCTTCTGATGTGTTTTAGGACAAAATGGAAATTTAAGATGCTATTTATCACTATTTTAACATGTAAGCCATATGTTCTTCATGCTTTGCTTTTACTGAAGTACATGTTCTTAGTCAGTGCTTCTCACTGTCATTCCAATAGATCTAATCCTCTATTTGTCCTGCAGGAAACCTTTGCTGTACTTTGAGTCTCTTGTCTAAAGTGTGTTTCTCTCACTTCTATTCTCATATGTTATTGATCCTTCTTTATTTGTTTGTTTTTGATTTTCCTTTTCTTCCTTTCCCACCCTTGTTCTAGCCCTTCTGCAAATTTGACTCTTCTGCCAGACTGCCCTCTGCTGCCATCTGTTACACAGCAACAAAATGTAATGGAATACTGGTGGAAAGGTTCAATCTCTACTGTGGTACCACCAATATCCACCTCTGGTATCAAGGGCTAACATAATAATATAGGAGGCATTACCTTCAGAGCAGCCCTCATATGAGATCTTGGCTGCTATGATAATAAGTTTAGTTAGGTTTGGAACAGCATATACCTTCAGGACATCAGAAAGAATTTGCTTTCATCCTTACCTCACCCACACCCCCAAGAAACCCTAAACATATTTTTGCATAAGCAAGTATATTTTCTGTGAAGAGCAAGGTGTCAGAGAAGACTGCTGCTCTGCTAGGTGTGATTATGTTACAGTGTGATGCAAAATACAGTAAAATCTGTAGAAATACTCAGATGGTTATTAATTGGCTTAAATACAGAAGCATACTTACCAAAACACTTTTATCTCCCAAAATACCACGTCCAGAATAGTTTAGGACTGATACTATTTTGTTGCTCTTTAAATCAGTGTTTGTGAGCCATCTGTGGCCATTGGTGTTTATTGTTCTGTCTCTTTTAAGCCTTCAACTTCTCTCAGCTCAGAAGAAAATAACTATTTTAGTTCTTTATGTTAACGTCAGCAGACCCGGTTGCAAAGAGTCTAATCTAGGGACAGGATCACAAAGAGAATTCAAAAGCTAGGTATATAATTAAGCAAAAGCAATAATATATCTGTCATAACCATAGAAACAGTCTACATAAACTATAGGTGTGAGAGTATTCCTATGAACTTGATGCAGATCCGTGTGACAGTCAGAGTGTACACTTTGTGACTGATCCAGTGATAATAATTGAAGATGCAAAGCAGCATGGGGGAAAGCATAGCAAGTGGAAATTAATACATAGTGAGGAGATACGTGTTTCTATTACTGATGGAATTATTCATGTATTCAAATCTAGGTGTAGATCCTTCCTCTGCTCAGCAAGTTAGCTGTAGCCAACAACAAAGAGTTTCCCCTGCTTGCCCCAGACTGCAGTACAGGCTGTGCTGTGAGAGTCATTCATGGTGTTTCCTTTCATTTTCAGGCAAACAGTGTTAAAGTGTGACAGTTTACAAATCAGCATTAAGTAGTAGGAAAACACTGTACTTGAATGAGAAACACTGCACATTGCTAAAGAATAGAGTTTGAAACCTGGTGCATTGTTGGCATTGCTGTGAGCAGATGGACCATCAGTGCATTCCCTGCCAAATCTCCTGAAAACCCATGCTCCAGACATGGCAGCATGGCAGGAAACTTGAGAGCAAGTGGCAGCTTGCTGACTTCGTGTTTAGCCTCTGTGAGTATATACATTTCTTAATATACTCATGTAAGCATCTATATTTGTATACAAAATGTCATCCTTATGAAAAAGCAACCAATAACAGTGACCTCTAACATTGCTGTTAGATGCCTGCCACTTGGTGATGTTATTGATGGATGCTGAACACCGTTGCCGAAATTCAGATTGCCACAGTGGTGACAGCATCCTCTGCCATGGGCACTGCAGCCTTCAGGGCAGTGCTGAGCAGCAGACTTGGGCCCCATGGGGTAGATGCAGGGAACGCTGAGTCTCTGCCATCTGGTTGGCAGCAATCAGTTCTGAAAGCAGTGTGGTGCTTCTCTGCTGGTGGACTGCAGTGCTTGGAGGAGAATGTGGTTTGCTTACAGCGGCTGTCAGGGAAAGCGAAAGGGACATTACCACAGGTCTTTCCATGATATAAAGAAGAACCATGCTTCTTCACACGCTGCCATACTCAAGTAGCTGTCAGCCTCTTGCTGCAGGCATACCTATGCTATGCTAGGTTTTCTGTTATCATACATTTTCTTTTTAAATTCTATGTGTAAAATAAGGTAGTGGTGGGAAATATTCCTTTGAATAAGGATTCTCCAAGCAGAAGCTTTCTTCCAGATTAGCAGTTTGCACTTGTAAAGTCACTTAAAGCTGTTAAGAACAACAGGACCTCCTATGGCATGGGATAACCCTGATGAAAAATGTTTTAAAAGTATGCCAGACTCTGGCACTAAGAACCACAGGGCTTAGAAATGATCCCATTAGACCTTTATTTTGCATGGCATTTGAATGCCCGAGCCCATTCTAAATATCCAATCAGACAATCTTGTACAGAGTCTTCCCTACTCAGACAAGCAATGCCAAAATTTTCTTTATAAATCTGATGTAAAAAACGTTTTCTAGTCCTTACAATGTTAATATTCCTTCAAAAAATATAAGCATTACTTTATGGGAAAATCATCTAATAAAAATTTCCTAATTGTAAATTAAAACATACAATTCGCTAATGTATTTATATTACCTTTCTCTTATCAGAACTTACATGTTCATGTGCAACCAAACAATATATTTTTAAGTGCATGTATGTGCCTTTCTGAGAAACAAGTCATTCTCTCTTCCAGGAAACAGTACTCCACATCTTGTGGGAAGGCGTTGTAAAGTATCGCGCTTCAGGGCTTAGGCAATTCAACAAGAAAACAGTTTCAGAAAAATAGTTGAAGTACAAATTGAAAACAAATTTGGTATCAGTTACTTACATTTGTTCACTGCTATTCTTTTTCTCAGTCGTGGCTCAGTTCTGTGACTGTGTTAAATCAGTCCATCATGAGTGACTCATTCATATGCTCTCTCTTTCCTCACTCCTTGCCTGCTTCCATCATAAGCAGATACCTCAGGGCAAAATAATACAATTGTACTTTCATTATTATGAGGTCTGCTCTGAAAGTAATGCCTCCTACTTTGTGTGCCCACAACATCAGAGTGGATGTCAGTGATATGGCAATAGAGATTGAATCTTCCCACAAATATTCCATTACTTTTTGTTGCCATGAGACAGATGGCAGCAGAGGGGCAGTCTGACAAAATGGCATCTGAAACAGAAATGTGTATGGAGCAAAGGTGTGTCACTGAATACCTCTATACAAAAAAATGGCACCCACTGACATTCACTGATGCTTGCTGAGCTTTTATGGAGACCAAACAGTGGATTTTAGCACAGTGAGGCAGTGGGTGGTACACTTCAACAGTGACAACACTAATGTGAAAGGTACGTCATGTTTTGGACAGCCACAAACAGCTGTCGCATCACAAAGTGAAGATCGTCCCAGTCATCCGTGTAAATTGGTTGGTTATGACCAGGAAATTGTGTCTGGAACTGAGTATTGACTTCAATGCACTGGAAATAAAGGTGGCAACATTAGGATATCACAAAGCTTGAGCCAGGTGGATCCCAGGAATGCTCACACAGGAACAGAAAGAACGCTGTATGCAAGTTTGTCAGGACCTACTGAACAAATACATGGCCAAAGGTGACAGTTTTCTGCATTGCTTCATTACCGGCGGCAAGATGTGGGGTCACCACTATGAGATGAAGTCAAAACAACAGACCATGGAGAGGCAACTTGAATTCTCCATTGAAGAAAAAGTCCAAGACATTTCTCAGTGGGTAATGATGTGCACTGTTTTTTCTGTATTTTCTGGAACTCTGGATCAACTCTGTCAATTACATCGTGATGCTCCCTAAGCTGAAGGCTCTAACTTCCATAGTCAGATGAGAGAAGATGACAACAGTCCTTCTCTTGCAACACAATAACACCAAGCCCCATCTCAGTTTAAGACTATGGAGCACATGGCCAATCTTGGTTGGACTGTCTGGATTTGGCAACTTATAATTATCATCTGTTTGGGCTGATGAAAGATGGGCTGTTTGGTCAACATTTCCCTACAAACAGCACTATCATAGCAGCTGTGAAACAGTGGGGCACCTCCGCTGGTGTAGATTTTTTTGAGTGCAACAAGCAGGCTCTTCCTCATCACTGGCAAAAGTGCATAGCTAATAGTGGTGACTATGTTGAAAAATAGCATTTTGTGGCTGAGAATTTGTTCTATCAAATGATGTTATTGTACACTTTGTATCTGTTGTAGTTTCCATGGAAATAAGTAGCCAGCATTAATTTCAGTACAACCTATATACATCTGAAGTTTTGGCATTGGTGGAAAATATTTCTATTTAAAAAAAAAAAAAAAAAAAAAAGTAGAATCTGCAAACCAGGAATCTAAATAACTTTGTGATAGAACAGGTGGAAAAATAGATGAGACTAGATAAATGTTGGTTTGATAGCCTGGTTCACGTTCAATTTAACCAAGTACTTTTTTAAATTATTGCAAGTATAGTACAAATAATTCAGTGGTACTTTAATATATTAGCTTATATATTTGTTCATTACCTATTTGTCCATTATACTTGCTCCTAGCTTAGAGCTGGTGTACTATATGGTGCCAGATTTTTTCTCTATCTTTCCATTAGTATTAACAAATAATTCTATAGGCATTTATCATTTTAAAAAGTCACCATCCAGTGCATTTTCCAAGAAACAATATCAGTACTGGTATTGGTTTGAATAATTATTCGGCAAAGCTCTTTTTGTAGATTCACAAGTAGAACTAATGTATCTGCATTTTGCAGCCTCATTGGTATATTAAATGTAGGCATTAACCATGACTATCACAGTATGGAAAAATTCACCAAACTGGACAGCCACCAACTTTCCTGATGTATTCTACCAAAATGCTTCACCTGGTAGAGGTTTCACCCAACCAGAGAGAGCTACCATCCTGAGTGTGCGCACCAACTGCTCAATTGTGCCCTGAATACTTCTCCCATGTGGAATTAATGCACTGCAGGAGCAGCAGCAGACAGCACATCTGCAGGAAGGAGAATAGGTTTAAATACTTTTTTCCTTTGTAAGTAACCAGTAACAACAGATGCAAACTAATTGTAAGATTACTTCAGGCTACAAAGTCTGTGATCAAAACCCTAGAATGTAGATAGCATGTTATCACTGAATATTTTACTTTGTTTTTGAACATGAACCTACTTTCCTTATGGAAAATGGCTTTTTCTTTTTCAGATAGTGATTCAGCTGACACTTTATCAATTTCTTAAAAGAAATGGGGTGTCTCATCCATATTATGTGAGTGAGGAATGATAATGGCGTCCTATGACCAACCATCATTCTTCCACTTCACTTCCAATGTTCTTGCAAGTCAAAAGATGTTGAAAAATAATTATGTGGCACACATTTTTATTCCTCAAAGCTTCTGTCCTGAGAATTTGAAATCACCTAGAATATTTTAGTGATCAATTTATTTTCTCCTAAATGATGACACATCTGTATTCATAGATTTAGCAAACCCCATTACCAACCCCACTCCCACCTGCTTTTCCTCTGTTAGGGAGGAAGGGAGCAGGCGTTAGCACACATATACTCTGAGTGTTTCTGGAAGAGAGATGGGTCTTTCATTGAAGACTTCTTTGCATAGCTCCAGCAAATGCAGGCAACGCTTCGCTAGTTGGACTAATATCTGCGCTGCTGTCAGTCACTAAATTTGCTGTTACTTGCAACTCCATGCATGCAAACAGGATGTTTTCTGCAGCCTCCTGCAGGAAGAAAACCTGTAAGAACAAAGAAAAGATCTTTTTTTCTTCAGAAAAATTGCTTCAGGGCTGTGGATTTGGGAGATGTCTTCCATGTTGGAATAACGTTTTTTCATTTTCTGTATGACCTTGATGTATTTTGGAACTCCTACTCCTTTCTTTTTAAAATAATTATACTAAAGGACAAGGGATTTTTTGTTGTAGCTATTTGTATCCTAATCACTATTTCATTCTGTTTCTTTGGTGGCTCTCACTAATTTTTTTTTTTTTTTTAACTTTCTCCCTCCTTTATTATATTATCATCAAACTTTGCATGAAGCTCTTTCTCTTCGGACTGCTTTCTTTCATGAACAGGGGAGAGTCCTGCAAACAAGTTTTCAGATCCACAGGCACTTAGCTCACTTCTAGGCTCCTCTGATCCTTAGAGACTCTATTCACAAAGGGGGAAACTACAACTGAAAGGAAAAATTCCCCTTAGTGACTTCCAGAGGAAATGGGCCATTGAAAGGGCAAAGCTGAGATAGTGCATCCTTCAGTAATCCAGCCAAGAGATTAATAGGCAAGATAAAAATAGAAAAATATAATTATTCTTACTTTATTTCCTCTCTTGGAAAATATAAAAGCAGGCAAGACCTTCACAACCCTGATTCCCAGGTTTACATCTCCCTATCAGATTTGCATGACTTGAAGCACATGGCAGCCTTAATAGTAAAACTGAGTGAATAATTCATGGCAAATAGCTTATTTGATGAGTTACTGAAGTCCCTTTTTCTGTTTATGTGGAAGTTTTCTTGCAGATGTCAATTTCTTTCAGCTTATATATTGTACAAATGTACTCAACCATTTGTTTTGCTTTTTCTTTTTTTCTTAACATGCCGACGTATTTGCAAGCAGCTTTGCATATATGGAACAGTAACAGATTCTTGATGCAACAACTGGTCCCCTAAGCCACGTGGCAGAGTTTGTGTCTCCCAGCTGGCTGAACATAACCTTTACGCTGAGGGAAAGTAGGGAAAGCTCTCTGATTTTCATAGAGAAAGGCAGCATTTTGTTTGAAATTCCCTCTAATTCTTTAATCTTTTTCCTTTCTGGGTCACAGCAGCATTGTATGAGGTGTCATTCTTATTAGGTAAAAGGCTAATGTAAGATTTATTGGCTGAGGGTAGAGTTCAGATTTAAATTGCCTATGTCACATTCCTCCGGAGTAATTGCCTGTAGTTTACAGACCTACCAGAAAATGGTATCATCAGGCCCCTATCTGCTGCTTTTAATTACTTTCATAGTGAGACTACTGAAAATGTGGTGTTTTTATTTTTAATCCATTTTGCTTTTCTGTATTAAGCAATATGTCATCTCACACCAAATCTTCAGCTCTTGTGGTGTAAAGGCTTTATGTGCTAAGTAACAGTGAGAAAGATTGTTAGAGTTTGTAAAACCAAAACTCTTTGCAGGGAATGTGATGGCAAACCCTCCTGAACCTGCTGTTCAGTTCAACACATGCATTAAGAGGCATCAACTCAGCTTCCCCTGTTCAAGAGAAGAATAACTTGGTAGTCTGTATCCCATGCTCAGGGAATAGTACTGAGACAGAAGTTGTATGTGATAGCTTTTACTCACAGTTAATTATTGGAGTTTCTTTGGAGAGGCTTTGAGGACACTGGAGCCTTAGAGGTGCAAAGTAAAAGCTGAGGATTCATTTAGCAGATAATATACTTTAACATTTGCAAGTAGAGTATTTGTAACAGCAAGACTTAGCAGTTCTTTCTCTAAATCTGTCTTCTATTTTTTTTTTCTGAGTGTTCTTGCACATGATTGTGAGATCTCTGCATAGAATTGTTTTTATGTATAGAAAAAGGAACAAACTGCCTTGTGCTTGGCATATTGACGTTATTTTGGCCATTCTTTCTTTGCTCAGCATGAAAATTGTAAAATGATGCCCTCAGGATCTTGTGCATCACCTGAACAGTTCCTAGCTGATTAGATAGATTCCTGCATTAGGAAGGTATGCCTTCTAGCAGAGAGATCTTCAGAGCCCATCTGTTCAGCACTTACTGTTGAGGTGAAGAAATTTGTGCTACCATACCGGGATATATTACTTCAATTAACGTGAGAAAAATTAGTTTTGTCGATTCTTACATGAAACGCATGTAGGGCTAAGAAAGGTCAGACAGAAGTGGGATACAACAAGTTAAGGGAGTAGTTTAACATGTCCAACCTATGTCACGAGAAATTATTTGGGATTTTACTTGACTTATACCTTCTGATTTTCCTTAGAAAGCAGTTGTTACCATAGTAACAGCCAGATTACACGGTTCTATACTTACGATACCTCTGAGATAGACCGCAACGAAATATACTTCTCAATATGTCGTGTAAAAATCCTGTACTTTTTAGTAAGAAAAATCTTATTTTCAGCAAAGCAAGACAGTGGTTTGAGGTTTCTAAATTGTGGTTAATTTGTTTATACTCTCATTTTCTCTCTCTCCCTAATTTCTTACAGGTGGTGCTTATATTGCTACCTATTAAGGCGCCTGACACTTCCCATTATAGGCTTTTGTCTTCAGCTGCATACAGCTTTTACTGAATATTAACTGTTTATTCTCATCTTTTCTACTCAGGGACTCTGCTTCATGCATAATCATCTTGGAATATATCAGTCAAAACTGTGCAGCCGTTTCTGAGAATTGTTGTGTGCTTTTATCATTTTTTTTTCCCTAGGATCAGTGGATCTTTTTGAATACTTCTGTCCCATCTGGGCAGAACATTGTATATAGGCTGTTCCTTTGATATATCCACCAAAATCTAAAATTTCACCAAGGTATACAAATTCATAATCCCTCAGAGACTTTGCTGTCAGTTGCTGGCTTTTGAATGCTTGTGAGAGTTCTTAATAATGCGCTTCATACATATGACTATTAAGTGCGTATGTACACACACACAAACACACACTGATTGTGTGTATGCACTTATTACATAAGTTCCAGTAGCTGTCTGGACAGTGACAGGTATTACACTACTGTTCTACCGGCGTCAGAGGAGTAAAATGTCAGATACTGATATTGTAATAAATGGAGAATGAAGGTAACACAGGACTCTGGCCCTTGCCAACGGCACTAGTCCATGAAAAATCCAAATTGATAAGGACCTCAGTAGTCAGACCATATTAATTTGCAGCCTCTTCAGAAGCTGCCATGGGGACTATTAATACCTCAAATGTTTCCTAATGATCTTAAAAAACAATGGACACTTGGTTACTACAGTAGAATGCTGTATTGTGATTCATTCCTCACGGAAAATGTACTGAGGTCAGTGCTGTTCAGTGCGTGCAGAATAACGTTTACAGTCCTTCATCTGACTCTCCATGGAATTTTCTTTTGGTATTTCAATATTATGCTTCATTTTCTGTATTATTATTATTATCTTTTTTTTTACTTTGCACTCTATGGGAGTGTTGCTATGCTTCAAAATGTCAATGTGTCAAGGTACCTAATTTAATTCTGGAGAGCTGATATATGTATTTTTTTTCTTTTTTTTTTTTTTTTTTGTGTGTGTAATACCCTTTTGCTGTTCAGTGCAAATAATTTGACTGGGACGCTGCACAAATGTAGATCCTCACACCTGAATTCTCTCTTCTTTAGCCAGCCTGTAATATTGTGTTGTGTCATGTAGATCTAAGTTGTGCATCATTTAACTTCTGGATGCACATTTCTTTTAGCATCTGGCACTGACAGAAGTCTGACTTTAAAGCCCTGTCAAGTCCTTGGGTAACTTTACCACTTGTTGTTTTCTGAAGAGTGCAGACATGGAATTACGAAGGTTGTGTTATTTAGTACAGAAGGAAGAAGAGAACTGCCATCTCCTGCAGCCTCCACAATGCTTCTTTCCTGACTGCTACTTTGATTTGCTACTGAGGCAGTCTCCTTCAGTCTCCTCCTGGCATGAATACAGCTAGTGCTTTGTCATTTCCCTTGCTAGTACAGAACTGAAGAGCTTGGTTTGTAGAAAGGGACTGCCATCCCGAAGTTGGCAGGCAGAAAACAAATCAAACTCAGTAATGCAAGTAAGATCCTAGTAATTCATGAATCTCTGCAGCACTAAAGATAGCAAAAGACATATTTGTAGGTGGGCATAGGCTATGTTATACTGTCACTGTAACACTTTATTTTGACAAGCTAGCAGATTTGTGGTTGTTTTTTTCTTCAAGGTTTTGATATCTCTCTAGCTGTAACTCTGGTGTTATTGACAGAGCTGTGTGCAATGGCAGGTTTTTCATGGGAGATTGTCAGAGCACAGGAACGAGGACACAGATGGGCACATAACCATTTGAGCTGTGCAGTACATGGAACACAGCATTTGCTGTTCCTCATGTAAAGACTTCTCAGGGAAATGATTATAAGAAAACAGCACTCAGCAGCCAATTCCCAGGACCAAGAATTTACTTAATTTTCTCTTCCTTGCAATTCTCTGTTTAAGAACTAAGAGGAATATTAAACATAAGCAGAAGTACTGCAGTAAAGTAAACTGTGGTAGAAGATCAGTCAGCATGGGGTTTGAGACAGGAAAGCTGTGTGCAGGTAGCTGAATGTAGGCAGTGTCTTTTTGCAGTGGATGGTAATATGGAAGAAAGCCTTGTAGTTAGAGCTGCTAATAAAGGAAATAATCTCTCTATTCATTTGCTTACCCTGCCAACATTCTTGGAATCTGTGTATTGTCTTTTTCTCCT
>JAOWBP010003659.1:11259583-11270395 GCA_028571105.1 Tragopan temminckii | reverse complement strand
TGGATCAGGTCTCCTCTCAGTCTTCTCTTCTCTAGGCTGAACAGACCCAGCTCACTCAGCCTTTCCTCATAGGAGAATGAGGGCTTTGAATATTTTCTTTTTTTTTTTTTTTCTATTTTGTGCATTATCCAACACTTAGCAAACTATTACACTATAAAGAAATAAGATTGTGGTATTTTCTTTTCATAGTTAAGGAAACTAAGCATGAAAATTAAGTGGTATACCAGCGATCCTTAGGTCAATAATAGGAACAAACACAGTTCTGATACTATCAGCATGGATCATAACATATTGCACTGAAAGAAGTTTAAACAGTCTTAGTTTCTAAAATATTCCTTAGCACAATGGATGTTTCTAAACAATTACTATTGCAGATCACTCACAGTATTTATGAGCAAGTGAATAATTTCACCCTAAGAATAGCATCTCAAATGCCAGCTGCTGGCAATACCTCACCTCACATTGTCCCACCTTCATTAAGGCAACAAGGTTCACCTAGCTAGGTTTTAATGACAGCTGCAAATGAACAAAATGAAAGTGATTAGTGGTGTGAAACACAGTAATGCTCACTGTCTCTGCAATTTATAGTAACTTGCATGGTCCTTTTGGTTATTATCATATGTAAAAACTCAGTGAAAAATGTGTTATACTATTCCACTTGGTTAGTTTTCTTCCAGGTTTAGATGTAAAAATTAGGAAAGCAGCACATGTCTGGTATTTTTCTTATTCTTTGATAAACCAAATACAACAAACAAAATCCTACTTGAAGTTCTGAAGAAGCCCTTCAAACTGATAGCCATCTGAGTCCTGGTGTATCTCCTTCCTATAGTGACAAATCCTGTTCTGCACAACTACCAGAATTTCTTAATATGTAGTATGCAGTAGAAATCTGTAAGGAGCTGGGGAACAATGCAGAGTAAAGAGCTTCAGCCAGTAAGCGTGGTTAGTACTCGGAGAGCTTTTTTTCCATGGAGTGGAAAGAGACCATTTATCCAAAATCTCCATTATCAAAGGGCTGGCAAAACCAGCTCAAAGGATAAATTGTATTTTAACATAAGTAGAGCTATTTTCTGCCCATTTTGTCATCAGAAAGAACATGTGAGATCATTGTTCAGCAGTTCTGGCTGATGATTCTTCAGTGGCTGGAGTGGGTGGCTGTTGGTTTACCATGGGCTCTTTTTCCATGCTTCCTTGCTACGTCTCCTTATTCGCACAAGCTATATTAAAAATACCTGCTTTCTGTGAAAGTAGTTACTATAGCTCTATCAGGAACACCATTACTCACCATTGGAAAGTGATCTCCACAGTTGTGAACAGCAGTCAGGTCTTCTTGAGACAGTGTATTTATTAAGTAGTACTTGATTCCCCTCCCCCCAGCAAAATAAAACAACAACAAAGTACCCCAAAAAACACAGAATTGAACTTTTGCCAGAAGATACAATTAACTTCTCAGACATAATTTGATTGTCCTAATTGCATGTGCCAAGAATGTAGCCCTGCTTAGTTCTTGTAGGTATTCACAAAGTGCTTATCTAGGAAAACTTTTACTTATTTTTTTCTTTAAATTCCAGAGGATTTTAAGTAAAGCCAGTGGAACTGTGGTTTTCTCAGGTAAACACTGAAAATGCTGCAACTACAAAATATAATTAGGTATCTCTGCACTGCATGGCCTATATTTGACTGTTTAACTGTTGCCTGTAGGATGCATGCAAGTAAAGAGAATGCACAATCATGAATGTTATATCATGCTACTGTCAGGACAACAAGCTGATGTCGGTTGTCAGTGTGTCCAGAGACTTTAATACAGTAGTGCAATGTTTACTGGAGAGAAGTTGTACCTTTTTCTAATTTATTATTAAGCTCATAAAATTAATCAATGACAATCAAATTTGATAGCAATCTTTTATTATTTATTTATTTATTTATTTATTTATTTTGCAGTACTGATAGCAGTGAAATGCTGTTCAGAATTGTAGTTTTATACTATCACATCTTTTTAAATTTTAAAATGCATTCAGGGTTTGACCCTCACTGCAGTTATGAGTAATGCAGCTCAGATGACTTAAACGAAATCTGCTCTAAGTTTGTAGTTATGTCTAGACTGCTTTAATGTCTCTTTCCACTTGAGATTTTTGAGTGTGTGGAAAAACTGAATGATAAATGGTTGAACTCCTTTGGAAGGTAATAGTGGTGCAGTGTTTGTCAATTTACTGTTGCCACTGTTTCAGTTGCACCTCAGATAATACATTTTCTTTCACTTGTTCACTCATTGCTTTTTCCGTAGTTGCATGCTACTCAAACATATCCACTATTCTTTCCTTTTTAACTCCTGCTCAATAGGGAGACTATTAATTTTCTTATTGCATATAGAGTATTACTGGGAAAGAATTTGCTTACTTGCAGCAGATTTGAGTGAGGGCTTAGCATTCCCATTCCTTGTTCTCCAGGCTGCAGTAATGTGGTAAGGGATTACAGAGATACTTTTCTAGGAAGAGAGATGTGTAAAGAAAAGCACCAGAACTAGGTGCTGATAGCTCAATTACTTGCAAATATCTTTCTACAAGCAAGTACAACCGTTTTAGCACACTATCAGAGGAAATGAGCAACAAAACTAAAACTCTCTCTAAAAATCCTGGGCTGTTGCCATCTGAACATAATAGCTGATTGTGAAGTGTAAAGTCGGAAAGATCTGTTTATTGACATCTTCTGTTGCTTTACAGTGAGTTCCCATTATGTCCACCAAATTAGTCTTCCTTCTTCAACGTAAAACAAATTTACCTTCGAGAAAACAAACTGTGGGGGCTGAACTGGGTCCAACTGTTAGAAAGGTGGAGAGATCAGAAAGTTCCTAATTTTATGAACAAGCCTAAAATCCTTTGACATTTTTGAAAATCTCCTACAAGTTATGTATTCCTGAAAGTGGACTTCTTGTATCTGAAGAGTGTGCTGTCAAACGTGAGGACCTGAGAAAACAGATAATTCACAAACAAGACAGAATACAAATGCTGTTACCTTACCTGACCTTCAGCCTAAATTTTCCCCCTATATATGGGTAAGTTTTTGATGAGGCATTTGAAAGTGAGCTGTTAACTGATGTGCTCAGACTATTTTGGAAGGAATGGGGACTGCTTGAAAACTTTGTTATCCACTGCCTGAACAGAGATTTTGAATGCTGAATGAAAGATCAGAAGTAGGGCAGAAATACTTATGATCAAGTGTCAAAAGCCTTGAGTTTGAAGAAAAGCAGTTGCATCTGCCTTAGGCTAAGTAAAGTCAAACATCCCACAGTGAGTGCTATATTTCTTTATGGTTGGTTTCAGCTGAAATGTGTTGGAGCAAGGTATAGTTAGGATTTCTAAATTTTCTGTCACTTTTCAAGGGATTAGCCTAGAAAATACATTGCACAAGAATAGACTGAGTTTCTCAGTTCCTGTATGCTTTTCTGTTTTTCATCTGTTTTGTACTAAAATAACTATTGGTTTAGAAATATCAAAAGTAAGAGCAGCAGCTGATTGAATGCTATTAAAAACAAAACCAAACAAACAAAAAACAAACAACAAAAACAAAGCAAAAATCCAACAACACAATGTCTATGAAAGCAATATCCCTGGCTTGTACCCAGAAGCCAAGAATAGACAATTTGCAAGACTTCTTATTTCCCAGCTATGTGCCAATATTAATATCACAACTCCTGCTAGGTTATCTTTCCATCAAGAAAGATAGGATAAGGAAACTTCCATTCTCACCAAGTGGGAGTCTGTCTGCCTTACATAAGAATGAATACACATTTTCCAGAGAATAAAACAAGACCAAAGTGAAGCTGGACTTCTCAGAAATGGCCTCTGCTATCCACAGGGCATGTAAGTTTTAAGATAGAAGAGTTTGGCATAAGAGATGGTAATAACCAAACCATACCAAACCCTTCCATCTTTGTACTACTAGGAACAACTTTGAATATTTTGGCTTCAGATGCATGCATCACTGAACCCAGTATTCTGAATTTCTGTGACTCTTATCAAAGCACATTAGGCTGAAGCATCTCCATGACCTTGTAGGATAGATCTAGGAATTATATACTTAAAATTGTAACTTTGCAGCCGCAACTGTAATGGAGTTGCAGCTTGAATACTTTGTCTCATTCAAGTTTCATTCAGAAATGCTTATTATTACTTTTTCTTTCTTTTTTTTTTTTTTCAGTAGCACTTGACAAATAAACATTATGAACAATGGAGTTTTATTATTTACATTTTATGTGGGCTTTTGGGCCCACATAGGTAGGACAAAGAGGTCCCAGGCTTGTAAGTTGTCTTACAACCCAACTCTGATGGCAGTAGTCAAACTGTGGTGTTAGTAGGGGTAGAGGGTAAAGATAACATTCAGACTGTTGAATTGTCTTATCCACCCTAATGAGATTTCGGTGTGGCAATGAAGGGGGACAAAGGAATATCTTTTTCAAAAACTGCTTCCAGATTGCAGAAAGTGCAGTGTATCTACTGCTTTAATGCTTTTTCCCTGACCAACAGATCTGTTGAGAGAGGGTGGTAGCTGGAAAAATGCTCAGGACATGGCAATGATTTGTGATCAAAGACTGTATATTTGAATATGTAAGTAGGCTAAGTAAGGAATACAAGTCTAAATTTATTTCCAAGCCCTCCTCACAGCAGCAGCTAGCACCCAAGATGGCTCTGATCCAGAACAGGGCTGTGAAGGTAAGCTTCCCCCTTCTGCTGGCATTTCCCAGCTTCTGCAAAGGACTCATAGCAGGAATCAGGCACCCCCCCATCTTTCCCTTCTCAGATCTCTGAATAAACTGTGAAATCAATGGCACCTGGTTCCCCTTCCCTCTGCCTCCTTAACATGATTGTTAGTAGTACATGGCCACATTTTTTCTCTGTGTGTGGGTAAGTGCATGAAGCAGAAGATGGATGAGAAGAGAGATTAGAGAATGGGGAAAGAAGAGGGAAGACATTAGAATCACTTTCCTTTTTTTTCAGTATGCCCTTCCCACTTAAGAGCAACATAGAATAGGAAAGAATCTCTGAACTTATCACACACCCAGCTGCTCCAGGCAGCATGAGCTGCAGCTGTTCTTCAGCAGCTTTTGTCAACACCACTCCTTAGAGGTTGCATGCTTTCTAGGCAACAGCTTTCAATGCTTCACCATCCTTATTGTCTGGAAGATTTTACGTAGTACATTTACATTATTGGTTATTTCTTTTTGTAACTCAGGCCTGTTCCTTCCTGTTGTAGCCACTGTGATCACAGAAAATAGATCATGATTTTTTTCTGTTAGGATTTTATTTTGACTGTGTTTATGATTCAGCTTACTTTTCTGTGATTAATCCTCCCCTTACAAACTTTTTAAAGATATATATATATTATTTTACTCTTTCTGCGTAGGTCATTCTTTCTTCACTTCTTTGCACACCACTCTTACCAAATAGTACACTTGTTTCTTAAGATGTGGCTGTCAAAATAAGGCATCTTCATCAGCTATGTACCAGGACAGTTCGTACTTGCTGACAGCTAACTACTAGCTTTTTCAATGATGCGCTTGATCCACAATGATTCAGAATTTTACCATGATTGTCCATACGTTTACAACTAGATATTGCCTGAATAATATTCTCAGCACCATAACTTTTATCATTTCTGACAGTGCAAGTGTAAATTTTACCACATCCAGGACAGACATGTGAACAACTTCAGCTAATATATTTTGATAGAATTTACTTTCACTTGATGCAGCTTGGAACATGTATTTTCTTTTTTTCTTTTTTTTCCCCTGTCGGTATTTCCCAAACTCATTTGTAAGAAGCAGCACTGAAAGTACTTCTAAGACAAGATGCAGTATTCACAGTGTTGTCCCTATCCTTTAGGTCTTATTCTGTATCCAGAAAAGGAGTTAAGACTGGCTTGTGTTGATTGCTATTTATTTTTTTATTTTTTACTTTTTATATAGCAACAATAAATAGTTCATTTCATTATTTATTCCAGTGATCTTCCAGGAACCAAAGCTAAAGTAACCGACCTTCCTGAACATCTCTGCAGCTTCCACTGGCTCTGTGATTGCTTCAGCCCATATCCAAATACAGATTTCATCTGGGCCAGCTACCATGAGATCATATTTATTGAGAATTTATTTACATTACTGTCTCTAGTTCTAGTTATCTTTATTATACTGATGATAGTAACTATAATTAGTATTATATAGTATAATTATTAATTATAGGTTAACTATCAAAACTGACACCAGTTTAAAAAAGAAATAGTGCTTTCCATAATTTTTACTTGATGTCTTACTTATTTGAATGTAATTTATTTCTGCACTTTACTGGACTGTAAAAGCACAGTGATCAGCTATCATTTATTTTTAGTTCTCACACAGTGATAGAGTTCTATAATTCATCTAAATACAAAATTCATTTCTATTATACTATTTATAGAATAATTGTCTTTCTATATAACCAATATTAAGAGAATTTGAATTTTCTCAAACTTTTAAAGATCCAGTGTGTACTTAGTTTTAGATGCTGTAATGTTAATAACATCTAATATTAGTTTCCCACTTTTCAGTAGGTTATGATTTTTAGCTTTTTAGAGATTATCACTACCACTCTTCATGTTTTACTTCTAAATAAACTGAGGTAGAGGCAGTTACAACAAGTAGGTAACATGGGCCTCTTGTCTGTGGTTTGCTATTGTATTCTCCTGCATCCTTTTCCACAACTCTATACTTTGGAGCACACTGACTAAAAGGAAAATAGTGTAAACACCTTCTTAGTACTGGGTACTAAATACTGAAAATTAGTTTTTGTTGCTCTTAGTTGGTGGCTCTAAAACAACATTGGAAATAATCATTATCTTCTGGCAGGTGGTCTAGGACAGAGAAAATTATGGCTTTTACAAAGGCATCTTTGTGTGAGTACCGTCCATGTCTTCCCTTTCTTCTGAGTCCCAAGAACACATATCAGTGAATTAGCTCTTGCTAATCAGCCTTAGGATTGATGTTCAGAGAAGGAGAAGAAAGAATTCTGTGTTCCCTAGTTGAGGGAGGGAAGATTTAGGTTGGATGTCAGGGGTAAATTCTTTACAGAGAGAGCGGTGAGGTACTGGAACAGGCTGCCCAGAGAGGTTGTGGATGCCCCGTCTCTGGAAGTGTTCAGGGCCAGACTGGATGGGGCCCTGGGCAGCCTGGTCTAGTATTAAATGTGGAGATTGGTGGCCCTGCTTATGGCAGGGGGTTGGAGATTCATGATCCTTGAGGTTCCTTCCAACCCTGGCCATTCTGTTATTCTGTGTTTAAAATGCTTCCTCATGTGGCATTTACATGCTTATTGTAATGAGAGGGGTCTTGCAGGAATCTGTCCCAGTTAGTGACTCAGTTGCTGGAGAAACACAAAGCCACAGAAAATGTCATAGCTGTGTATGATGATAAATGTTAGTAGAAAAAATTATAGATGTCTGACAGACTGGCCACATCAGACTAGACTAAAAGGTTTATTGATATTGTGCAAGGCTGTGCTGGCTTTGTGGTTGGTAAATGAGCAAATAATAAAATCCTGAAGCAATGAGACAAAAAGGGAATGTTAGAGATCAGGATTAATTAAGCTGAAGGAAGATGGATCGTCCTCTCCCTTGTGCCACTAAGTTTTTCTGTCTTATTTTACTATTTCTCTTCTATTTTTCCTCCTCTTTTTCCCACTTCTTTTTTTTTAATTTAGTTTTATTTAAGATGGCATACATAGCTAGCTTTGCCTTTTGCAACAGTTATGAATTTCTTATCTGAAAGCAGTTTCAGGCTATGTTCAAGTTTCAGCATAGAACAACAGCAGGGATAAAAGCTACATTTTAAATATATTTTTTTTTTTTTATTTCTGCATAACCGACTAAAAACAGGTAATTTGAGATTTTAAGTTTCACTTCATCCTAGTTAATTTTATTTCCTTAGAAATCACAATTTTCCTCATCTTCAGATGATGGTTTTACAAAAAGTCTTGTTCTCATCCATATGTGTCCTCTATCTGATCATTCTTTTCCACATGTTAGTTGCCTTCTAAACACATTGCTCCCTTATTCTCCTCTGCAGATACTTTTCTGTCACTTCTGTTTTCCGGTGAAACAGTTGGCAATTGGCAGCTCTGTTTGTTCTGTTTTGAGATTTCCCTGACCCAAGTGCAGCACCTTGCACCTGATCTCACTGAACCTCATTAGGTTCACGTGGTCCCACTTTTTGAGCAAGCCCAGGTCCCTCTGTATGGTATCCCTTCCTTCTACTGTTTCAACTGCACCACTCAGCTTGATGTCATCAGCAAACTTGCTGAGGATGTATTTGATCACACTGTCCATGTCATTGATAAAGATGTGAAAAGCACCAGTCCCAAGACAGATGCGCTGGGGACACCTCTTGTGACTGGCCTCTACCCCCCTCCGGCTGTGACCATTCTAATCAATTATTTATTCACAGAAAATCCAGCCATCCAATCCACCTTTGTCCAATTTAGAGATAAGGATGTGGTGCCCAAGCCAAAGTCAAGGGCTTTTCACAATTCCATGTAGACATCTATTGCCCTTCCTTTGTCCACTGATGCCATCACTCCATCATAGAAAGCCACCAGATTGATTTGGTACAATCTACCACTGGTAAAGCCATGCTGGCTGTCTTGGATCACCTCCTCATCTTGCATGTGCCTTAACACAGTTTAAGGAGAATCTGCTCCATGATCTTCTCCGGCACAGATCTGGGGCTCACCAGCCTGTAGCTCCCTAGGTCTTTCTTTCTCCCTTGAATATAGGAGTGATATTTCCCTTTATCGGATCACCAGGACTTTTCTTGACAGCTTTGAGTTTTCAAAAATGATGGATAATAGCTTGGCAAGCAAATAAGCCAGTTCCTTCAGAACCGTGGGGTGAATGTCTTCTGGCCCCATAGACTTGTGCCTGTTCAGCCTCATGAAGAGGTCTTGTACTTACTCTGATCTTACAGTGGGAGGAATTTTGCTCTCCTGATCCCCACCTAGGGGTTCAGAGACATGGGAAATGTGGAACTTTGCCAGTGAATACCGAGCCAAAGAACTCACTGAGTACCTCAGCCTTCTCCATATCTGTTGAAGCCAGTCCTCGTGTTCCCAGCCATGCCAGTTTCCTGCCTCCTCTACTTGATTTCCTACACTGGGAGATGGAGATGTCTTGTGCCCTTAAAGAGTTGAAAGCTCTGTTCTGTTGTTGCATCCCTAAGGACAGCTTCCCAGGAAATCCCGTTTAATAATTCTTTAAATAGCTGAAAGTTAACTCTCTTGAAGTTTGGGGTCCTGACTCTGCTCATTGCCAGGCTCATATTCCTCAACTTCACAAACACAATCAGGGTATGAACCAGGGTGTGGTCACAACATGTTTGCTATATCTGTAAAAGTTACAAAGAACAAGGTGAGGCCATTGCTCTGCGAGATGTAACCTCTCACTACATTGGTAATTTGACAGTCATATGGGAAAAAAAATGTTTTATAGTACCTCATAAGGCAAAACACAAATTTTCCTACTTTTCTTTGCTCCTGACTGAGCTAGAAACATTTGAAGTCTTTACAATTTGTCTGACCTCCAACCTGACTTAAATTGTTGTTTATTACAGAGGTCTTTGTCAGCTGACCTGTAAGCTCTCTACTGCTTATTCAACTTAGCATGCATATGTTTAATGATCTTGCTTCTCAAAAAAAAGTCAAGATGTCTGCCTGATATTTGAGCATATGAGAACAGTCCAAAAGGTCTTAATAAATAAATAATTTTCTTGCCCCTACTCTTTCATGTTGATCTTTATACCTCTTCTTGTACTATTTCAACTCTGATGGTTTGACAGTGTTTCCAAGGGATGTAATTCCTTATGTGTTAATGGTTTCCCTTTGCACCTCATTGATGCTGTGTAAATCTGTGATGGACAGAAGGTTTGAACTTCTTCCCATAATTTTTGTTTCTACAGAACTTAGAGAAATTAAGCAAGGAATCTGATTCCTTTGAATGGCTGCCAGGATGGGTCTGAAAACTCAGAACTAGATAGTAAAAGGAGGAAAGTATTATTTTACTGTCAAGGGTTTTCTGTACCCTGTTTGATTGTCTGCTGGAAACTAAATGTTTCTTACTAGCCTTGCACATATTTGGAGGAAAGCACGTGAAAACGATTAAAATGTAGAAACTGTAAATAATTGGTATAAACAGAAAAGTGGCCAGGTGGAAGAAGCTGCTGTTTTCCTGGTAAACTACGTAAGATTTTACCTTAGTTAAGTATATATAGTTAAAGAAGTTATTTCATTTTAATTCCATTTCTTGTATGTACATATACATACTTTTGAAAACACTTTGGCTTAATTGATTTAATTTCACACAGGCATCTCCTGGAAAAGGAGCACAGCAACCTTTAAGGAAGATCATCTATTTAGCCAAGATATTTTGTAGCCTACTGTTCTCAGTATCCATTAAAAATGGTTAGCAGATTCTTCTGTCAACAACATACTATACCACCAGGCTGCAACAAGGATGGAGCAGAGGCAAAGACAAGGAGATCAAAGAGGTCAGGGACATTAGTCATACAGCCCACTCTTTTCTAAGAGTATATTCTGTGGGACTATTAGTTGAATGAATCAGCAGTAAGATGATGACATGCATGGTGACTGCAAACATGCATAAGATTTATGGA
Source organism: Tragopan temminckii (assembly GCA_028571105.1). Classification (NCBI taxonomy): domain Eukaryota; kingdom Metazoa; phylum Chordata; class Aves; order Galliformes; family Phasianidae; genus Tragopan; species Tragopan temminckii. The sequence goes on along the minus strand of JAOWBP010003659.1, from coordinate 11,259,708 downwards.
GCAGATTGTCTTGAGGGAGATCGTGCAGCATGTGTGGGACAACCAGGTGATCAGGCCTAGCCAGCATGGGTTCACGAAGGGCAGGTCCTGCTTGACCAACCTGATCTCCTTCTATGATCTAGTGA
>JAOWBP010003659.1:11241322-11259483 GCA_028571105.1 Tragopan temminckii | reverse complement strand
TGGACCTGGGGGTATTGATTGATGCTTGGCTGAACATGAGCCAGCAGTGTGCCCGGGTGGCCAAGAAGGCCAATGGCTTCTTGGTTTGCATCAGGAACAGTGTTGCCAGCAGGAACAGGGAAGTGATTGTCCCCCTGTACTCTGCTCTGGTGAGGCCACACCTCGAGTACTGTGTCCAGACATTGGGGCCCTGGAGCAGGTTCAAAGAAGGGCGACAAAGTTGGTGAGGGGTCTGGAACACAGGCCTTATAAGGAGCAGCTGAGGAAGCTGAGATTGTTCAGTCTGGAGAAGAGGAGGCTCAGAGGAGAGTTTATTGCTCTCTATAACTACCTGAAGGGAGGTTGTAGTGAGCTGGGGGTCGGCCTTTTATCTCGCGTAACTAGCGGTAGAACTAGAGGGAATGACTTCAGGCTGTGCTAGGGGAGATTTAGGCTGGACGTTAGGAATGTCATGGTTTTGTGATTTTTGGTTATTGGCATTCCACATCATAACATCATGTAGTGCACTGGGAGTTTAACTGTTAATGCTCAAGTTCTGGGTACCTGTCTGGAAGAGAACAACAACTACGTTCCTCAGGGGCTTTGCGATCAGAGAGGAGACAAAAATCCTCGCAAGGTTACCTGACGCGCTCTTTTTCATCGTCTCTTCTTCATCCATTTTTCTTCGTTGGCTCTTCTCCCTACTGCTCAACCGGACTGCATCTCACCTCAGCGTTATGGTGAGGCCTATTCACTTTTCGGGCACACTCTCTCTCATTATATTTGATTTATTAGCTTCAATTCTGATTATATTATGGTGTGTTATCTTGCATTCCAATACTATATTTAGTAAATTAGTTTCTTTCTCCTCAGATCATTGCTGCTGTTTTTAATTATTTTGGGGTCCCCTGTTTCCCTTTTCCGGAGGTGCAGATTTTGTGGAATCTCTCCGTCCCGCTAGTCATGGAACTGGGCCGAACCAACCCATAAACCGTTGACAGGAAATACTACTTTTCTGAAAGACTGGTCAAGCACTGGAATGGGCTGCCCAGGGAGATGATGGAGTTACTGACCCTGGAGGTGGTCAAGGAATGGTTGGATTCTGTGTTGAGGGACATGGTTTAGTGAGTACTATTGGTGATAGGTGGATGGTTGGACTGGATGATCTTGAAGGTCTTTTCCAACCTTGGTGATTCTGTGATTCTGTGAAGATAGTTTCACTGGAAGGTAAATGGTGATAATGCACATTTTTGTGTGATGCTGTTCAGGCAGAGATTCCTATTGTCTTTTTCAAAGATTGTATTTCAGAGAGTTAGTTACAGTTACAGACAAATCAAAATGCTAGTAAAGAAGATGGATTGCTGGAAAAGCAAATTGTTAACAAGTAAAAATCGTCAGAAGGTAAAAATGTATTTCTGGAAAATAGAATTTTTGGAAATAGGGAGAATGAGGGAGAGAATGTTTTGTTGGAGAAATAGAAAGAGCATCCTTAAGACTCAACCATTAAATGATGAGTATAGGAAGGGGAAAGAATGAGTAACAAAAGCTAGGGGAGGAGAGCATGGGATTTGTTCCTTACTCAAAGATGGTGGCAAACAGCCTTCCCCGTTACCCTAAATTTATAGGAATATGTTCTAGATAGGTACTGACATTTCTACTTCCAGATCGTTATGTGAATATATTAATGTTATTAATGTTGAAAGAACAAAGCAGGCTTTCAGCTTTCTGATTTATCTACAGATTATTTGTATTTGTGTGTATGCAAATTGGATGGAAAATTGATTCCTGCTGTTGATATAGTTATTTTAATGCATGAAAAAATATTATTGTGACATGAGTTCTTGATGGCTCAACACTAAAGGTTTAGCCATTCAGATCCCTGCTGCTGTTTTCACATAAGGGCTTATGACAAAGCAGTAGGATCAATAAAAATGCTCAGAAATCAGTTAAAATTAGCAGCATAAATACCAAAGTTTCCCAGTATGCTAAATCTGGTGAATAACTGAAATTCTTTATGTTGTAAATCATGTTGAGAAGTCAGGACTAGAAGAGGTAATTTCCTTGTGTTTCTCTCCTCCTGCCACCCATGTGCCACCTGAGACAAGTGAATTATGGACACAGCCTATAACATTCTGGGGAGGCGCTCACCTCTAGCTTTTGAACTCCTGACATACGCTGTATGGCTGGAGGCTGGAGAATGGAGCTCAGGTTCAGAGGCTAAATAAGCTTGAATAAAGGTACAACTGCCAGAGTACCTTTCTGTCATCTGACTAGCTTGCCTCTTCCTTCTCTGTTAAGATAAATGGCAAATTCCTCTTTCATCCTCAACACTACAGTGCATGGGTGTCAGCTGATTCACTTTCTAGCAGCAGAAAAAACACTCTTGCTGTTTTTTGTTTTTTGTTTTTTTTTTTCAGGAAGAAATGTTTGGGCTGAAATCAGCACCTGTGCAGACAGGAAATTTTTCTTCTCTTTTCCTCAAGTGAAGGGTTTTTGATTTTCTGCACTCCAGTATTTAAGAGTTTCTTGCTTGTAAATGCACTTGAAAATTATATCGGCATCTTTTGATGAAGGTAGTGATTGGGCAAGAGTTAACAGTGTTCTGAAATGTTTGGACGTGATTGCTTCTGTAAATACATTTCTCCTTAGAGTAATTCTTTTGTGGAATTGACTGCTGTCTACAGCTTGTCTCAACATTGTTTAGAAGATCATTTTAGAGAGTAAAAGTCTGAGTAGCTTTTAAATTTGAACTTACTATGAAGACAAATGTCTACTTTTGGTTTAGTACTACATTAGTATTACATTAATACTAATTAAAATTCTTTGTGCATTGTTATTGCAGTTTTATGTTGTTATAAAAATCATTAGAGCTCTACAAAATCACTTGACCATACTCTAATATTAAAAATAAGCAGCAGCATATAGAAAACTAATATATTGCCAATCAGCTGGGGGTGGAACTGGGAGATAATATTTTTATTTTACTTTTTCAATGCTACTAAAACAAAACATATCCGGAAATTAAGTATGAGGCGGTTCACTCCAGCACATTATGCAGTTAAGCATAAGGTCTACAAAGGTCTTTTGTCTACAGGTCAGACCTCTTCCAGCTCTTTATGTTCAGTATATTTTCCCTTCAAGTAGCGTAGCCTTTGCACTTCTTCAATAGGAGCATAGTTCTTCAAATTCTATACATATCATTTAATTTAAATGTACAGTATTTGTCTGTGGGTGATTTTGCAAAATTTACTGCATAGTATGTGTCAAGGTTTTAGATATTATTAGTTATGAGTGGAAAAAGTCTTTGATCAGTATTTCCTGTCCAAAGTAGTCAAATCAATGTCAATAATGAAACAAGTCACTAGACTAATTTAGTTATTACTACTAATTTTAGAATTTAATTTTCCAATCAGAAAATGTATGCCTTTTATTCTGAAAAACACATTAGAAGATATATTGCTATATTCAACAGTGGACTTGAAAGCAATATCCTACAGTTTTGTAAGACTGATCTATAACAAATAGTTATGAGAAAATCATATTAAAGTCTTGATCTGTATAGTACAAAATAGTTTTATTTTATTTAGATATATATTAAAGACTTCTTCTAGTGTGATACTGTGAAGGATTTGTTTTGTATATTCCTGGGAAAATAAGGCTGTATTAGAAAGAGTTTGCTTGCAATCAAGGCATACAAAATTTTCTGATTCTTGCCAATTTTAGTGGTTTTGTTTTTCTGTATGGAGGCATAAATAATGTATCAGGCATAGAAACTCTCTCCAAGTTTTTACAAGACGAGCCTTTTCACCTAGAAAGTTTATTTGAAGGGGTATAATATTCACATCAGTTTTCTAGACTGGCTTGCCTTAAATCCTGGTCCAGAAGTTGTAAGTTTAGTGGGTGGGAGGCTGAATTCTGTGCAATGTGATGAATGATTCTGAAATACTGTGGCTCTGCCATTTCTTTCCTGTGGCATACATCCGTGCAAAGTGCCTGTGCATATCTGTTCATGTACTTGGCATGAATTTGATGCTTCTGTTAAGGCAGTCAGACCATCTTAAACTGGGTAATTTCTTTTGCAGCAAAGGAATGTTAAGAGCTTTCCTCTTAGACCTAGTATGTGATCATTCTGAAATAAAATCTGACACTGTATATTTGTTCAAAGCAATGAAACTTGAGAGAAACTGGCTTGCACTATTTCAGTTTTGGGCGCTTTTAACATGTTTGGTTTTGAAACTGTTGCCACAGGACAAAAGAATGAGCGTTTACCTAATGCTAAGGAGAGCTTTTCTGCATCTCAGGAATGGAAAACTGTTGCTGGCTGCTGTGAAAAAGAATGCTGTATAAATGATAGACTTGCAGAATACTGAGAGGTTATTAACTGTGTCTTGCCTCTTCCTGATGTTTTGGGCCTTATTCCTTTGTTAAAGCATGCTCAAAGTACCAGAACTCTGTGGGACTTCTATTTTGGGGGTGGGCAGGGGGTGTGGGGAGTGTTATCCAGTTGTTGTTTTTTAATACTAGTTTATTGAAATAAACCTAAAAAATCAGTACATGTCTGAATACTTAATGAAACTTTATTTTTGTCCCCTACTAGTTCAACAAATACAACTAAATTTTCATTTCCCTGTCTATCAGCCAGTGGAGGTGCTGGAACTAGGAGACCAGGCCTTCTTCTCAGGTGAAACACCCTGGGAAGGTTTTCCTTTCTGTGCTCTGACACTTGTGAGTGTCTGGAACTTGGAGAATGATGTGCTTGATTAGGGGATTCAGATAGTGTTCCTGGTGATGGTAATTCAGCACTGTGAAGTAGAAAAGAATGGTGGATATCTACTGTTGTCTATTAAGCAAGTTTTTCACACTTTTCATGGTTTACCCTTGGAGAAGATATTTAGAATGGAAAGTTGTCATTATAATATGCTCTGTCTTTTGTCTAGACTTGATCTTTAAATAGAAAATGAAATTTTGTTCCAACAACACTGAAAGTGCACTACAGTACATTACAGGATTTTGTTATGTATGTGAGAAATCTGTACAGTAAATGTAATAAATTATGCATATCTTATGGGAAATTCAGGAACAGAAGTTACAGAATTCATTTTGTAAAAGTGAGATATTGCAGTAGCTTTTTCTGGGATGCTGTAGCTTGTAAAATGGTATGGATCCTAATCAGCTTTTGTGCATTATGAAACCCAAATCCTTTGCATATAAAAATTATTGAATTGTTTGATAGGGGGCTACAAAAAAAATGAAAGAACTCTGTGAAAGATCAGTAGTGTAGAAACTGACTGCACTGCTCAGTTGTGGGCTGCCGGTTTGGCTGCATATTTCCTGCTTCCCGCAGTTAAACAAACAAACAAAAAAAAAAACTAATTTCCTTTAAATTCAAGGTATCAGAGGAGAAAAATCATGAAACCAGTGTTTTTAACAGGTCTTTGGCAGAAAGATAAAAGGGATGAACTAGCATGCCTTCTTGCTTCAGATTGGAGTGCCTTCATGCCTGTCAGGGCTTTCTCATGGTTCTGAAGCACGCCTGCATGGCTGTGGGGCTGCAGGGAAATGGCGCTTGGCTATGTAGCATTTGCAGGAGCCCCTCTGCTACTCCTTTGCCCACTTTGGTTTTCCAGTCGAGCAGGAGAGGCTCTTATTCACTCTCAGCAAGGACATCCTAAATGTGAGGTGAGTATGTACAGAAAATGCCTCACTGAGACATATATTTGATTTCTTATGACACCACAGGGCAGCTAACATGCTTACTGATTAGAAGATAACGGCTGTAGGCTTCAAGTCATAAAGAATGAATACATGTGGTCTCAAAACATGCTTTGATAGGCATCAACTTTCAATGTATACACGATACAAAGCCTTGGGAAAGTGTTTGATGAGCCTTGAGGTGGGGCTGCAGGACGTGCGGATACAGGGCGCCGTGCTGAGCTGAGACTGGATGTCCTGCCTCAGGTGCACTGCGGCCTTGTCTCTCTCAGGAGATCTAACACCTAACAAGAGTTTGCTTCTCTTCTACTTGTTTTGTACAAGGACATTTAAATTACTTATTCCTTAATGAAAGGTCAAGGGTGATGCTTTAGATATGTCAGGGATGTATTTTTGCATGTAGGTACCCTGGAATAACCTACTGTTCTCTAGACATAAAACTCCTAATTAGCAGTTAGGAAAAGAAAATGTGTGTGATCCCTTCTATCCATTAATATATTGTTTGCTTAGTCTTTGTAGTGGGTTCAGAGTTGCACGCCACAGTATTTCAAATTTCAATATAAATCAAGCTGAGGTGGAGCCAAACACTTTCCTATGTTCAGTAAACTGAATGTTGGAACATAACCAATATGTTTCTGCAGGAGCTGAGCATCCCCAAGGGACTTTGGAGGGATTGCATCAAGGGGTTCAGCAGGGGCTGAATGTAGGCTGGAAAACTGAATGGTGAAATGGGGTCAAGAGGCACCACCTGAAGGAATTCAAGGCTGAGAAAGGTATGGCAACAGGATAAATTTGTTTGTTTCCTGAATACTAGAGGGCATGTTCTGCCTTCACAATTGATACCAGTGAATGGTGGAGTCTGTCAACGTAATCTGTGGTCTATGCTTTTTCTATAAGAAAATGGTGAAATGCACCTTGCTTGCAAGCAGCATTTAAACATTTAGACAAATATTTGAGAGGAAAGCTGTTTCTCCCCTCAGCAATCTTGAGACTGCATGTTAAGTGCGCAGCTCTGAGATAGTACAATCATTTCCTCCTTCACCAAAAGTAAAACATTGAAATTCTTAGAAAATAATTTTGAAGCAACGGATTTTAATATTTGTAGGCTCTCTAAAACCTTCATTTTTAAAAAATAATCAAAAGAGTAGTGCAGACCATGATCAACACAACGGTGTTTTCTGGCTGGGTGAATTTTGGTTTGAGTGCAAGGGAGATGATCTTAATGTATTTCTGTGTGTTTGCTTAGCACTCCTCCCTTAGGCAGCATATGGATTTGTTTTTGTTTCTAACCCACGTGGTTTTTTTTTCCTTTGTCTGAAATGATCCTATGAAGCTGAAATCCTTAGCAGACCTGGCTCTGTGTTTGACTTCTGCTATCCAGGACCATCGGTTGTTTTTTCTTTTGTTTTGTTGGTTTTTTCCCCCCCTCTATCTGCAAAAATAGTAAATAGATTTTTTATTTTTATTTATTTATTTTTTAAGTTATAACAGTAATGGGCTGTACCTTGTCCCTGAGACTGGCTTGGTGAAGTCTCCATGGTTTCATAGTCACAGCTAATTTGAGCCAGATCAATGAAGAGATTATTAAATAACTGAGCTCTTCCATTTGTGAGACTTCACTCCTGAGGCACATTTTACTTTCACCTCCAACTCTGGTAACAGCACAACAATCAATATTGACTCAAAAAACATAGGCACTGAGAAAACACTCCTGGGGGATAACTATAGAATTATCTCACTATTGCAATGCCTTGTTAGTTATTATTTCCTGTATTCCCTTTATTTGTGCAGATCCTCTTGCACTACACGGAGCTGAATCTTTTTACTCTTTTACCTACTATTTTTAGATTGTTAATCAGACTTTCCATCCTCTTATGACTCTCCTTATTCCACTAGTATTCTTTCTCTCAAGTGTCCTATTTGTGCCAACTCCACTCCAATCACTGGAGAATGCAGTTCTAAGGATTAGAAGAAACTCCTAACTGAACACACTTTATGCTGTTCTTGATCTCTCCCTTCAGACCAACATGTTAATAGCGTATTGTACAAACTACTATCACTGGTAACAGTTCTTACTACTTGCTGATCTCTACCAGATTCTGACTGGTGCTCAAAATTACTACCAGTTGTGCTGTCATTTATGTCTTCCAAGTGATAGTCTTTTTAGGTGCATTTTTTATATTTCTTTTTTTTTAATTATTATTATTATTATTATTATTATTATTTTTTTTTTAAGGAGACAGAATTGTTTTCTGAAAAGTGAATCTTCCCTGTTGCTGTATTCTGAAGGTCTGGGTCTCTTTTTCAGTGCAGATATTCTCTCCTGTTCAGTGGTACAGCCATGCTGTGGTAGAGCTGAATGTAAATTAACAAACCAGCTGGTTTTTTTGTTTGATTGTATATTTGTTTTTGTTTCCTATTATTCTGTCTATCACATTTACAAGGTGCCTATAAAGCCACTGGTTTTACAGACACAGTAAACTACTCACAGTTCAGAAGTAAGAGTGAACAAATAGCCTGGGTGGAAGTGACAGCAGCTGCTGAAAGTGCTCTATCAAAAAAAAAGAAAAAAAAAAAAAAAAGTATCTGCATCCATAAACTTAATCATATGATTCCACAGCCAACTTTGCTGTTATCTGTCCTGAATGTATGTCAGTTTCTTGCCAGCTTGTTACCACACATGGGATTTCTCTGTAGATACCCAGTGACAGCTAGAATATGTATTTTTCGAAGGAATGATAGAATAATAACTTGGAATATATTTAGAGTTTTTATGTGACTTTGTTGGTATTACTGTTGTATTTTTCTCTTGGTATATGTTTCAGAGTGCAGGTGTTACATTATTACTCAACATAGGAATGTTTGTTTTCATGCTGGTAAAATCCTTCATCCGAAAGTCCTTGTTTACTATTCATTGCTAATTTGACTGAAGTCTTCTGTTTTTAAAGTGACTTCACTTCTGTCTTGCCTCTAAATTGAAAACAAAGTGAAAAGAGCATCTGTTTAGGAAAGCTGTATTTAAAAAAAAAAAAAAAAAGGCATACAACAAGAGGTAGCAAAGGATTAGTATTGTAAATATTATTCAATGTATGCAAAAGGAGAGATACCTATTTGAATGAGAGAAATTCTTTTTATGAAAGTAGCATTGTTTTCCACTTCCCCAGTAGGTATTTGTTCTTTACATATCACCAACAATTTCGTGTTTCCAGTGAGGTGTGTACAGTCAAGTCAGGAAAGTATGACCTTTACCTTGAAATTCTGCTCAGTCATGAAACCCTTGGCTTTCCTTTTAATCTAGCAGATAACTGGGACATACTAACATTGAAATTTGGAAAGATGATAATTGTAGCTAATTTAAATTACATTGTTCTAATATCCTGTATTAGTAATGTTTGATAGCCATCGTTTTTCTGTGCAGGAAAAAAATCCACCAACAGGACTGAACTGTCTTAACACGCTATCTTAGTTATATTTAGAAAATTTGTAATCCATGCCTCTCTTTAAATATGATTCTGATTTTAGTGCTTAATGCATTTCTTAGGAAATGAACACAACTTTCTATAGTTAAGTAAGATATCCTGTAAGATAACTTTTAATTCTCCAACTAAGCCCTGTTTAATAGTAGAAGAGCAGTAAAACTTAAACACTGGATTGAAGTTGTTGAGAATTACTCTCTCCAATCTATTACTCTTTGCAGTTACATGTGTACTTGGAGAACTGTGTTTACTTACATACAAAACTCTCGTATCTCTCCCTAGCAGCCAATTAGAGATCAGTGCGACAAAAATCTTTCTCAGTAACAGTGTTCAATAAGGAGTCACGCTTTGTGCAGGTTGACGTGAACTATAAGTGTTCTTTGTAACATATACCAATAAAAAGAACAGACTGGCTTCAGACATCCTAAAGGGCACAGAGAAGAAAGCAAGCAAAAGACACTTCAAGTGAAAATCAGTTAGCTGTAACAATCTTGTCGATGGTTTGACTATTAGTCCTCATGTCAGCTACTGAATGTTCTTTCTGCCCTGAGCCCCCTTGCAGGTCTGGTTAACCTTTAGTTGCTGCTTTTCATCAGACACTTGAGGAAAGTTACTAGGAAAATATCTTGCTAAATATGCAGTCTTAGACATTTTATATCTGTGCCTGTACAGAAATATCATATGAGTGCCACTACTTGTGATACATGTTTCAGCAATGTTTTAATAACAGCAATAGTTAGCAGTTGCTTCAGAAATTTTGCATCCTAAATTGTTAGCTTTGTAAGGAGCAGACAGATTTTGCCACTCTTCAAATGTCTCTCTTAATATGTTTTACAGTTTGATTGACAAAAGAAAGGGGGGAAAAAAAGAAGAGTATTAGCTTTTCTACTTGCTTGAATGTTTTCTAGGGAGTGAAAAAAGATCTGTGCTTTGATGTGTTGTGAATAGGCTGATGTAAGCTTGGGGGATTAGTGCCTGAGTTGCTGGGCTCACCATCTGGGAGAATAATTTAATTTATTTTCTTTTTTAAGAAAAGACTGCAAAAGACCTTGAGGTCAGTGCAGCTGGATGGAAGTGTTCACTGTGAGTCCAACTGAAAAAAACTTCTGGAATTCTAGTTTTATTTACAAGCTATTTCAAAACTAGCTTAATGGAGTCCAGGTCCTCAGTACATGTATATCTGCTGATAAAGTTAACAGTATTATCAATCTCCACAGCAAACTTTGTCCCAGAGAAGTATGTATTCTTCTTTCTCAGACCTTGGCATGCTGGCTTGCAGGCAATCAGAAGCTCTCATGAGAGGCCCTTCTGTCTCTCCCACATCTTACTTCTGAATTTGTTTAAAGTAATGAGGCCAGCTGTCCTGTCTGAATGAATCAGCACTCAGGTTCAGCAATTTTCCTCCAGTTAGGCTTCAAAGGAAGGAAGTTTTCAGTACTCATGAAGATTTCTGTTTCTAGAAATTCATGAAAACTCGCTGCTATTTGTATTTGGTCACAATTTAGGATAAACCCACATCATACTTGTGACTACTACAGTTCCCCCCGTAAAGTGCAGATATTTCTTACAGGTAAACAGAAGAGATCTAGCTCTTCTAGCTCCAAAGCCCTTTTTCATGCAATGCTAAAGGTATCGAACAGCTTAATTATCATACAAATATGTATTATTTCAGAAATAGAGGTTAACTCAGAAGATGCTATATGCATTAAAAAAAAGTGTTGAATCACCTCTTAACTAATTTGTTAGGTTTAGTAGTTACATTTTATATAGATTACTGTGGTACTTACCTACTAAGCTATGTGACTATTTCAGAATTCTCTTCAACTGCTGTTGAATATTCTGGTAGTGAAATATCATTCTGTATCCTCTGAAAAAAAGCTGGCTTTTGAATATGAAGGGCACTCCCCCTACCTTTCTAAATGATAAGAAAGTCAGGTATACAGCATGAAGTGATTCTAAGTTTGTCCAAGTTCTTTGGTGCTCTACTTATTGCAATGGGACATAACGCCATTAGAAAGTGGGATGATAGATACAAGGCTGCAGATGCTCTAGAGGAGTACTCAGACATCTCACTGCATGGCATATAGCACTACCTATCCTGAGAAAAAGGCTCTGTTATAAACTGTCTAGGTTCCAATTCTCCATGGGAAGCTCTTCATGCCTGAAACAAAGCTTATGGGCAAGCTATTAAGCACAAGTAGATGGTAAGTATCTCTTTTCCATTTTGTACTAGAGAATATTTCTAAAGACCTACAGAGCTTTGGGAAAAACTGAGTTATTTGCATGCTCTACTTGTACAGGAAAAAGAGAGACGATGACATACAGAGGATGCCTGAGAGGTGGCTATTAGTTTTTTGTTATGAAAACTGCAAATGTAGAACATGTTATGACATGTTGTGTAGCCATTTGCCCTAGCTCTCTAAGAGTATGGAAAGCCAATGCAAGGTCTTCAGTCTTGCTGGCTTCCCAGTTTTGTCTTTGATGCACTCTGCCTTGATTTGGAGGTGGAAAACTAATATGTAAAACAGGAATATGACTGTGTGTGTGCCTGTGTTTGTTCAAATGAACACACAGGGTACTCGATCCCTGTGGGTTCCTTCCAACTCAGGATATTCTGTGATTCTATTGCAGAGAGATTTAAAATATACATGCAAATATTAAAAAAAAAAAAGAAAAGAAAAAAGTCTGAAAATATTTTTGATAGCAGCTCTTCTCAACCTGTAAACCTGGCTAGGAACCCTCCTTTGTGTTTCTGCAACCCACGGGAGAACTGCAACAAACACCTTTTTGTACCCATAGTGAGACTGTGGCATAGTCCTGAGATAACTACCTAGTCTTGCTGGAAGGGTGCATGCAGTGGGTAGGAGGGCACGATGATAACAGGGATGTGCAGCTCTTGGGTATACATGGAGCCATACCACATCTGCGTTGCTGCCCATGGCTTATGCAGGCATGCTGTCAGGACAAGTCCTGAGGCAGTGCTGTTGCAAGAACATAGCAGTGCTTGTTTGCTTTGTTCACCCTTGTTTTGTGGTGGTTGTTACTACATTGATTTCTACTAATGGATCCCTCTTGTTACTAACACAGCTTCAGGATAGGGTAGAAGGTTAGAAAGCGAATAGTATTTGCTAGACACTGCTGTGGTGCTTCTTGTGCATGGTTAATCTACTTAATGCACTTTGAAGTACAAAAATACCCTTGTTATGCTTATTAATAAACATTCTAAGAAACATATTTAATGATGTTTTTACCGTTTTTACATTTTACCGTAACAGAAGTTAGTGGAATTAATTAGGAATTAGAGAGCATATACCATTTATTATCACAGGAAAACTATTATTAGTGAAAAGACTATTAAATGATTTGAAATCAAGATATTGTTTTTCTGTTAGTAGTGAAATATTTTGTATCCTGTCACTACTGAAGTAAAAAGAAATACAGTGCCTATCAGATGTCTCTAAAGGAGAGTTTACTGAATATCCAATTACTACTTCTCATCAAAGAGTGAATCTGATCTAAGACTGGTGTAGTAGAAATGCTAAGTCACGGCTTCTTGAAATAGTGATTGAGCACCTGGTCGGAAGGCAGGGGAGCTCAGGTGCATGCAGTGCAGCTGAGTGACCGGAAGGGGTGGAGCCACTTCCCAGCCCTCATTAAAGGGTTGGCAGCGGAGCCAAGGGTATTTTGCAGGGGATCCCTGCATAACTGAGGTCTTCTGAAGGTAAGCAGACTCTTTCTGTTATTTTTGGGCCCGTGGCTGTTACGTTTGTTGAAATCCTCACTTGCTGTAGCCTCAGACCTTGCTGCTTTGTTATTACTGCTATGCTTTCCATCATATTACAGCTGAGTTTATCAGTAAATGTGTTTAGTCCAGTGTGGTAAAAAAATATTCTTTCTTGGTATCAGGTCTCAGTAGAGAGAATAGGTTATATAATACTTCTAGGAAAACACCTTGGAACATTCTGTTCACAGACTATTTGTGTGTTCACCTGTGGGGGAGGGGGGAAGCAAAGGATCTGTAAAGAAGAGCTGGAAAAGAGGAAGAAAAGAGTAAAAAGAGATGAGCAAGTGAATTTGAGAGTTTTGAATATGGTAAAAATAAATAAAGAAGGAGTTGAACAGTGGCACAAACCAGTAGATAGTGAGGAAAGAAGAGCAAGATTAGAGTCCAGAAAGAAGAAGAAGAAAACTGAAGTGACTAATTCTGCTGGAGAATTGGAGGGAAATATTGGGGATCAGTGAAAAGAACAGTGGGTGGAATGCAACTGGCCAAAGAGGATGAGAGGTTCAGTGGAACTGAACAAATAAAGAAATGGGTATTTAGAGGTTATTGGTTTGTGAGCCTGTATGTAACACTAGTGATAAAGAACATAAAAAGTCAAGTTATCTGTAGTTGTAACTAAGGTAGCTTTTAGTTATCTAGGTCAGATATCTCTACTGAAATAAGTGTGCTTATTCTGGTGATGATTTGCTAGTGCTGAGGCTTATGCAGGCCCTGCTATGCTATTCAGATCCACAAAAACTAAAAATCTGACTAAATCTACTGAGAGAAGGAAGCTGCTTCTCTCTCTCATTCTTTTAACTCTTCAACTGCCTTACGCTTCCTCCCAGACTTTAGTTAGTATTTAAACATTTTGGTGTGAAGCCATGCAGGGAGTTGTGGCAAACTTACAATCTCTTCTCTCTTCTTTTCCCTAAAGTGCACATAGCTTTAACTCAGCTATGGTTCACTGAGTGGCTGCACAAATGCTTGCAGCAACTTGAGGATGGGGGATGAGTAATGGGGTGAATGATAGTGTTCTTAATAGCAATGTGTGCAAGTTTATGCCAGCGTAGAATATATGTGTATCTACAATCACAAACAGTGATTTAGCAGGAAAGATTGACTAGATGGGATTTTTTGAAAGACCTGGTCAGGGATTTTTTTTTTTTTTTTTCTGTAGTAAGAAGTTAAGATAGAGTAGTGTTAAAAGGCTGTGGAAATAGCTGATTTCTAATCAGGATGCCAGTGTTGTGCCATTGCAGAACAAAAAGTTCTGGAAAACATTAAGGGAAGTTGTATGTTGGAATTAATTTTCTGCTCGTTTCCTGATGTTTTTGTGAAGGACACCACTTTTTTTTGTGAACGGTCCAGGAAAATGCAAGCCTGACTCAGAGGTTTCTTGAGATAGATTTTTTTTTTTTCCCTTCCATGGATAATGACAAGAAATCAAACTGACCTGTATTCAGTATGAAATTTAGAATAAATCAGTAGCCTGTCAAGCTTAAAAACGGTCATTTATATAATTTTGCTAGTAAAACTTGTATCTTTTGTGAAACATTTTGTGTGTTTTGTACACACAGCCCTTGTAAATGTTAGCACATTCAACCCCCAGTTCAGCCTAAAAGTTCTATGTGGCCATTGATATAAGTAAGTAATTATATCTTAACTGTATGTAAGCCCCAACTGAGATAGATACACAAAGTCATTTGCTCTGTGCTAGAGATGTTTGATTGGTCCAGGAAACCTGTGCATCTGGGCAATGTAAGTGTGTAACTCTCTTCATCATCTACTTCAAATTCCTCCATAAATTTACTTTTGTTCTCTGATGGTCATAAAGTTTTAATCAGGATCTCTGTGTGTTATGCTGGTACTACTATTATTGGTTTTTTAATACTAACAACATTCAATTTATTAACAATAGTCTGTGGCATGCAGTATTTAACACAGTTGGGTCACAGATTATCAATCCCAGGTATTAAAAACGCAGAGACCATCAGACTTTAAATGTATATTATCTGCAATTTATATTTTCATCTTGACTTATGTATGATCGCAGCTGTCATCTTCTACCAGAAATAAGTTGGACCTCCTGTGCAGAGTCTTGTCTGAAGAGACAGATCCCGGCCCCCCAGGCTGAAGGCTCAAAATCTGTACAGTGCCAAAATTCCGTTTTCTGCTATAGGTGGAATAGATGGAGAAAGTGTTGGCTAAGGAACTGCTTACATTGGTTAGGAGTCATCAGGGATTTGGGTTACAGGTAAGGAGTCAGAGTGATTGGTGAAGTTGAAGTAGTCGATGCAATGCTGGTGACAAAGGGACTGTCCATGTTTGTATGAGACTGGCAAAAGTTATGAGAGGTTTAAGATTAGAAGAAAGGTGTTGATGGTTTTGAAGGCTTTAGTGAGGGTGAGTGCTCCCTCTGCACCTACTTTACTATCCAGTTTCTTTGGGGCAGCTGGCAGGGGACAGGGAAACTTCTGGACACAAAAGATTCCAGCCTCTCTTTTTAGAATCCTTTTCCCTTCCCAATACCTCTGAGCTGCTGCTCCAGGAAGGAGGAGGACAGCTTGAACATTTTTTTTGTATGGAAAGAGGACGTGAGCATGGCAAGAGCAGAAGAAAAATTTTTGGATCTTGTTCTTAGTGTTAGACAGAAGTAATTCTTTAACCACACCTACACATACTTTTATTTATCTGGATAATTTCTGCAAATCTCAGTCCTACACTAGAAAGGACTTTTACATTTAGTCCTATACTATGATCTTATTTTTTGCTTTTTCAAATCTGTATGTTTACTTCACAGGACAGTTACATCAGCTACACAGAACAGTGACTCCAGAATAAGAGGATGAAGTGTTAGTTTATGGATTAGAACCACTGATGAGCCAACTTTCTGAGTATCAGCCTGTGGACGGACCCCTGCCATTGTGGTAGGGTCTGCTCCTGATAACTGGCTCAAACTCCTGAAGGGAACTTACTTGGCTTGCAAGTGCAGGAAATGCTACTGCTGTGATGTTTCCAATTTACTTGCATTCTAACTAAGAATGCCTGCTGTATGTATTCTTAACATATGTTAACCTCTCTGCTGCAATTCTTGCCAAGAAACTGTCACAAAGGTATTTAGCGAATAAAACTGCGTAGGAAACTGCATAGGAAACTCCTGTTGTAGTGCAGTGCCTGGTGTAACTAATTAGGCATGTTCAACAGAAGGGTGAAGATAAATAAAGCTACATATGTACATTGTTTAGGTAAAGTGCATGATATTTTGCATCACAATTGTAATCCTTTTAGATGCTAGTGATCTCCAGAAAGGCACAAAAAATCAACAGCTAAACAAGCAAATGATGGTATTGTAGTCTAGCGTGTGCCTTTATCTCAGGCTCAGTGTTAACAATGTGAGGTGGAATCATGCAGGGCTGTTGCAAGCATCCATAGAAATGATTCTTTCCTGTACACTTGTACTCTGTATACACAGTATCTCTTTTTATCTCTTCCAATTAGGTTTCCAGAGCCCACATCTCACCTTGCATCCCTGAACTTGCAGGAACACATGCCACTTCGTTGGAAAGCAAAGCAATATTTTTCCCAAATAAAGGAAAGTATTAGTGTGTGTCAAAAGGGATTTTGCTTTGCTGATCCACTACGGTGGCCAGGTGTATTTTCTGAGAACTAGAGGAGAAGGGGCTGTGGATGTGATCTGTGAGCAGGAGCAGCTGGTGGCAGACAGGTCTGTATGGCTGGGGAGGCCAGCACAGCACACCAGAAGTTGCTGTAGGAAATGAGCCAGAATTGGGCTGAGAGCAGAAGGACAGAGGGGAAAATATATCAAGTAGTGTTTTAAATAGATTTTGGATATACAAAGTGGATTAAAGCAGCAAGTCTCAGACCTTGTATCTTTCTTTTATCCTCTGATATATAAAAGCTGTTCGAAATTGTAGCTGATTTCTCTTCCCCTTACTTGTCCCTAGACTACGTATTCTTTCAGGCATGCAAGGGTTTCTTGTTTTCTTCCATTTGGAAAGTCTCTCTTAGCTCAGGAATGTTGCTTGGCACAGGAAAGACAGTAAAAGTCAAGAAGGATTGAACTGTTATCCCTACAAAGTGAAATAAAAATAATGTGTGCAGTTGTACTTAACACTTTGTGGTGTCTGTCTCTTGTAGCTGAGATCACAAGTATGAAGTGAGTGCCCATTACTGTAACACAAGCAAGCAATTTCTCAAAAGGCAGAGGAAAAGAACTAGTGTGTGGTCTTGTAACTTCTGCTAAATTTAAATTACAAAATAGTTTTACAGTAATGCTGTTTTTCGTTCAGTATTTGAAACCTCTTGATCACTGTAGCTTTTTAATATTGTGAATGTTGGCCAATAGTGACTTCGAACAAGAGAGCCATAGATAAGAAATAAACAGAAATAAAACTGTAGGCTGAGCAAAATCGTTTGTTTATGCGTATATGTACACTTACATAAAATCAGTCTCAACTTGTCTACCTCAGTGTGGGTTCATTGTAATGAGTATAACCACTTGTCTTTCCACATCATTTTAAAACGTCTGTAAATAATTGTATGATTTTAGACTGATTTGAGAGCATACTGAAAGCAATGCATTTCCATGAGCTCTAGGCTAATTAATCGGAAAAGAAAATCCAGGGATAGATAATAACATGGGCAAGACTTAAATAGCGTACCTTGGTGGGGGAAATTTTATAATTGTTCATATACCTTAAAGGGAAGGGTCTGGTGGGAATAATAATTTACCGTGTTTTTGTTACGACTTACTCTACGTATAAGTTAGGATGGATATTAAATGCGAGTTTGAGACACAGAGCATCTTCATTCCCTGCCACACAGTTATGTTAGAACAAGCATACACCTAACTTATATGTGTTGGCATCCACTGTCAAAGTTCATGGCCTCACCAATGCAGTTTTGGGGGGACTCTGGATAGGTTTTGTTTGGTATTGCAAACAGCAAACTTATGGGGAAAGTCCAGCAGAGGGCTGCAAAGATGAAGGTCCTGGAGCAGCTGCTTTACAAGGAAAAGCTATGAGACCTGGCCTGTCCATGATACTATGATTCTGTGGAAACTAGAATCATAGAATGGGCTGGGTTGAAAAGGACCACAATTATCGAGTTTCAATCCCCCTGCTATGTGCAGGGTTGCCAACCACTAGACCTGGCTGCCCAGAACCACATCCAGTCTGGCCTTGAATGCCTCCAGGGATGGGGCATCC
>JAOWBP010003659.1:11227647-11240147 GCA_028571105.1 Tragopan temminckii | reverse complement strand
TACAATAAAAATATTAAATTCAAAGAGTCTTCCAGAATCTTGAAAAAAATGCAGATAACAAACACATAAAAAGTGCATGATTACTATGAAAGCATCTATTTTCTGTAATTTATATCTGCCAGGTTCTAGATATCCTGATTTGTATTTTGGTTACCTGTTTAGCTATAAACTTTCAATACTGAAACTTTCATTTGTCTCTCACTGGTTACTTCATTCATCAGCTCTTATAAGCATGATAGTTTAAATGGAAAGTCCAAATGTTGTATTTAGAAAGAAGGACATAAATCAAAGAGTGAAAATAAAATGTGTTTTGTTTAAATTCACTCACATTTACATCCTGTGGTAAAATAAAAATTCTGAAAAAATCTGCCATTTTACTGTCTGCCTGTCTGTAGCTTATTCTTCATGTTACACTGACAGTGAACAAGGAACAGATCTGTTGAAACTGAATATACTTGGATTTGGAAATATACCATTACTATTTCTTTGTACTGAAGTTGTATCATATGTTTTCAGGAATAATGGACACATGTACAATAATAATACCATACTAAAAGGATGCCCTATGACCCTAAGACTTCATAATTTATGTATTCTTGAAGCTTGACTATGTCGGAGACTGTGAAGAAGAAGCAGATGAGGATCTACATCATTCTACATGATTGGAACTAATGGACATTCCTTGGTTTTTCTCCTCAAAGCTGTCTAGATAAACCTGATTAAAAGGAAAACCCATTCTTTTATTTATATTTATATTATATTATATTATATTATATTATATTATATTATATTACTATTCCATTATATTACTTAAAGCACTAAGATTTTTTATTCTTTTCTGTTAAATGGACTGTGAACAATCTGTTTTCTGAGAGTATTCATATTTAAAATAAATACTTCATGTGAAGATATGTGCCTAAGGGTTGATTGCAAACTATTCAGTCTGATTACTGTATTTCTTCGACTATTTCTTATTAATTATTATTAGTTATTATTCTTAGCATTGTTTCTCTTTGCCAATTCCATGTCTGAAGAAAACTTTCATAATGGAGAGGGCAGAACATTTTGCATGATATACTCAAGTAAGTATCATTTTTATAGGCGTATGTATATGAATATTTTTCTGAAGGATAGTAATTCCCTTAAACAAGTGTTTGCTGCAAAAACCAAAAGAGTAAACAGTCTGCATCCTGAAAAGGCCAAAACTATGCCTTCTAGGTTAAGAAAAGCTGCCCCTGAGAAACAGTCATGAACCAGTCGAGAGCCTATGAGGACTGGACCAGTAAAGAGCATCTGGTGGTCGGGATCTACTACAAGCATCCTGATCAGGGCAAGGTGGTAGACAAGACCTTCTTGCTTCAGCTGAAAGAGGCATCATGCTTGCAGACTCTCATCCTGGTGGGGGATTTTAACCACCTGGATATCTGCTGGGAAAACAACTCAGCAAGCTGCAGGTAATCCAGGAGACCCCTGGGGTTCATTGAGGACAACTTTCTGGTGCAGGTATTGGACAGACAGACCACAGACAAAGCATTTCTAGACCTGGTGCTCACCAACATGGAGGAGATCATGAAAGAGGTTAAATTTGAAGGCAGTCTTGGCTGCAGCAACCATGCCTGTGTTGAGTTCATGATCTCAAGGAATGTGGACCTGATAATGAGTAGTAAGAACCATGAAATTCAGAATAGAAAAATTCAAGCTTTTTAAGGAACTGTTGGATGCAATTCCCTAGGAATGTCTGGGAAACTGGGAAACTGACAAAGGAGCAGAACGGTGCATGCGGTACTTTAAGGATGTCTTTCTGAGAGCACAGGAGCTCTGCATCCCCCTGATTAAGAAAACAGGCAGACAAGGCAGGAAACTAATATGACTGAGCAAGGACTTGATGGTCAAAATGAGGTGGAGGAAGGAAATGCACAGGCATAGATGGGTGGCCTGGGAAGAATGCAGAGATGCTGTCCAGATGCGCAGGGATGGAGGCTGGAAGGCGGAGCTGAGGCAGATGGAATTGAATTTGGCAAGGGATGTGAAAAATTACAAGAAGGGATTCTTTAGATAACTTGGGCAAAAGAAACTGGGATGGAAGTTTGTACCCCCTCTGAAAAATGAAAAGGGAGAGCTGGCCTCCTCAGGCATGGAGAAGGCTGAGTACTTAATGAGTTCTTGGCCTCCATCTTGATTGTCAGTCAGGCTTGCCACATCTCTCATGTCCCTGAGCTTCTAAGTGGGAGTAGGGAGAGCAAAATCCCTCCCATTGTAAGAGCAGAGCAAATCCAGTACCACCTCATGAAGCAGATGTGTACTATCAGGTCAGATGACATGCATCCCAGGGTTTTGAAGGAACTGGCTGATGTGGCTGCCAAGATAGAAAAACTGTGGCTGTCGGGCCAGTCATGAGTGGTCTTCCCTAAGGATCTGTTCTGGGACCAGTGTTCTTCAGTATCTTCATCAAAGGCATAGACAGTGGGATCAGATGCACCCCCAGCAAGTTTGCTGATGATATCAATCTGAGCGGTTCAGTTGACACAATAGAAGGAAAAGATGTCATCCAGAAGGAACGTGGACAAACTTGAAAGTTAGGCACACAATAATTTAATGAGGTTTAACAAAGCTGAGTGTGAGGTATTGCACTTGGGTGAAGGCAAACCCAGATACAAATACAGGCTAAGATAAGAACTCATTGAGAGCAGCGAGGCAGAGGTGGACCTGGGAGTCCTAATGGATGAAAAGCTGGATGTGAACAAGCAGCGTGCACTTGCAGCACAGAAAGTCAACTGCCTCCTGGGCTGCATCAAAAGAGAATGATCAACAGAGAGAGGGAGGAGATTGTCACCCCCTATGGGCCCTCATGAGGCCCCTTCTAAAGTACTGCACCCAACCCTTGGGATCCCAGGACAAGAAGGATGAGGAGTTCATAAAATCCTGGAATGGCTTGTGTTGGAAGGGACCTCAAGGATCATCAAGCTCCAACACCCCCATCGCAGGCAGGGCTGCCAGCCTTCGCATTTAATAGTAGACCTGTCCCTGGAGGTGTTCAAGGCCAGATTGGATGGGACCCTGTGGCTGGCAACTCTGTCTATTGCACGGCTTTTGGAACTAGATGATCATTATGGACCCATCCAACCTAAGACATTCTGTGATTATATGATTGACAGATAAAATTTTCAGCTACAAAACACTATTTTTCAACTTAACCACTACCATTAGCAATGCATTTTCATCAGCAATAAACAAAAGACTGTATGCTGTCCTCATAAAAATCTGCACCATCTATGCCAGATGTCTCTTGCACCACTGCTGAAGCATACCACCCACCACCTCACTGTGATCACATCCACTGCTTGGTCTCCATATATGTTCAGCAAGCATTAGTGAATGTCAGTGGGTGTCATTTTTTCCACATGGAGAAATTCGATGACACCTCTTTGCTTCATGCACACTCCCAGATCAGACACCATTCTGTCAGACTGCCCCTCTGCTGCCATCTGTCACATGTCAACCAAACGTAATGGAATATGGGCAGGAAGGTTCAGCCTCTACTGCCATATCATCAACATCCATTTCGAACACTGTAGATCTACATAATAAAATAGAAGGCACTATAATCAGAGAAATCAAAAAGTGTGTGCATTTTTGTCTTTATTATAAGGCCTATCCTATTGATCTACCTTTGAAATGGGTAGTTGAATGGAATTCAGGACTTTGAATTCTGAATAGTTCAAAATTACAAATTACATACTAAAAATGACAGCAAATCTTCACAGATTTCTGTACATAGATTACACAGTAAAAAGAGATATTGGGCAAGAAGGAATGTTCACCACTCACAATGCATAACAATATAATAAATAAATTTAAGTAAAAGGAAATTGCAATCTTTCAGATACATGTGAAATGAATCCATGTATTCTAGACAAATTATTTCATATTTTGCATGGATATCTTTTCCATATCCATGCAGTGGAAGCACTCTTACTTGAAAAACCTCCAAAGTACAAAAGCTGCGAGAAACTTGCATGAAATATTAAATGTAAAAAAATAAGTCTATACTGCAGGAGAGGTACTAAGCTAAAAAGTACTTTTAACTGAGCAGTGTTACATTAATAAGTAATAAGCTCAAAAGTGGTAGTAATAGAAGAATTTTGTCATGACAATAAGATGTTTGACACTCGGTAGTTTTCAGTATTTTCATTAGCATTGAGGAATATGTGATTTGTAAGTGGCAGTGGCATTCCTGAGAAATAAGTCCTAAGGTTGGTAAACAGAACAACTATCATAAAAGTCAACATTGGAAGATGTTATAACATGGAATTTTATTGAGAGATGTAATATGAAATTCTGTACAGATACAAACAAAAGCAATTAATCTAGGAAAAGAAAACAAAAACTAGATAATGTGAGGTACATAAGAGCGTTGGTATAATTACAGAGCTGTATAAATGCAATACAAATGGATTAAAAATTGAGTGACTTTAAACTATGAGATAAAAGTAGAAAAAAAATGAAAATCTTGCAGTGGTATATACTTATAAGAATTGTGCATTTAATATTACATTTTGAATTGGTCAAACCTCATCTAGAGTGTTACAGAATCCTGGAGCTGGAAGGAACCTCAGGATGTCATCTAGTCCAATCCCACTGCTAAAGCAGGTTCCCTACAGCAGGTTGAACAGGAAAGCATCCATGTGTGTTTAGAATATAGCCAGAGAAGGAGACTCCACAAATCCTCAGGGCAGCCTGTTCCAGTGTTGTCACCCTTGAACTAAAGGAGTTTTTCCTCATTTTCAGATGGAACTTCTTTTATAAGCATTCTCTTCACCAAGCTAAATATTCCCAGGTCTCTCAGACTTTTGTCAAAAGGGAGATATTCTGGGCCCTTCATCATCTTTGCAGTCTGTGAAAGACAGAACTGTTTTGTTTTGGTTTTTTGTCTCAAAGCTTGCTTCGTGAGGCCTTCTTGGTAAGAAGGCTCTAACTGACTACTGTGAATTATCAAGAGGGGGCGAGTGGTAGGTGTTATCGTGCCATAGTACTTCTGCTTAAGACTGTAAAGTTAGGTAGAAGTGGGACAAGCAGTCTTTTTCCAGGGTGCAGCTTGAAAGAGCTGATCACTGCAAAAGGCAATAATGCCTGTCCATGGCAACGAAGGCACCACTCCCTGCAAGCTTATCTTTTGGGCCAGGTGCATTGGGCTAATGGAGAGAAAAGACAAAAAAAAAGAAACTGAAAAGTGGGAGATAAAAGGTCCCCACTAAA
Organism: Tragopan temminckii; assembly: GCA_028571105.1. Classification (NCBI taxonomy): domain Eukaryota; kingdom Metazoa; phylum Chordata; class Aves; order Galliformes; family Phasianidae; genus Tragopan; species Tragopan temminckii. The sequence goes on along the minus strand of JAOWBP010003659.1, from coordinate 11,234,891 downwards.
CTAAGGACTTTGGGAGAAGAACTCCCAAAGAAAATAAACCTTTGACTGAGGAATTCCCGGAGGGAAAAAAAACCTCTTAGGAAGTACCATCCCGGGGCATCATTGCTTCAAAGCTCCCTGGCTTTCTCCCATCCTCTCCAGTGATTGGACAAGATCCTGAGATCAGTGGATGTACGACAAACTATGCAGGACCCACGGTGGTGACTCTCTCTCTTGCTTTCTACAAACACTTCTTGCTTTTGTTTCCTCTCCCTTTTCTATTGCACATCTTCCCTTCCCCATATCCTTAAACAACTAGGATTTGTAATAAATTGGTCAGGCTAACATTTGACCCATTGTGTCTTAATTGTGTCATCGGTTATACGTATACTAAAAGAACCTCCTCTCCCTCCAATAAATTGGTGCAAGACACAGCCCTTCTCTGATGTCTCTACTAGTTCTGTGTCTGGGGAACCCAGAGCTGGATACAGTAGTCCAGACGAGGCCTTGTGAGGACAGAGTACAGAGAAAAGATAATCTCCCACAACCTGCTGGCCACAGTTCTCTTAGTGCATCCCATGGTACCACTGGCCTTCTTGAATACAAGGGCATACTGCTGGCTGGCTCATGGTCAACCTGTTGTCCAACAGGACACCCAGGTCATCCTCTGCAGAGTTCCTTTCCAGTAAATCAGCTCCTAACCTGTATGCAGTTATTTCTTCCCAGGTGTAGGAATCTACGCTTGCCATAGTTGAACCTCATAACATTCATCTCTAACCAACTCTTCAGTCTGCCCATGTCTCACTGAATGGCAGTACAACCGTCTGGTGTGTCAGCTACTCCTCCCAGCTTTGCATCATCAGCAAACTTGCTGAGGATGCTCTCTATCCCTTCATCCAGATTACTGATGAAGGTGTGAAACAAGACCAGACCAGGCTTGGAGAACAGCTCTAGCTACATGCTTCCAGCTAGACCCTGTGCTGCTGACCACAAACCTCTGAATTCTGCCAGTTCTCAATTCACCTCACTGTTTACTTATCTATCTCATACTTCCTACTCTTATCTTGCATCTTATCTAATCTTACCTCCCATTGTATCCTTGATTAAGCATTACAAAATAACATCAAAAGCCTTGCAGAAGTCAAGGAAGACAACATCCACTACTCTCACCTCTTCTATCCAACCAAACACAAAATCCTAGAAGATTATCAGACTGATCAGGCAATATTTCCCACTGGTGAACCCATGCTGACTACTGCTGATAACCTTCTTTTCTTCCATTTGCTTGGGGATGTCATCCAGAATAAGATGTTCCATAAGATTCAGCTACTGAAAGTCCTGTTTTTTTAACCACCAAGTGCTGTAGCAAAAAATTTTGGAACATGGAGAATTCAAAGAAAAGTAAGAAACATTAGAAAGTACATTATAATAATGAGAAACTTAAGTCAGCAGAAAATAGAAATGAAAGAAACTATAACTAAGAGTGCATAGAGGAATATTGTAAAACAAAGTTATAAAACAAAGGGTAAATAATTAATGTCTTTAGCCAGTTGCAATGGACTGATCGGTATCCTAACTAGCCAACACACAGCAACCTTGTAACTGTTGAGACTGTAACTTCCTAGAGCAGTCTGTTGGCTTTAAGTTGCCACCTATAGAAGCAACACTGAACAAGAATTGGTCTATAAGTTATTAAATCAACACAATAAACCAGACATCAATGGCGTTCTACTTCTTAATAATAATTAGCAATGAGAGAGCTGTTTTGCAATGATGTGCCAGTTCTTTAATACATTCTCTTTTCATTGTAAAATAAAGCAATTTCATTTTAAGTTACATTGTGATAAACACTTTTTCTACAAATCAGATTTAAGGCAACACATTAAAAAAAAAAAAAAAAAAAAAAAAAAGCAGTGGCGACTTTGGTTTCTTACAGACATGTGCAAAGAAATTTCTGCAGTGTAGTGCACAGAGAATTATCATGTTCACAGATCACAGATTACAAAATATCCTGAGTTGGAAGGAAATCACAAGGATAGAATCACAGTATCATAGAATCATAGAATGGGCTGGGTTGGAAAGCACCACAATGCTTCAAACGCCTGTCATGTGCAGGATCACCAACCACTAACCAGGCTGCCCAGAATGCCTCCAGGAATGGGGCATCCACAATCTCCTTGGGCAACCTGTTCCAGTGTGTCACCACATTCGGGGTGAAAAACTTCCTCCTAATATCTAGCCTAAATCTCCCCTGTTTCAGTTTAAAACCATTCCCCCTTGTCCTATCACTATCCTCCATTGTAAACAGCCATTCCCCCTCCTGTTTATATGCTCCCTTCAAGTACTGGAAGGCCACAATGAGGTCTTCCCAGAGGCTTTTCTTCTCCAAGCTAAACAAGCCCAATTCCCTCAAACTTTCCTCATAGGAGAGGTGCTTCAGGCCTCTGATCATCTTAGTGGTCCTCTTCTGGACCCATTCCAAGAGCTCCATGTCATTCTTGTGCTGGGGGCCCCCAGGCCTGGATGCAGTACTGCAGATGGGGCCTCACAAGAGCCGAGTAGAGGGGGACAATCACCTCCCTCTCCCTACTGGCCACTCCTCTTTTAATGCAGCCCAGAACACAGTTGGCCTTCCAGGCTCCAAGCGCACACTGCTGGCTCATGTCCAGCTTCTCGTCCACCAGGATCCCCAAGTCCTTCTCCGCAGGGATGCTCTCAAGGAGATCTTCCCCAGTTTGTATAAATACTTGGGATTGCCCTGACCCAAGTGCAGCACCCTGCACTTGGCCTTATTGAACTTCATTAGGTTTTCATGGGTCCACTTCTCCAGCCTGTCCAGGTCCCTCTGGAAGGCTTCCCTTCCTTTCAATGTATCGACCACATTACTCAGCTTGGTGTCATCCGCAAACTTGCTGAGGGTGCACTTGATGCCATCATCTATGTCACTGATGAAGATGCTGAAGAGCCCTGGTCCCAAGACTGACCCCTGAGGGACACCACTTGTGACCGGCCTCCACCCTGACACAGAACCATTGATCACAACCCTTTGGCTGCGACCAACCAGCAATTCCTAATCCATCAAACAGTCCATCCTTCAAATCCACACCTCTCCAATTTAGAGAGAAGGATGTGGTGAGGGACCATGTCAAAGGCCTTGCAGAAGACCAGGTAGATAACATCCACTGCCCTTCCCTCATCCACTGATGTTGTCATTCCATCATAGAAGGCCACCAGACTGGTCAGGCACGATCTGCCCTTAGTGAAGCCATATTGGCTGTCTCAAATCACCTCTTTATCTCGTATGTGCCTTAACGTAGCTTTTAGTAGGATCTGTTCCATGATCTTCTGAGGCACAGCGGTGAGGCTCACTGTCCCATAGTTCCCCAGGTCGTCTTTTCTCCCTTTCTTAAAAATGGGAGTAAGGTTTCCTTTTTCCAGTCACTCAGAACTTCACCAGACAGCCATGATTTTTCAAATATGATGAAGAGTGGCTTGGCAATCAAAATCAGTTGTGGCCACTTACTGCTTTGAATGAGCACCTCACTGTGAGATACCACTGCTTCTGAGTCTTGTAAGCTCTTCACATTTACTCTGCAATGCTAAAAATAGGGTGCTTGAATATGTGGAACTAAGTTTTTCACACAGGAATATAGCCTTTTAGTTGAAACTTCAAATATTTGAGAAAAGCGTCTCAGGAAATACGAACTTCGTATGTGTTACACCACATAGAAGATTTCAAGGAAACCTCAAAATTGTGTTTGTTTTTTTTTGTTTTGGGTTTTTTTTTTGTTTTTTTTTTTTTTTTTGTAATTCCTAAACTCCTTTCAGATATGTTTTCTTCCAGGATATTTAAAACTGAATTTTTGATACGCAGTATCATTGAAATAGCCATATTTTTTGCATTATCAACCTTTCCCATAGTGATCTGGAATCTTCTGTGAATGCTTGGAGGTTGGCAGCATGCTGTGTATTAAAGGAATTCTGAGAGAATGAATCCTTGAATCTCCCTTGAGAAGCTATGTTGTTTACCTCTTAATTCTGGAATGTTTATCTTTTGAAGTGGTGGTGCTTTCTTCTCTTTTATTTGAAAGGTTGGTTGTATGTCCTTAAACCCTGAGGTTTCAGCTCTGTGAGTGCAGGTGTGCTCCCTGTGAAGGCTATGGAAATCTGCAGGGTGCATCTCACTTTGCTGCAGGGCTTGTCATTCAGTTTGTCAGGTCAGACAGAAAATACTGAGCAATCCAAGACTAATGTCAGAGATTTCATTTCCAGCCAAGTTATCCTGGCCTTCCATATTCTGCCATCTCTCTGAATCCAACAGAAACTCCCACTAATCTCTATATACAAGCTTTGGCTGGCTCCAGCTGTAGCCTTAGGATGTGCAAGATATATAGGGTAATTTGTCCAAGGTAACTTCATCTGTGCTTTTTGAGCAGTTGCTGACCAACCTGTAACAGTTGATATTGGTTTTGATTTCTGCAGATGATTGTACTTACCTTCTCTCCAAAAATAGAAAAATAAGTGATAGGAAAAATTCTGTGGTTCTCTTCTGGATGCTCCTGTCCTCAAAACTTAGCACCATTTATCTTTAGAAACATAATTGCAAAGCTTTAGTGGACTGTTCTGAAAAAAGTGGAGTTAGGATAATGTTTCGTGGTACCAAATTTCTTGTCATCAGAAGCAGCAAAGGGGATATATGTTGCAGATGTATGCTTGAAGTCCGGCTTGCAGTTTGCAGGTAATGCAGACCTTGCTGTGCACTGCAAATACAAATTAACAAGCAGCTCTAGATGATGCAGGGTATCTGCCTTGCTTCTCAGCTCTGCCTTGTCAGCCCTGCTCTGAATTTCTGAATAGCACTTCACATGTGTGTATATGTGGGTATCATTTTAAAGCTCCTTTTGCTATCTTACTGGCAGTATGTTTCTTTTATAAACCGACTGTCATCCTAAGTCTGAGGGTTTTTTGTATTTACTGGTTTGCTGTTGTAGCTTCTATAAAACTTCTGACCTAAGGAACCGTGAGAAGCATGTGAAAATGAGTAAGTTTCTCTCTTTAGTCATCTAGGTTTCTGCTGTGATTGGTGGAATAAATTAATTGAAGTATGGGAGATGTTGAAAAACAGAAAAAGTGACAGGTAAAGGAAAGAAGTAAAACTGCACTAGCTATTCTAAAGGTGTTTTATACATTTACATATACTTGCATGGACCTTTTTCAGAACGTCTTACAGCATTTCTACCTCTATCAATATTAAAAAAAAAAAAAGTATGGGATCCTGCTGGTGTCTATAACTCACGTAGAGATCAAATTTTCACAGTATTTTTCCATGTGTTATAGGTTAGTGGAGGAAGAGCATACAGAAGGAGGAAGGATAATGAGATGCTTCCCATTTAAATTTGAAAACTGCTTAGGCTGTCCTTACAAATTTATCTTTCCAGCAAAAATCAGAGTTGAAATTCCTCTTGCCAACTTTTCAATTTCCACACGTTGGTGGGACACACACTATCCAGAATACTGGCCACGTTTGGCCAACACTAAACTTGATGTTGCAATAAGTGCCTTTCACTTCAGATCAAGAATATACTCAGGAAGTGAGAGACTTTGCATGCTATTTCGCAGTTTTGCTGTCTGACAGGTGAATCTATACAGCACCCAATTCCCTTCCTTCTCATGCCCCTGCTGTGATGGTGTTTTTTTTTTCTCTGGGCATCCTGGGGGGTATGGAAAGAAGAATTGGGAAAGATGGGAAAAGACACCATCAATTATTTCAAATAAATCTAATAAACTGAAGAGATGTTGGCTGTCTATTTCCAAACTTTCCTTGGGCATAAATTTCTTTTTAATCTAAGGTCGTCTTTGCCAGAATGTAGATATTATGTGCAGTAACTCCATATCTTTACAGTAATCACTTCATAATTACTTATCTTCAAATTCCTGGAGTGCAGCAGTATCCAGGTTTTTCTTGATTGTTTTCCATACTTTCGAAGGAAATTGACATTTCCTTCCTCCATACTTTCTTCTGCTTAAATTCCATATTCTTTAGGAGCAGTGTGTTTATGGAAGATGTGTAATGATAGTGCTGAAGTTTTAAATGATAGGTATAAACTGTTTAAAAAAAAAATAAAGAATCCTATGGCAAATTTAATTTTTGCTTATTTGTTAAGATTAATTTCATTGTTTGCACACTTTTTTGAAGCAAAGAAACTTCCCATCTCGTGCATAACTAAATTCAGATTAATATCAGTGCATTTTAATGTACTAGTGTCTGTGAGTTTATAATGGTATAAACTTCTAGTGTTGTTAACTCAGAATCATTATAAGTATATGGAGTTATTTTTGTAACAGTCAGAGATACTTTCTTTGCATTTATGGACTGTAATCAAATCTGTCTCTTGGACTTCCTGTTTCTGTAACAGCACAAAAAATTTTTCCTTTGAAATCGAAATGCATTTATACTGTTATAAAGTAATATTCTGATATTATGTCTAGGTAAATTTGGTCTAGCATTCAGCTGGGGACTTGGAGTAGGATTAAAGTATAATACAAAGTACTTTTCTTTTTCTAACTATTAAAGAATGATTCTCAGCCTTGGCCTCTTTTGAAGACCTTGTTCTAATAAACTGTTACATATTTGTACTACAAAGTAAAGTAGCTTACAGATATTGCATTAAGTAGTGAAGTTATTTGTACATTTCAGAATAATAAATTTTACTAGCAGTTGTAAGCCAGTCATATTCTTAAGGACCTGCTAAAGATGACCTAACTTTTCACTTGCTGTTCTTTACAGCTGACATTGTCTTTTAAATACTTCAACTGCACACCAGAAACACTGGTGAAAATGGCAGAGCAAGACCTCTAGCATCTTTAATATTGCCCGAGGATGCAGAGTGCTGTATCTGTTGTGCAACCCCTGGTGAGAAAATTGGCTATGGAAGTGGTGCTCTTTATAAATACTGTGGAAATTCCACTACTTAGAGGTAAAAGCATCCTGTTTGCAGCCGTATACAAATGAACTGATTAATTCTATAACTGTAGATCTATGTAACTGGGTTAACTTACAGTTATCTTGTGTGACTCATCTTAATATGTGAATGGGGAAACTTTAGACAGGTAACAATTAGTTAATTTTAAATGCATTTGCATTCAGCATCTTTGTGTAGCAGATGATTCCTAGAGTAGCCTACATTTAGAGAGAGAGAGAGAGGTCTCTTTATAGATCTATAGATACAGATCAAAGAGAGAAATTTCTAGAAGAAATTCCCTAA